>JBBBDQ010002223.1:10000-105000 GCA_037127315.1 Ascarosepion bandense
TGATTGTTACCGCTTTCCAAATACAGTGTGCGCATTGTGATAATGGCTAAGAGAATAGCCGAAAATGCTTGAATATATAGAAAATTTGAACAGTTTTACACACTTTATACCCCAAAAAGAAATCATTTAAAGAAACCCCAAGAAAATTTGAGTAAAATGCTGAATCGCAGTTCCTTGTCTGTCGTCTTTAATCAAACTAGAATATAATACTTATTAAAGCCACTAATTATACACATATGCACACACAAACAAACACAAATATGCAGGTGTGTTTCTGTGTGTGCATAATTATGGGTGTAATTAGTTGCTTGAATAAGAAAAAACTTATATAAAATGTTTAATATTGCGTGTAGGGTAGGTATGAATAGAATAATATTCCGTATCCAAATAAACATTATTCTTAAAAAAGTGCTCAATACAAAGTAGAGCGAATAATATTTATTTAGAATTTATAACATAAATATAAGACACAGATAGTGTCGAAACACAATAGCTATTTTTGTATTGATGTTATAACATTTATGTTATACATTCTAAATAAATATGTTTTATATATATATACATGCATACAAATATATATATATATATATATATATATATATATATATATATATATTAGTCATCCACATACAAGCCCGTTTCGATGTATCACAGCTCATCAGTGTGGCTAGACATATCCACTTGCTTCTGGCCGGGATCGAAACTCGACCGATTATTGAAAAAGTAGTCCTCATTTTAAAATTTTACTCATAATTTATTCATTAATTATATTTTTTTTTACAAGATATGGATATAAGAAGAAAGCGTTTAACATGAAATTTCATTTAAAATTCGATATGGACATGATATTTTGATATGAGCTTCTTGAGTTGCCCTGAAACTACATCAACTAGTTTCACTCGAAACTCTTAATCTATGAAAGGCGTAACTTCTTGAATTCACCCTTCAGGTTCTTTCAAAGTCTTGGTTTGGTGTAGAAATTCCAAAGAATTTGACCAATTCCAAAGAAAAAGTAACATGGTGTTAAGTCAGCATTTCTGACCAGCCACTCATGCAGAATATAGGGACTTACTTTTCAAACACCCTATGTATTTGTATTTAATATATATATATATATATATATATATATATATATATATATATATATATACTGTGTGGATTTAGGCAGCATTTTTTCATGAATGCATGTTTCATTAAATAATATAGACAAGTTTTGTCTATGTTAGGTAATTTTTTTTCATATTCTCTGATAAGCTTAATACCATTATCATTAAATGAAGAAAGAAAATTACAATATTGATACATAATTTGTAATAATCTAAACTGGGCTTTCGGTTTACATAAGCCATTTTCAAAGATGTTAATTACATTATATATTTAAACACGGACAAACATAATGACAAATTGTTTTTGTTTATATGAAAGATTTCCAATCAACGATTAGATTAATAAAAAAATTATGTATCAATATTGTAATTTTCTTTCTTCTTTTAAGGATAATGCTATTAAGCTTATCAGAGAATATGAAAAAAACTTACATTAAATAAATAGAAAAAACTTGTCTATATTTTTTAATGAAACAAGCATTAATATATATATATATAAATTGTTAAATAAAAGAGACAATAAATGTCTATTATGTTTAATCATGAGCCGTTCTAAACGTTGTATTTTGGTTTTAATTTCAGTTGAAAATAAAGATAAAAATTCTTCAACATAGGGATAATTTTTTATTAATTTGGTTCTAAGCTTTCGGCTCACATGAACCATCTTCAGAGAAATTAAAGCCAAAATACGACATTTAGAACGGCTCATGATTAAACATAATAGGCATTCATTGTCTCTTAGATTTAACAGTATATGTTTAGATAATTATTTGCTGTCTCGATACACTAAATATAAATATATATATTAGCCAAACACATACAAGCCTGTTTCGCTGTATCACAGCTCATCAGTGTGGCTAGACACAACCACTTGCTTCTGGCCGGGATCGAAACTCGACCGATTTGTTGTCAGTCGGAGTCGCTACTCCCGAAGCCGTCGGCGCATAGAATCGCTGCAAGGAAATTTGTCTGTTCTAATAATCAATGCCATGAAATTTTGTGTTGTATACACACGCCAGTCACCGAAAGAACTCAATCAATTTCTGAAGAGTCACGCATATATATATATATATATATATGTGTGTGTGTGTGTGTGTGTGTGTGTCTCTTTCTCTCTCTCTCTCTCTCTCTCTCTCTCTCTCTCTCTGTGACTTAATCATGATCTTCGCCACACTAATTTATTTCTGAACTCCTATGATCGAATTCATTTCAAAATTATTTATATTCTCAATTAGCTGACTGCTTTGAAGATCACAGACTTTACTGCTGGCCATAAAATAGGAAACACTTAAAATCGGGCTTACGGCCATATCACATTGAATTCACGGTTCTCGCTCGATCACCGAAGTTAAGCAACGTTGAGCCTGGTCAGTACTTAGATGGGTGACCGCTTAGGAATACCAGGTGCTGTAAGCGTTTAGTGACGGATGTGAGTTGTGGTGCAGTGGATATCAGCTCGGAATTCGAACTCGGCTCCCCGATTTCGAATTTCAGTTGAATACCCTGCATTCACTTAAGCACTGGTATCCTTGGGAAAGGTATTACTCCGTCCCTTCCCTCCAGTTATGGGTTAAATAACAGGGTAGGAGTTGAGGACCCTGCCCTTAAAAACAAATCCCAATGAATCTTGATACTCGAAAAGAAAAATGTATTACTAGACACAAGAAACTTATATCAAAACAACAATAAATTGTTGAAAGTAAAAGGTATTAGCAGCAATAAATAAAAAAAAAAATTTAGTTGGCAATAAATGACCCGCCGAGGTTGATATGCCATAAAACAAAACAACCAACCAACTTAAAATCGAGATAAAATGACAAACCGTTCTCTTCAATGTAGATATCACATATTGTGTCACACGAAGATCGTTTTAGATTCAGGTAAGTTCACTCAGGTGAGAACCTAGCAAAGATCGAACTAATTGAATTAGAAACGATGTGCGAGTATAGTTTGCAAACTACTGCTTTACGACTGTCACCTTCTTGATATTTTTATTACTACGTTTTAATCCAAGTAGGCGATTGTCTTTGATAAGAACGAATACGAAGAGTTGCTCGTACGTTCTTTCGCATGTATTGATTGTTCAGGAAAGCGAATCAATCTTCGTCCGGATTAAAGATTAAAACTAATTCAACAATTGCTTCCTTAACGTCTTGATAAGGACGGAAAGAAAACTTTTCGAATGTGTATCGAAAGTTAATCCTTCCGTCGTATTCGACATTTCTACTGTATTTTCAGGGAAAAAAAAAATCTGAAATCTCAATCGGTTTCATTCTGCATTTGAAGGGTTTGTTTTTCATGAATATTTCATATAATCATTTCCGAAAATGTCTTCCTTCCTCTTGTCGCTCATAAGTGATGCATACTTACCGCTATTAGTTGAAATTTTATTATCTTAGTTTTTTTTTTCTGCTTAAACTTTGTCTTTTCTAATAATCAATGCCATCATCATTTTAATAGTTCGTAACCGAAACTAATATTACTGCCATTAGGAGAAGCAGTTTTACTATTTTCATCAAGTTTATCATAGCTTTGCTCAGCGGATAAAAATTTAGGGGGCACATTCTACGTCTTATATAGACTCTCAGCTTGACAGTTTAACGTTATACTGAAGTAAGTCTTTCTACAGTTTTTTTTTTTACTATTGTTTCTCTAATAAAAGTCTAAGATGCGCTCAAGGTAGGTTGTTACTGAATAAGGTTTTTCAAAACAGAAACTAGTTGAACTAACTTGAAGAGATCAAGATTATATCAGTTGGGGAAATATAATCTCAGTAGCTGTTTTTGGAAAGAATTTTTTCAAATAAAAAATTCTTCCTACCAAAGAAATACGAAGTAAACTGGTATGATTTAACGCTGGATGTGCGTTGTGGTGCAGTGGATATCGACTCTGAACGACAAATCGCGGAGCCGAGTTCGAATTCTAGTTGAATTCTTTGCATTCACTTACGCCCAAATACCCTCGCGAAGGATATTAATCCATCTCTTCCTCCAGTTATGGGTTAAATAATAAGACAGATTGGGTTCTATAGCCTTGGCTGGCAACCAGTCTACCGCAGAAAGCAGTGGCAACCCACTGCGGGATAATCTTCTGCCCAGTCAGTCATGTATCTTTTGAGACATGATCACCCAAGCGTGTATCACGTATGGCACTTAATTGACTCATTATGATGGGTCTTTTTTGTTCAGGTCGGAGCTAGATAAAATAAAACAATGGAACTCTCCAGAACATTTCCATGAAAATAGAGATCTGTGTGACAAGAGGCTAGCGACGATTACTTCGTGGTAACGGTGGTCCTGGTCATGACAGTAAACTGCATCTGGCAGCAAGGCTTCTGATTGGGAGTTTGTGAGGAGCATGGCACCACCTCTTAATTGCTGTTGTTCTCAGATCCAACCTGACCCGGAGTGGTAGCACTTGTTTGGGTCCCAGCTATGGGTAAATAGTTAACCCCCAAACTGGGTTCAAAACACTATGAAAGTATAAAAGTAGACTTTTATAGAAATATATGCATGAAACTAGACTTTTGTAGAAAAATATACATTTTTGAAGGAAATGAAATTATTACCATAACACATTTTTGGAGGAAAAAAAATATTCCTAGCAAAACATTTTTGAATACAAAACTAGAAGTCATTTTCAGTTTTCTAAAACAAAAAAGAAAAAATACAAAAAAAAATAATTAAAATCTGACTAAATCAACCCTCTCACTATAACCGAACATTTATAAAAAAATACGTTAAAACCCTACCTTTTTGACATTAAATAACCCGCAGAAGTTAATATGCCGTTAAGTAAAACTCAAACTCAAACACAAACACGTGGTAAAGGGGTTTATAGGGTTAAAATGATTAATCAATCACAAGGCCAACATAGACAGTTTTAAACTTGGTCAAGTCTAGAAACTGAGGATTGGGCAATTGCAGTTCAGATGTGACAGTAATACTCCATTTTTGATCTGATCTGACTCTTGTAAAGATGCAGCGTGTCAGGAGTCATATACTTTCTGTAGCGGTACAATGATCACATCATTTTTTCATTTAGCGATAGTTTCGTATATATGAGTTCCGCCTGGGATGAACTTGAGCCTCAATGAACGAGGAGGCTTATTGAGTGTGAAACAGTTTATCATGAGAGAGAGGGAAATTAAAGGTTTGCTCGGTGATTATGCAATGTTACTAGTTTGGGTTTGGATCTATTGAAAGTCAGCCATCTCCTCCTCGTGGATCTGTTCAAGATAAGTTAGATGAGAGTTTGGTTGCCAAGCTCTGGTCCTGTAGATTTTTAGAGAAGTGTTTATAAACTGTGTTACCCGCTTTCTTGTCTGGCTCTGCGGTTTGTTTTGATTAGAGACATTGTCTGGTGACATGTCTCGCTGACAGGAGCCTCTATTGCCGACTGATAGTGATTGAAGCTATAGCAGATTAGGGTCGTTTTAAGGACTTTCAGTGGACCTCCTGCAGACCCCTGGCAAGAGATTAGTCCCTTGAGCATTTAGTTTAAGGGATATGGTAGCCTTTCATTATTACCAGGTTACCATGCCATTGCAGCAAGATATATTTTTTAGTATTACCTTAATAGTGGTAGTTCTGGTTGACTTGATGGTATCATTGTTATTGACGAAATCGCTCCAGTTCATAATTTGAAAAATACAGATGCAACGTTGGAATGAATTTAGGTAACCAAAGAATCCGTTCTATGTAGAAGAGTGACAAACACACTGTTTGTCTAGATATAGTTCTTGCTTTTTTTCTCTGAGGTTAATGTTCTTCAGACATGTTAGGATTGTCTAAAGAAGCTTATTTCCCCTTAACTAGCTTATTTTCTCTTTCTTTGTCTAACCTGTCGTATTGGGATTTGATGCTCCTTCATTTAACACTTACAGTTACATCCTTTTACTACTACTACTACTACTACTACTACTACTACTAATAATAATAATAATAATAACAGAGAATAATATATAAAAAAAATTCCTTAAAGTACACAACATCACTGTGAAGAAATTAAATGAAAATTGATGTAAGTTATGTTAAACCACACAATTAAAATATGGGAACAAAACAGCTTGCATTATTTACATTATTCAGACTATTGTCCTTATCTTTGTTGCCATTTGTACGATGTTTTGGCGTTGTACTCTCCGGCACTCTTCAGGTGCTAGGAATTTCGAACCGAACCTTTATTACGATCACTGAGGTGTATGAACTCCATTCCTTGCGGGAATTATCTATTGGAAGTCATGAGTTATCACCCTCTAACCCTGCAAGTTATTTGTTCACCACTGCTGTAGCCTGCTATTGAACTCACAACTCTAAGGACACATGGCCCAGTGGATATAGACGTTGGTTAGTTCCTGAATTGACTCTTAGATGTATGGTTTACCAGAATAGACATAAGTTTAGATTTTTTCCTGTACGTTGAAGAAACAATGAAGCACATTTTAATGTACGGCAGAAAATACCATACTAAAAAGAAAACTTCAAATACATAAAAAAAAACACAAGCATTTTAAAAATCTATGGTAATAAATAGAGCTAAAAAAAGTATAATTAGCATTAGCGATTCAAAGTAAAGGGGTAAATTTAGTGAAGAAAGAAAAAATGGACGAACAAACCAGAAAGAGTAGCCGAAAATAAAGATCCAAGAAACGGGTGCAACTCGGATTTGTTATTAAATAGGCGAGGGCGAGAAAATGAACTCTTCCCATTGGCTAGAGTTAACAATAAAGAGTACGAATACTGCCGAAAAGAAATCCAAACAAGTAGCACAAAAAAAAAAAAGCTGGCTTGGTACTTCTGGACCAAAAATCAGGGTTACTGCCGGAGCCGATATGATGTTTAAAAACCCGAAATCGGCAATGAAGGCAAGACATTACTGAAGAGCTTCTTTGAGCACCAACAATGTACTGGATTGTTATGCGATGTCTGACTTTCAGTATGGCAGAGAATGCTGGACAATCTCATCAAAGATTAAGGTAAGACTTGAAGCAATTGAAATGTGGTTATACAGAAATATACTGGGGATACTATGGACCGAAAATGTGAGCAAGGAGAGATTTTCTAGAGGATGGAAACGAGAAGGAAACTAGTACTTATCTCTAAGAAAAGATAGGTGAATTTCGTGGGATATGTAGTGAGGAAGAAGGGCTTGGAGAATCTGATACTCATAAGTCAGATAGAGAGAAAAGGTGACATGGGAAAGCAATGTGTAACATACTTGATGGGCTTGAGCAAATGGATGGCAGGACGGGGTTTTCTTGTGGAACAAGAAAACGCGTGTCAATAGCTACTAGGAAAGGGAGATGTGGAAGACCATGATCGCCGACGTTCTGAAGGAACACGGCACATAGAAAAAGATAACTACTGATTTTTTTTTTCGTTTTATGTTGACATGCAAAACCCATTTTTCATCACCTGTAACGATTCAATGCAAAAAGAAGAGGTTGCAATTTCTGGTTAAAGTATCGTTGGAACGTTGCTTGCATCTCAAGCGAAAGCTCGCGAGGAGGCAACATTTCAACATCACATTTTTTTCAAGCTAAACTCAACAAATGACACATTGTCGGATAAAATAAGGTAATTTTGTAACTAGCCCTTACCATTCAACCTTGCTTCTGTTTAGTTAGTTGACTCTTCATTCATAACGAAAAAAACAACACAAAAAACGTAATTACTTTTCAAATGACCTAATATACCGACATCTATCTATCTATCTATCTATCTATCTATCTATCTATCTATCTATCTATCTATCTGTGTGTGTGTGTGTGTGTGTGTGTGTGTGTGTGTGTGTGTGTGTGTTCGGTAACATGAAATTTTACAAGTAAACATATGACCAACTCAGTACACGTATTTAATCATGTGAGGAAGTAAACGTCGTCTAACTTCCTGTTCACCACACGTCATATTGATAATGCTTTGACTATGCAACGCATTTATATATAGGTAGGAAACAAATAAGCAAGACTTAAGTGAGTGCGTTGTTTTCTGAATTTGATGACATAGTAAATGTGAGTTCAAGCTCTGTTCTTTTCGTTTCCATCCTCTAGAAAATCTCTCGTTGCTCACATTTTCGGTCCATAGTATCCCCAGTATATTTCAGTATAACCACATTTCAATTGCTTCAAGTCTTACCTTAATCTTTGATGAGATTGTCCAGCATTCTCTGCCGTACTGAAGGTCAGACATCGCATAACAATCCAGTACATTGTTGATGCTTAAAGAAGCTCTTCAGTCATGTCTTGCCTTCATTGCCGATTTCGGGTTTTTAAACATCATATCGGCTCCGGCAGTAACCCTGATTTTTGGTCCAGAAGTACCAAGCCAGCTTCTTTTTTTCATATTTGACAGTGGAAACAGAGCAAGTTATAACTGAGCAGTACCAAAAAAGAAAAAAAAATGAGAACTAGTCATGATATTCCTGGACATAAAAACTAAAAGGTCAACAATCTACCTTCATAGATTAAATAAAGTTTTCACTTAAAAAATTCCCTGTAGGTTACCCGGATCGACATACATCTAATGAAAGTTGGGGGAAAAACGGTCAAAACGGTGTGATAACAGCATCAAATTTGACGACAATAGTCCGCATGTAAATAAAGTAAAGGCAAGCAGAAAAAATCGGATAGTTTCACTTAAGTGCTATACGTAATACACGCTTGGGCGATCATGTCTCGAAAGAGACATGACTGACTGGGCAGAAGATTATCCCGCAGTAGGTTGCCATTGCTTTCTGCGGTAGACTGGTTGCCGACCAAGGCTATAGAACCCAATCTGTCCTATTATTTGACTCGTAGCTAGAGTGGGAAGATATGTATTATGTTATTACGTAGTAATTAGTGAGGGATCAGTTTATCACTTCATAATAATAGAAAACCGATCACCCACTTTATGACCAGTAGAAGCCTGTTCAGTCAGTCAGTTGAGTGCCATACGTGATACACGCTTGGGCGATCATGTCTCGAAAGAGACATGACTGACTGGGCAGAAGATTATCCCGTAGTAAACTGCCATTACTTTCTGCGGTAGACTGGTTGCCAGCCAAAGCTATAGAACCCAATTTGTTTTGTTATTTAACACATAACTGGAGGGAAGAGACAGATTAATATCTTTCCCAAGGGCATTTGTACGTGAGTGAATGCAAGGAGTCCAACTGGAAGTCGAACTCGGCTCCCAGATTTCTCGTTCCAAGCCGATATCCGCTGAACAACAACGCACATCCTAAACTAACTAAAACTTACGATGTACATATTGATTGGCATGTATGGGGATCGAACCCACGACATTCACGTTATTAGCTCGACACTTTAACCGCCCTTATAATAATGTCACTATACCAGAAGACTGTTCATATTATATTATGGTTCTCCTGTAACCACCAGAGAGAAAATTTCCTACCTGTCATCAAAATAAATGACGCTAGTCTCCTAGAGAGCAACGCACTGAAACTCCTTGGCCTCACTCTCTCAACCGACCTCAAATGAAACATTTACATTGAATTTATAGCTGCATCTATTGCTAGGAAGGTTGGATCAGTGTGTCTCGCGAGCAAGTTTTTCTCGTCAAAATCTATTTTGCACATTTATAAATCTATCATTCTTCTGTGCATTGAATACTGCTGCCATATCTGGTCGGCTGCTCCTGCTATTCATCTTGAGATTCTCGACAAAATCCAAAGAAGGTTCTGCAATGTAATCGATCTTGATTTGTCAGCCTGTCTTTAGTCACTTTCTCACCGACGTGATGTGGCTCCCCTCTGCCTTTTCTACTAGTATTTTCATGGCTACTGCTCTGAAGAGCTTCTTTTCCTGGTGCCCCGATTTCATGTATTCACGCGTGATACTAGATTGGCATAAAGGTCCCACCGTTTTACCGTTGAAATAAGAAAATGTATCCGCCTATCCTGCTCTAAAAAATTATTTTCTCGCACTCCTCGCTTGTGAAACTGCTCGCTTCCTTGATAGTTACAATCACCAAAAGTTTATATGCAACATCAGTTGTCATCTTCTATTTTCTTTGCTTCTCATCCTTACCTTATCCTTTCTTCGATATCACCTGTACCCTGTTTTTTTCTATCACTGTAACTCCCTGCACACCAGTAGCGGCTTTGCCTTGCTTGGGGTGAAATGATTTAAATAAAAAGAAAATGTAGGATATGGTTGTTAAGACATTTAAATAACTGTTTGTAATGGAAACACTCTTAATAGTTCCTCTCTATACCAAGAAGCATCGACTAAAGAGTCTTTCTTTTAAGCCATTCACCCCAAGCAAGGCAATTTTACTGTTACTGGTGAGCAGTCGGTTACATAGGAAGAAAGTGAGAAGAAAGAGGGACAGGTTATAGGGGTGTCATGAAGAGGGTAAGATAAGGGTGAGAATACTGGTATGAAGAGAGTGGATTTGACGGAGAAAAGAGCATGAGAGAAAGGATGCGAGTCAATGAGATAGGAGATGACTATTGACCTTACACTTGAATTCTTAGAGATTGTAGCTGTGGGGCACTGTTAATCGAAACTATACATGAGTCCATAGATCAGCTGTATGTTGTAATGTTTATTTGTAGAATGCACGAACCGATTTTGAATTTCGATTGATGAATTTAGCGTTAATGCATTTGAAATGAATGCGGACCACATTTGGTTAGAAACTATTTCATCCCCAAATATCCCGACAAAACCTCGTTTCAATACCATGTCACGAAAGTTGGTGAGAAATAAAGTGGTGAACTATCCCTCAAACAAAACACTCATATTTTGTAATTTTATAATTCATACAATATGGAAACTCTAGTTTTAATCGTTGATCTGAGAAAGCGTTTGTACACAGCTGGCAGTTTGAATAATGACCACCTTTCGCGACATGAATAAAATGACCGATAAATACACACACACACACACACACACACACACACACACACATATATATATATATATATATATATATATATATATATTACTGTTAAAACGGCTGATGAAAAATGTGTATGATTTGAATGAAAGTTATTGTTATTGATTGTTTTGTTTTCTAGAGATTTTCTAGAAATTTTGTGTTATTTAATGCCGAAATATATTCTACATTGTAACCATTTTTTTTACAATGAATATTGAATGAGTAATTATTTTGAGAATAAAAATAACGTTAACCAATACCTTAAAGAGGGTATGGATTCATACCAACTAGTACGTAAGTGAATGTAACGAAACCAATTGGAATATTGTCAGACTCTCTGCCTTCGGATAGAGAGGAACCCAGACGAGGCTATGCCAAAGAGCAGAGTCTCGTCCGAGGTAAATTGATAAAACCCGGTCCCGCTTATGCGGGGTCTGCGGGGAATTTTTGCCTAAGAGGACGCGATCAGAGTACCCTATGTTAAAGACCGGCATTGTGACACATCCCCCCTTTTGAAGAAGCTCGGGTAAATACAATACCCGACTCTTTGCTTTCACAGCAACTATCCATTATATCCTTTGCATATCTGAATGAAAAATTAGCTGGCAAGAAGTGATGAATATGAGAATAAAGTGTATAGATAATATTCCTCATTTGACTTGAAAGAGTTTAAAATTGAGATGTTCATGGAAGTATCAATACGGGAGTAAATTCCGCTAAGTAAAAGTTCCAGGAAAATAAAAACTGATTTTGTGAAAATATTTCTTTATATTTAGAATATGGGAGATATGAGGACGATTATACTATGTGGAAGTAAGATGGCAGGTTTTAGCTGTAAAGGCCTGAACTAGTGGAAATAAAGAATGAAGCTCATCTGAACATTTACCATAGAAATGCTGATAGGCTAGCAACGTCACTTCAGTGGGATAAATGTTGCAGATTAGAGAATAAGGTATGCCCACACAAGGCTGAACAGATTATTTTAAACTATATCAAGGCGAAAAAATGCGGATTAAGCATCAACAGTGCAGATATGACAGTAATACTTGATTTTTGGTAAAAATTTGTTTTTGTAAATGGTAGAAAAAATAAGATACTTCCTTGGTCGGTAGAATGAGTTGACCCTTTTCCCAGTATCTTCTACAATAAGCCATGAATGAATGAATGAATGAATGAATCTATCTTGATTGTCCTCTTGAGATTTAAAGTGAATTTGAGACCAAATAGATGTTCAAAGCATGTAGCTTTATTGCGATGGCAATCGTTCATAGCGATTGAAGAAACGTATAACAAAACTGAAAACAACTTTATTAAAAACTGCTACCTCCATAGTGACCCTTGAAATGGACTAATCCCTCGCTTTTATGTCAAGGTTAACAATTCTTTTTACAAATCAATGTATAAAATATTTTAATTCTGAATTTTTTTTCAGGGATTGATATTTTTTATAGTTCTATACCAAGCAAGGGAATACTGTCACTAAGACACAAGGGGTGAATGAATATGAAAGAATATAAGCAAAACAAAAAGATCATTAAGAAGGGAGAGCAGTAAAAGAACAGGGTTTAAAACGAGAGAAGATACTAACTGACGTTGCATTTAAATATTTGAAGATTAAGGTTAGCTGGAAATCAAGAAGCCAGAAGAGAGTTCCACGGGAAAGAAGTACGAGAAAAGAGCCTATTAGCAAAGAACATACTGTTCTTATAAAATGATGACTGCCAATCTAATATTGTGCAAAATTTCATAAAGTCTTGGTATTATAGAACAAAGTGCATTAACCCTCTAGGGCCATTCGTATCATATTTGATACAGTATTTCCCTATAAGGAAACATTTGGTATTTCCCTATAAGGAAACATTTGGTATTCATTGATTGAGCAGTCAGTACTGCTTTCATTTGAAATTTATAAAATATTTCTCTTAAAAAATTTTTCAGGAAAATATTTCTTTCAAGGCTTGTTTTCATACTGTACCAAATATGATACGAATGGCCCTAGAGGGTTAAATAATTACCATGAATATATTGATTGAAAATGCACAGGAAGACTTGTGGTAGATAGGAAATTAAGAATTAAAAGAAACCTTCTTCACGTTTATAAAAATTCACAATAAAAGGATTAACCTCGTGGTTACAGAAAAAGTCGAAACCGGATTTCGTGAGTAGATGTTAAATTGATTTTCTGACCAATGAAAGCGATTTACAAGACCATAAAGACTTAACAATCCAGTTCAAAAATTCTGAATGACTACAAAGGCTTTGATCAGATCAGAGTCAGTCAGTCAGTTAGATGGAAGCAAGCGAGACAAGCTAAAATGTAACGGGAGAAGTTTCAAGTCTGACCCGGACATTAGTCCTCTTTTGCATTCTATCCCGTGTTCTGATTCCTTTTACTTCTTGTTCTTCATCCAAAGACATTCTTACTGAATAAACGCTCATACATACATACATACATACGCACGCATATAGTCTTTCCAACAAATTACTACTACGAATATTTCTTGATACCCTTAACTTTCTCATTGAACATAAACTTCTACGAATTCTTGTTATTCTTTCCTTTGAATAAATTTCTATTTTAACATACAAAATGTATACTTTTATTATTCCACTCTTCCACACTAATCCACACTAATCCACACAAATTCCAACCTGCTAACAACCTTCTGATGATAACGATAATAACCTTCTAATAGGGCTTACGGCCATATCACGTTGAATACACCGGTTCTCGCTCGATCACCGAAGTTAAGCAACGTTGAGCCTGGTCAATACTTAGATGGGTGACCGCTTGGGAATACCAGGTGCTGTAAGCGTTAAGTGACGGATGTGCGTTGTGGTGCAGTGGACATCGGCTCGGAAAGAGAAATCGGTGAGCCGAGTTCGAATTCCAGTTGAATACCTTGCATTCACTTAAGCACTGCTACTCTTAGGAAAGGTATTAATCCGTCCCTTCCCTCCAGTTATGGGTTAAATAACAGAGTAGAACTTGGGGACACTGCCCTTAAAAACAAATCCGAATGAATCTTGGTGCTCGAAAAGAAAAAACTATTACTACACACAAAACTTATATAAAAACAACAAAAAATTGTTGAAAGTAAAAGGTATTACCAGCAATAAATAAATAAAATTTAGTTGGCAATAAATGACCCGCCGAGGTTTATATGTCATAAAACAACCAACCAACAACCTTCTAATAACTCTGGATAAATCCGAAAGCAGTAGGGAGTTCGGTTATGTATGACACATAGCCGAATTAATAAGTATTAACTATCTCTTTACGACTACAGACTACATTACAGCGGTAGGAAACTGACTAAAGCCGGGATTCCAGATCAGGGTCAATAACATAACAGATGTTTATTTTAAATATTGTTTTTATGATTACATGGTTTTATGATATAATAGATAGAAAATTACTTCTTTCGAAACGATATTATTTGGCATGTATTTTCTTTTAAATAATTACGATAACACATCTTATTTTAAAATGTTGATAAGAATATTTCGTCTCCCCTTCCAAATTTAGTCGGCTTAGACAAGATTACGGTGACAATAAATGAAATCTAAAATAATGGTGATATACCGGAAGTTACGTAAGCAGATCGATTTTCGTAGCACTGCCCCAGAAACCAGGCGCAAACACATTTGAACTCCACCGAACAATCAGCTTAATGAGTCGCATAACTAAACTCATCGTCCAAATTCTGATGAATAGGGCGCGCAGCAGAATAAGGGCCAGAGATAGGGAAAGAACAATGTGGGTTCGTCAAGTAAACAGGAGCAAAGAATGCGATATTTTTGCTCGGAATGTTATCAGAAAGGGCAATACAAACGCGTACCTGCGTTTTAAAGATTACGCAAAGGCGTTCGACAAAGTACACCACAGACTTGTTACAGCTGCTAGGAAACCTT
Source organism: Ascarosepion bandense (assembly GCA_037127315.1). Taxonomy (NCBI): domain Eukaryota; kingdom Metazoa; phylum Mollusca; class Cephalopoda; order Sepiida; family Sepiidae; genus Ascarosepion; species Ascarosepion bandense. The sequence continues at coordinate 24,912 of JBBBDQ010002223.1, forward strand.
GACATATTCGGGAAATACATTAGATTAATTAAGAACCTGCACTGAAAGTAAAACGCCTGCATGCGGATAGCAAATGAGTTCAGCAGATTTTTTTTTAATCGTATCACCCCGAGCAAGGCGGTAATGCCACTGATGTGCAGGGGGCTAAATAAGAGTAAAAAGATTAAGTAGAAGAGAGTGAAGAGGAAGACGAACCAGTTGGAAAGGAGCAAGAGAAGGATGTGAATACGGGTGTGATGACAGTTGCAAAGGTGGAGAGAAAGGAAAGAATATACGGGGTGGTGAAAGGACTAGAGTCAAGTGGTTAATAGATGAGTATTGACATTGCATTTAAATTCCTGGAGGTTGTAGCCGTCAGGAAAGCAAGAATATGGAAGCGAGTTCCACAGGCGGGAAGTGCGAGAGAAGAAGCTGCAGGAGTAGAATTGTCGTCTGCATTTGGTTAATCTAACTTTGAATGGGTGGGACCCAGTTACTAATCTGGTTGCCTGAGTAAACACCTGTTGCAGAGGCACCAGTTCTTTGGAGTAGAGATATACAAAATAAAAAGAGGTGTAAAACAGGGATGTCTCTTCTCACAGGAATTATACAAACTATTCAGCGAGCAGTTCTGAGGGAACAAGAAGTCTTTCAGGAATTCGTCATTGGCGGGCACAATCCTAACAATATATTATTCGCAGATGACACAATGCCAAAAGCAGACACAGAAAAAAACCAAAAAAAAAAAAAACCCTACAAGATCTACAGAATGTAGCGAAAGAAAGCGAGAAGAAAATACTAAACATAAATTACGCGAAAACTGCATGCCTGGTCATCAACAAAAAGAGGAGACCAAAATGCTAATTACAGGCAGGGGGTACTAAAATCAAGCAGGTACAGATTTAAATACCTCGGAAGTGTTCTAACAGAGGACGGAAAATGCGACACTGAATTCCGAAGTCGTATTGACATGACCAAGCACGCATATCAAAAGCTGAGTAGAGTATTGTGTGACAGGAACATTTTGTTGGAAACAAAGAAAAAACTACTGAACTGTTTCGGAATATCTTCCCTCCTATATGGCAGAGAATGCTGAACAATTTCCTCAAAGATGAAGAAAAGACTCAAAATGTAGTTCTTCAGAAGGGTTCCATGGACTGAACATGTAAACAACAACAAGGTTTGGGAGAAAAATGAAAAGAAAACTTATACTTACCATCAGGAAGAGACAGCTGAAGTTTCGTGGAAACGCAATGAGGAGGGAGGGCCTGGAGAATCTGATACTTGCAGGGCGGATAGAGGAAATGCGAGATAGGGAAAAACAGTACATAACATGCTTGATGGGCTTAAACAAATGGATGGCAGAGCAGTGTTTGAGAGAAATAAAAGGAGAGCATGTATTAGAAAAAACAAGTGTCAAGTAGACTTGCTTCTGCTACTGTTGACACTGTCAGCACTCTGCCTTCGGTAGAGGGCGCTCTCTGCTTCCGAGCAGAGAGCACAAACCCAGTCGTGGTTCCGCCGGAGGGTAGAACCACGACTCGGTAAAAATAGACAGACATATTTTTGGCCCGGCTATATGGCCGGGAACACCCACATTAAAATGACCATGTGTCACATCCGGCCTTGCGTGGGAAGGCTAGTGAATATAGTCCTGAATGGTCATCTCATATACAAGAAGAAAATCTGTATTAAAATACATCTATAACTGCTAATATGTAACGATTTCAGTGTACAGTCATGGCTAAGTGTGCATTGTGAGTGAGCGTGCAGGTTGGTCCTGAATAAGCGTTTTTATCTTTCATTTTTTAAAAAAATCGTTTTCCTGAGATATCGAGCGAAATTTGTGAATGGACGGAATTATTGAAGGAACGACTAAGCCTGTGTCTACAACACGGGTACAAACACAAGAACAGACGTTAAATACACAAACTATACAATTTATGTAATCGAAATATATATATATATATATATGAATGAAAAAAAGATTAAAAAACAGGCAAATGATGATGATGGTGAGAGAGAGAGAGAGAGAGAGAGAGAGAGAGAGAGAGAGAGGTGGGGGGAGAAGTGATGGGGAGAAAGAACGAAAGAATGGAGAATGGATAGAAAAGAGGGGCATATAAAAACCGAGAAGGAGGATTACAAAAAGAAAAACGAACACTTAGACGACGACGACGACGACGACGACGACGACGAAGAAGAAGAAGAAGAAGAAGAAGAAGAAGAAGAAGAAGAAGAAGAAGAAGAAGAAGAAGGTGTTGTAATAGCAGTAGTAGTATTGGAAGAAGAAAAAGATTATGAAGAGTAGATACAGATGAAGGAAAAGATGAAAGAAAGAGAAGAGAGTAGAGTCAAAACGCATAGTATTAATATTGCCTTTACTATTATGACTGTTATTAATATTATTATTAATAATACTAACATTCTTCTTATTATTATTAGTAGTAATAAAATTAATAACATTAATCAGGATGAAGAGCTATAGTAGTTGAAACTGAAAAGATGGATCAGAAAAAGGTGAAAGAAAGTAAAGATAAAGGTATAAGGGAAAAGACGCTCAGGCGAATAATGAAGAAGGCTAAAAAATGATCTTTGAAAGAGAGAGAAAAGAAAATATGCGCTGTGAAACGAAGGACAAGAAAGATAAGAAAAAAAGAGTGTTGAAGAAAGATAACGAGGAAGAGGGAAAGAAAAATGGGATAAAGATGAGCAGGAGAAGAATAAAGGTGAATGAGGAGAAAAAAAGCGGAAGAAGTAAAAGCGTGCGAGTGAAAAAAAATACGAGGAAGAAAGAAGAAGATTTATAAAATAAGAAAGAAAAAAAAAAGCAGCAGAAAAGGAACAAGAAAAAATGAAAGTAAAATAAGAGAAATATAAAAAAAATAAGAAAGAATGAAAAAAGAAAAAGAAAAAAGAAGAGTAGGGAAAAAAATAGAAACAGACCAAAAGATGGGGAAGAAAAAAGTGGAATAAATAAGAAATGAATAATTAAGAAGAATAAAAATAAAAATTGAAAGAGCGTAATATGTGTAACGGAAGAAGAACAAAAAAAAAAAAAAGGAAAAGAAAAAGTGAAGGAATCACAAAAAAAATATGAAAATAAAAAAAAATACAGATAGAAGAAGAAAAAAAAGAGGGAAGAAATAATAATAATAAAAAAACAAGAATGAAAGGAAAAATGAGGGAAAGATAGTAAAAGGTATGCCAAATGAAGTATAGGAAAAAGAAGAAGAAGAAAAATAAGAAGGAGGAGGGGGAGAAGGAATATGGTGAGTGAACAAAAAAGAGAAAGAAAGAAAAATATGTGCAGATGAAGAAAAACGAGAGGCGAAGAAAATAGGATGATGATGAAGAGGAGATTATAAAAGAAATACAACGTGATTCGCAAAACAAGAGACGAAAGTGAACTCATGACAAGAAATAGCCGGAGGACTCTAAGACATTGTTCGCCATTATGCCGCCATAGTCGCTTCGTCCTGCCTTATCTACGTCACGGAAACTTAAAGTTCTTGGGGCCTGGGGAAAAGAAGTTCGTTTTGGTAGGCACGCGGCCTGGCGTCACTTTAAAATCGATCACCGTATGAAAAAAAAAATGTACTCTGTGTTCATTGCCGTTGCTAGAGGGAGATAGAGGTTCCCTCCTGCGGTCAAGTGAACAACAAAATCTCAAGATCGGATATTTAAGCAATGAGACAGCCTCACATATATTATTATCAGACATTTTATAGCTACCATTTATAGAATATAAGCGGTTCAGTAAGCGATCATTAAACAAGGAGAATTTAAGATCAGCAATATGCAACAAACTGAAATATTATTATTACTATTATTAATAACAACAACAATAACAACAAGAATAATAATAATAATAATGATAGTAAGAAGAAGCAAAAAAAGAAGAAGAAGGCAGTAAATACAAACAAGATTTGAATTTAGTAGATTCTGTAGAAAAGCAAAACAGAATCCAAGAACCAACTATGCGGCCAAAAATATGAAAAAGAAAGCCAAGGATAAAGCTCTTGAACAAATGAAACAACGCTGGTAAGTCAAACCTTTGCATGGACAATATCCAGAACGTGCTAATAAATCCAATGTTGATAAAGTTAATACTCATCGATGGTTACGCGCATCTGGATTAAAGTCTGAGACTAAAGGCTTTATTTTTGCAGCGCAAGACGTCTTTTCACTAGGAACTTTCAGGCAAATATTATACATAATGATGTGGATCCAAAATGCAGGTTCTGTGATAAATACCAAGAAACAATAGAACATCTAATCTCGGGATGTTCTGTACTTGCCTCAAATGAATATAAAAATAGTCACGATAGTTTGCATTGAAAAAAATAATCACGAATGTTTGCATTGGACAATGTGCAAACACTATGGAAAATATGTAAACAAACATTGGTATGAACATCACCCAGCACCGGTTACAGAAATAGAAGATGTCATCATTCTATGGGATTACACGATCCACACAGACAGAAAAATTGAAGCAAATAGGCCGGACATTATTGTTAAAAACCAGAAAGAAATCTTGCCTATTAATTGATATGGCTTGTGCAGCGGATTGTAACATGGCAACCAAGGAATTCGAAAAACTGTCAAAATATAAAGACCTGGAAATTGAAATGGAAAAAATGTGGAAATTGAAAACAAGAATCGTGCCAGTGACACTAGGTGCACTTGGAATGATAAAAAATGGAACAAAACAACACACTGAAAGAATCCCTGGAAACCCCAGCTTAAGAGATATACAAAAAATTGTCTTGTTAAGTACAGCTCACAAACTAAGGAGAACTTTGTCTATGTAACGCTAGGGATGTTGGGGAGATATAAAAAAACATGAAATGGAGCCATAACAACACACCACGTCTTGCCTTAGGTCTTTCCGCAGACTAGGCAGGTAGTGCGACCATAGCAGAAAATCGATATTTGATGAAAAATGACAACATAATAATATTAATAACGGTCGCCCTGATCGCAGATTTGCGCAGTAGAGCAGTCATGAATGGATTTAGATACACATAGTGGTCCCTTGGGATAAGAACATCGTAATAGAGGGGCAAGCAAAAATACAGTCATGTTGTTCATTTTATCACTGGTCGTGTTTACGTGTAATCCATTCAATAATTAAAGACGAGAGTCATTACGTTAGGCATTTTTAAATCGAGTCATAATGTTTATCTTAGTTATTTTTGCGGCTTTCGATATTCACTATTTTTTCGCACTTTGTTCATGATAACCACAATTGTAAATGATGAAAAAAAATTCATTCTAAACTCGTTAAGAACAGTGTAAACTTATATATATTAATATAATTTATTTAATATTTTCTTATTGTTAACTCGACTATATTTTTACTACAACTGTAAATAAAGAATCAACCCATTTTCACGTCCGTCAAGGTTAGGGTAAACACGCATATTTTGGTGTGGGGATTTCATGTTGAAGGTTAGTTTATAGATTGATATTGAAAGGGAGAGGAGGAAAAATAGAGAAGAAAAAATCGGGAAGTATGAAAATCAATCGACAGGTGACAGATTCTATCTATTCCACCTTATGGTGGTCTTTCGACCAATCTGAATAGCCAAGAGTGGTGATCTGACTAGCAAGTGAACTACTTCGCTAGAATAAGTAACACATTTTACTGAGTGTAGCTTTTTGCCTCTGGATGTAGACCGAATGCTGATCATATTACGGTCGGGTCACCCAACGAAGGAGTATGTTTCCTAGACCCGAAATGTCTGATGACTTGGGAGTAACAACACTGATGACATATCCGGAGGTAGCACTTGAAAGTGTATAACGACGATTTAAATAATATTAATGATATTAATAACAGTCGCTTTGTTAGCACATTTGTGCACAAGAGCAGTCGTGAATGAATCTGCATACACATAGTGGTACCTTGGGATAAGAGCATCGTAATAGCGGGAGTGGGTGGGGAGCACAACTATAGAAGTTCCAAGACCAGGCAGGGAAAATCAGAGAAATATAGAGTGTAGAAACTCAAGTTGTCCCTTTTCGTGGTTGGCAAATTCAAGATTATTTACAGAAAACTTTCTTCTCCGCAAGGCACTTTGGCGATACCTGATATCATTGATAGTACGCAAGTAGCAGCACTACTTGCAAAAACTCACGTGATGAAAAAATATATTGTGTCTCTAAGCTGCAGGTAAGAGATGGTCATCATTACCAGACGGAAATCTCTAAGAATCGGAGAAGGAAGGAATGAGTATACAACAAAAATTGAAGGAAAACAAAAGAAAAAACAAAAAACAAAAAACAAAAAACAAAAAACAAAAAAAACAAACACCAGGCTCTTAAGTTCTGATCTTAAGTAATTAGTGGTGTAGACAATTCGTCTTGCTGAATTGAGATGGACTGCAGTAAATACCCGATTCGATACTACAGATTTGCTTGGTAGTTGGTGAACCGCCTTCGGCATATCGCTTAGAAGCTGTGACAGTGTGAATCTCTGCTCATGGTGGAATAAGCGGGGGCGCATCATCTCCAGATGTTGAGAGGGTTCTCTTGACTTATTGATCTGAAGGATGAGACATAAATGTCATCTAGATACTTCGATATAGCCTCAATCGTAGAGCAGATTGTGTTACCAGGTATGGAAGGATATTAAATCGAATAAAAAAAGTTAATAATAATAATAATAGCAGCAGTAGTGGTAGTAGATGTTGTCACCCCAGCTGACTAAAACACATATACTCTTTATTATAATAAATGGCGTTTTATATATATATATATATATATATATATATATATATATATATATATATATATATATATTTCGATCCCGTCACGCTCATGGAAAGACAAACAATAGCGAGGTAGCTACGATCCAGTTTATTATCTTTAGGATCAATTATTAAACTTTATTACTAGTTATGGAAACTCTTGTCGCATGTTTGTTCTTTAACAGTGCCTTATTTTATGTTTCTGTGATAATCATGTCGTGAAGTAGTGAAGAATATATATATATATATATATTTATATATCCTTTCTATTATAATAAAGACCGTCGTGTATATATATATATATATATATATATATATATATATATATATATATATATATTCTCTCCTGTCATGCTCAGGGGTATAAACAGCTAATAATCCTCTCAAATGTTTGGCGTTATTTTTGACGGCATTGCTACACTCGTTTGTAAAGTTTTACGAAACTATTAAAATATGAGTACATCGAGGTAAAAATCACGAGAATATGGTATCTAAAGGCAACAACAATATCTGTTGTTATAGGCTTTTGGGAATTATATTAATAGAAGCAAACAGCTATGTAGAACAATTTACTGGTTGATGTAAAAGCATGAATTACTACCTACCTCATCAAAAAAAAAAAAAAAAGAAAAATTATACTCATGTGTACTTTTCACGTGTACTTGCTTAGATTTTTCTTGATACATTGACCACAGTTCACTAATTTTTTCTCTCGCTGATTTCATATCACCTGGTCTGTTTATATGACACAAAAATTTAGCCTCTTGAAGTCGCTAGTTGAGACTTGAGGCAAACACATACCACACAAAGTAAAGGCAAAATATAATAATAATAATAATAATAATAATAATAATAATAATAATAATAATGAATGACAATTGTGTTAACCCAAAATGCATATTCTGTAATAAATATCAATTAATATTAATATGGGCTACTCTAAATACCCTGTTCAGTACCACAGGTTCGCATGGTAGTTGAGAAACTACCATGCATATCCCTAACAGGTTGTGGCTCTGTGAATATCAGCTCTTGAGTGAGAGTAGCGGAGGCGCATCATGGCCAGATGTCGAGAGGGTTGTGTTATCTTTAAAGTCTGAAGGATGATTCAGCGACGTCGATTTGAAAGTCAAGTCTAGATACTTTGATAAAGCCTGTTACTTAGCTCTGCCTGTAAAACCATGCTCTGTTTTAAACACAAACAATCTTCATATAGTGCATATTTTCCTGCGACATATGCACAGGGTATAAACATCAACTTGAAGCATTTGAAATGTGTTTCTATAGACGGATACTGCGGATATCATGAATCGAGCATGCGAGTAATGATGAGGTTTTGGAAAAGATAGAAACGAAAAGGAAATTAATACAAAGCATCAAGAAGAGACAGCTAAAGTTCATGGGACGTGCAATGAGGAAGGAGGGCTTGGAGAACCTGATACTAACAAACAAGATAGAATGAAAAAGAGACAGGGGAAAGCAGCGGATAGCATATTTGAAGGACCCTGAGCTGGTGGATGACAGAACGGGAGTTGCGTTAGGGTAACAGGAGAAAGCGTGCTAAGAGCCACCAGGGATAGGGTGACGTGGAAAGCAATGATCGCGTACGCCCTGAAAGAACAAGGCACATAGAAGAACATATACGCCATGTAACCTTTCATTCAACTACAAAAAAAAACAAAACTGCTACAATTTCTTCTATGTGCCGTGTCCCTTTGGGATTTTGGCGATTATGGCTTTCCAGAATTCCTTTCCCTTATTGCTCATAGTGAATTTCTGTCTTTTTTTATCGCTTCTAAAACCTGTTCTGTTAACCATTTAAAGCTCGTTAAGTAGGTTATGTACTGTTTTCTTTTCACACTCTTGACTTCAATGTGACATGAGAGTGTAAAATTTTCGTTTCTATTTTTTCTTTATGTACCTTAGAAATTTTATGTGTTTTTTTTTTCTGATGTTAATTGCAGGTGTTTCCATTTTCTCTAAAACACATTTTTGTTCCGTCGTCTCCACTGAGAAGCATGGGAGCCACAGCTCTCAACAACTGTAGGTATTGTTGTGATTTTCATAGCAAGTAAGGTTTTACGAGATGAAACCACTAGAATAATACCTAGCCGGTTTTGTACTAGGCTCTTGCTTACAGACCCTGGTGTTCTAAAACGTTCTTTCATTTAAATAATTGCCGGGCTCAACACTGCTTAACATCGGGGATCAAATGAGAACCCGTGTTTCATTATGATTTAACTGTAGGCAGATCAAATTCCTACCAGTCTTGAAGTACGCGATTAGCACAAAATCATACACAGGGTAATTACTCATGCGCATTGTGGTGCACCGGATATCGATTTGGAACGAGAAATCAATGTGCTGAGTTCGATTTCCAGTTAATTTCATTGCATTCACTTACGCGCAAATACCCTTGGGAAAGATATTAATCCGCTTATTTCTTCCAGCTATTGGTTAAATAACAAGACAGATTGGTTTCTGTCGCCTTTGTTGAAACCAGTCTACCGCAAAAATTAATGGCAACCTAGCGGAAAAATCTTCTAGCCAGTCAGTCATGTCTCTTCCGATGATGAACGCCCAAACGTGTATCACATATGACTCAATTACCGTTTGTTTAGATTTATCTCCATGCAATAGTAATAATTGCTTTTTGCTCAGGACACGTATCTTGTCTACTAAACTAAGCATAGGCAAATAATAACAATCAAACCATATAATAATTATCAATACATGTTTATTTATATATGTTTTCTCTCATCTCTAGTGGGAAGAAAGTAAATTCATGAGTGATTATGTTCCTTAATCATTTTAATCATCTATACAAATAAAGAATTTATCTGCATTTAGGCAAAATTACTTCTAAAGCGTAATGAAGCGTTTTAATTAATCCGTTCCTTTACTCCTATGTTTCTCAGATTGCAGTCTTATCTGTTCAAGCCTTTCATGTGAGGTACTAAGATACCGGTGTTTGTTAAGTGATCGTTTAGCCTCAACTTGAAATAGGCTTTGTTTTTGTCGTGTTTGTCGTTTTACGGCTAATCATTTTTTATCTTCTGCGGCACATTTCCATTTCACTGTTACGTTAAACACATAATATTTTAATATTTTAACATGAAACGAAGTTGATCCAAGAAGCGTAATCAATGAATCATAGATACTAAAAAATATGAAAGAAACGGATTAATTAAACAGTTCATTGACTTCTATTTTAGCTGTGAATTCTTTATCTCCGCTTTATTGAACCTCATTAAAGTGTTACAAGACATTTATTTCATTACATCTCACTATTAAAACTTTCTAACAATTGCTTTCATTTCTTAGACACGTGAACATTAGTATATAATAATAATAATAATAATAATAATAATAATAATAATAAAATCTCTCAGTATATCTCAAGATCAATTAAACAAAAAGAAAGAAACGATACGACTGACTAGCCTCACTGATATATAGTTGTGAAAATTATAGAGCTAAATACAGTTAATTTAACAGCTCATCAATAGGTCACTTAATTCCGAAATTTAATTTTCTTGGAAGATTTCATGTAATAAAAATATGATATATAGGTTATTCTGCTTTCCCAATTGAATACATGGTAGACAATACCGATAAAAAGTGCTGAGGGGTGCTCAAGGAACTACTGCTTGAGGCTGCACTCCCTGCAAATGTCATGGTAGCATCACCGACAGACTGAATGCACTCTTCCAACCATTAGTTATACCTCCCCTCACAAGAGGTGAGGGGGAGTAGCCTGGGTAGAGCGCCCTCAAAGCGGCCTGAAATCAGCCGAGAGTCGGTCTACAGACACTGCTACCTTAACGACCATTACGAGTCCTAGTTCTAAGGCCGGGTGGAATCATAGTATTCCACACTAACTTGTATTATCGTTCCTACTAAGTTCCAAGTATTGTATTTTTTCCGTATTTAATATATATTCGTATTTTCCTATTTGGTTGTTTTTGCGTTATTCTTACTGGACCTTTAACCGAGTCCACGACGGTAAAATGTATTGCTGGTCATTTTGCCTATAAAATTGTATTGTTGGTAATTTGACAATATAATGTATTGCTAGTATTTTTACAATTTTTTATTACTTTCATTGTGTTTTGTTCCTTATTTGCTCATAACTGTGACTCTAATATTTGCTACTCAATTGCTATCTTCTGTTTTCTTAATTACCGTTACCAATTGTTCTCTGTCCTTAATCAAGTTTTTTTTCTCATATTATCTTACCGAGTAACGCTTTTTGGGTGAGTGGCCTTTCTTGGGGTGAAATTATTAAAACATGTAGAATGGCTTACTGTGGATGTTTGAGGGACACAAATAAATGATAGTAAAGAGAAAACCAACCCAGGAATCTGCTTGAAGGGATATATCTGAACTATATCGTTGGAGCTACTGTTTGACCAGGTTAGTTGCGTGTTAAGTGGGGTTCACTTGGTGTAGAGTTAACTCCTTTGCCCAAACGTCCTGGCTTATTTTTATTTTTCATTTTTTATTTTTATTTTTATTGACAGCTTCTGTTAGTATGCTAATTATTTCACCGTTTCTACGTAGATTAACTGTTTAGACACGTGGTATGAAACCAACGAGCAGAAGATTTTTTGAATCCTGAAACACAGTTGCAATCAATGCTTTTGTTGTTGAACTTCAAGATCATGGACATGGAATCAACTTCTGTTTCAAGGTGAATGTAATGCAGCCAGGTCTCACCAGTCGGGATCATGTGATCCAGAATGTCCCCTTCAGCTCTTCTATACCGATTCAAAAGCTGAAAAGAAAAACGTATGCTCTGGAATTTCTATTCATCTATCAACTGCATAAAGATATTATGCCTCTTTTTAATAGCTCAAATTTCTATATGCGATATAATTGATCATCGATGTTAGAAAACCGTGTTTCACAAATATGTCACAAGGATAGGATTTGCATCGTTTAATCTTGAAAGAAAAGTTAAACGCGCACAATGACTTGTTCTGTTGTTGATGAACGTGTGCACCCTACACGTGTGCACCCTACACGTGTGCACCCTACACGTGACTTGGTATTGTAGTAGCTCTTCTCTGAACGCACTACATCCGACAGATACCTGCTCATTACATGTTTACCGTAAAGAGCTACAAGGTCCTTAGTGAATTGTTGAGGGATTTTTGCTCTTGGCATGCAAATATCTTATTACAGCTCGTCATCATCTTATGGTGGCAGTCATCTTTGTTGTAATGACACATGCGCATAATATTAAGGCTGTTCTTGCTGGTGTGAGAATTATCGCACACCCCTCTGTTGCTTTGTGCGTTTGAACTTTACAAGTTTCACAGTGCTTTAATGCCTGGCTGATTTAGGCTTATAATAACTTATTTGTCTGTGATATCTTATTTTTTAGACAAAATTTATATATATATCGACTCAGTCGATTAAAAACATAATCGGGCGATTAAAGTTTATTACTTTACTCGCCCGCGGTTGATTAAAAATCTTCAAATATAGAAAAAAGAAATCTGATTCGTTTTACAATCCAAAAGTATGCCATTGGAGATTCACAAGTTACTTAGAATAACCTACAATGACATTATTGAGCTCTTGGCTTTTATCGTCCCGGTCAGTGTAAACATCCGTTTAATTAACGCTTCCAGAGTGGAGCCAAAATGTGTCTGTCGCCCAAATTAAAGACGCCCACAGATTTTTAGAAACTCATTTGGAAAAATATTGTCCTATATTTCCTTCCCGCTTACAAAAAGTATAAACAAACATTTGAAAGAAAGAAAAAATACGCATACTTCTTTCAACCACGCACCGAAAAACAAATTATACAAGTAAGTAGTTTTTTTTATAGAAAATCGTTGAGAAAATCAGATCTGATATTGTTTGATCATCTATGAGATGGAGCTTGTAATCAAACAGAAGAAAGAAACTACGAAATTAGGCATCTCTACTCAACTGCCAAAGAAACAAAACAAAACAAAAACAAAACAAAACAAAAAACAGCGTATTATGATGTTAAAACAAAGTTTTATCATCAAAATTTTAATGCTATTATTAAGAGGAGACATCATATTTTGTTATTATTTAAAAAAAAATTAAATCCTTTCTAACATGTTGGAAATTTTAGTAAAAATTTCATTTTTTGTTATCCGTATGCGATTCACGCTATGTTTACGTAAGGCGACTATTAAGAAAATGGAGTCGGTCGAGTAAAATGATTTTGAGACGAGTAAATATTCCCTCGCTCTCGACCGCCAGTCAAGTGATTTCTTTTTCAAATCTCAAAGTCTCTCTCTCTCTTTCTCTCCCTCTCTGTATATATATATATATATATATATATATATATATATATATATATGGTTGTGATTGGTAAATTATCTCCAATATATATTTTTAATTTTGTGTCTGCGCTTTGTTTGTTTCTTTATTTTGTTAACTGCACAGTATAGTAGGGGACGTTGGGCACCGTCTGTGAAAAAAAGAGTACCATGGCGCAGTTCACTCCACGAGAAATTCGGAAACGGCATGCTGAACTGCTTTGCATTGGCACCGGAAGCTTCAATACGAACATTTCAGAGTGTTTCAGTGTCAATCTGAGGACAGGGCAGAAGATCTGGAAAGTGTTGGATGAATCTAATGCAATATAGTGTGCAGTAGACAAAACCAAAAAGAAACAGAATGAGACACATATGAATAAGCTCAGAGACTGTGGAACAAACGGATAAATTTGTTCAGATTCTCCGTATCATTTCGCTAAAACAAAAAACAAATAAACAAAAACATAAAAATAAACAAATTGCTTATTTGTAAATTTCACGCATGCGTAGTAAGTGTTTTAATCTCCATGAAAAAACATTGTTTTCATGAGAAAAAAAAAATGATATTCAAACCAGTCAGTATAATGAGCAGAACCAAAGCAAAAAAGGGTTAAATTAAAAATAATATAAAATGGTGACTATCTATCTATCTATCTATCTATCTATCTATCTATCTATCTATCTATCTATCTATCTATGTATCTACATATTTTTTTCCATACAGACAAAGTGCTAAGCGGAAATTTGGAAGATAAGATGGAAGTATTTTCTTTTAATTTCTTATTTCTTAATTAATAAACAACTACATTTTTATTTTCTGTTATAGTAATCATGAGCGATGTATGAAATATTTAGTGAGATATGGGAAATGCTGGCTAAATTAGGCAGAGGAACAAACTCATAAATTTGTTCAGATTCTCCGCATCATTTCGCTAAAACAAAAAAAACAAATAAATAAAAACATATAAGTAAACAAATTGCTTATTTGTAAATTTCACACATGCGCAGTAAGTGTTTTATTCTCCATGAAAAAAACACTGTTTTCATGAGAAAAAAAAATGATATTCAAACCAGTAAGTATAATGAGCAGAACCAAAGCAATGTCTGGGAGATATTTTCGTTTAGAAAAATCGGAAATTCAATCTTAGTTGCATGTTGTCGTTCTTTTACGCGCTCTCTAGAGCTGAAGTACTTACACGCACAAGCGTGCGCATGCGCGCTTACACATAAGAACAAAAGGCAAAAATTTCTCCCGTCAAAAGAAACGACTCAACTTCACTTCTCAATGATTTCCTGTCATTTCAAAAATATTCGTACAATTTTTTTCATTCCTGTCCGCAATACTGATTTCTTCTAGTGTTTTTAGTCTTACGTTTTGTTTAAGACGTATTTTTGTTTTTTATACTTGCTTTTTAAAATTTTTTCTTCATCTTATCATCCTTTTTTTAGTGTCTTTTTCTTTTTCCTTGCGTCACGTCTTCTATCGTATCTTTTCTTATAATTATTATTATTCGTTTTTATTAATCATTTTCTTTTCATTTTTTATTTTCTTTCTCTATTTTATTTTCCTCTCTTCCTTTATTTTATTTAGATTTCTACAATTGTGAATTATATTTTGTCCTTTTGTTTGTCATCTTTTCAAGTCTTTTCTTTCAATACTAATATTTTTTTTTCATTCACTTCATTTTACCCACTTATTTTTCCTTTTAAAATCTTTTTTTATTTCTTTTCCTTAATTTTTGATATAATCTCTTTCGTTTATTTTCTCTTTCTATTTTTCTGCACTAATTTCTTCTCTCGTTCTCTTGTTATTATGTCTTTCTTTTTCTTAAAATCCTCACAATATTCTTTGTTCTTTCTTTTTAACTTTATTTTCTCGTTTAGATTATTTTCTTTGTTTTTCTTTTTCCCTCTGCAAATATTTGTTTGTTTCTTTCTTTCTTAGTCAATTATCCTTTTTATTTTTATTTGAAAATATTTCTTTCTTTTTCTCTTTCTTTTTCATCGTTTTTCACATATTTCCTTCTTTTCTATCTTTTTCCTTTTTCTGCAGTTTTTTCTTCTTTCATTATATTTCAACATTATTCTTTCTTCAATTTAATCTCTGAGAGCTTTAAGGTTGATTCGCTCTCTATTTCTGTTTTTCGTCTTTTGTTTTCTTTCATCTTACTTATTATCATTACTTCCTCTCTCAAAACCTTTCCTTTATCAATTTGCTACGATTTTTCTATTATTAAATTTTTATCTAGTTGCATTTTAATGTAATGATTATATTCTATTTTCTACTAATACTTCTGTTTATTGATATTATTTTCAATGTTATTGAATTTATTATTACGATCACTCTTATTTGATATAGTTAATAGAAATGTCGGATTAAAAATAAAGACATTACTTCTTTATATATATATATATATATATATATATATATATATATATATACTGTTAAATATAACAGACATTGAATGTCTGTTATGTTTGATCATGAGCCGTTCTAAACATCGTATTTTGGCTTTAATCTCGGGTGAAAATAAAGACAAAAATTTACAACATTTAGATAATTTTTTATTATGCTGGTTCTAAGCTTTCGGCTAACATGAGCCATCTTCAGAGAGGTTACAGGGACGTTAACATAAAGCCATCCACCATCAAAGATGATTTTATCTTGCGTTGACATAAAACATTGCTATGCAATGATAACAGTCACCGAATAACAGACGCAGTTCGTAAATTTGTAATGCGGTTCTATGACATCACACCACGTGAGAGACCAAAGTGTTAACAGAACCATATGTCTAAATGCAATGTAATGCGTTTTGATTAGATAGAAATGTGATTTTATTAAGTGTGAGTTGTTTTGATTTAATGTAGATGGCCTTCAATATCCGAAGGTTCTTTTTTTTCTTTTTCCTTTTTACAATTAGCATAATAAAAATTTATCCAAGTCTTGGACTATTTTGTCTTTATTTCCACCTGAAATTCAAGCCAAAATACGATGTTTAGAACGGCTCATGATTAAACATAATTAACATTTATTGTCTGTCATATTTAACAGTAGATGTCTTGAAAATTATCTGTTGCCTCGATACACTATATATATATATATATATGTACACCTTCCAAACACACACACACACACACACACACACACACACACACACACACACATATATATATATATATTCATGCCAGATGTTCGTTTCTTAGTTCCATCAGTCCAAACCTTCACATGTAGGATCCACCATGCCACATTTGATTCATCCTCATTCTATTCATATTCCATTGGTAAGGAGGGAGTTCTCCAAAACTTTTGTATAATAGAACGAACTCCCAAGAAAATACTCTCCCGATCACTACAAGTCGAGGGTCAACCTTTATCTATCCTACATATCCTGATAATATAGACCTCTTACTCCTAGTCAGTGCGCCCTTCCAGTAATCGCATTTCATAACACTTTACTTTAATTGGCTTTTGAGCCTTGTACTGAATGAAAAATACCGAAAATACCCTTAAGAAAGGTATTAGTACGTCTCTTCTTCCTCCAGCTATGGGCTGAATAGCAGGATAGGTTGGGTTTTATAGCCATATTTGTCAAACGGTCTACCGCATAAAGTAATGGTAACCTACTGCGGAAAAATCTTCTGCCTAGTCAGTCATATCTCGAAAGGGAAATGATCACAAATGCGTGTATCACATATGGCACTGAACAGATATATATATATATATATATATATATATATATATATATATATATATATAAACTTATTTATAAATGGAACTTTGTGCGTGTGTGTGTGTGTGTGTGTATGTGTGTGTGTGCGTGTGTCCGTTACCTATAGACTCCGAAACGTTTGAACTGAGTTTCTTGAAATTTTACACAGTTGTACTATGAGCGTCTGCGAGTGTTCTTAGCTAGGTTTTGTGTCGAGGTACCCCCGATAAATATCGAAAATGGATAATCGAAAAAATCGGGTTATAGAAGGAGTGGTCCGATTTTAATCAAATTTGATACACTCATAGACAAAAACATAAGAAACAATATTCAGAAGTTTCAAGGTTGCAGTTCTTACAATAGTGCAGAAAATCGATAATATGTATATAAAAGCTTTCATTACACCCGAGCAACGCCGGGCTATACTGCTAGTATATATATATATATATATATATATATATATATATATATATATATATATATATACGTATTTCACACTATGTTTTAGTATTTATTACCAAGTGAATAATTGTAAATGAAAATAGAATGTTTTTATTTGTTAATACTGCACAATAAAATATGCATCAAATAAATTTATAAATATTTAATAATTACCTATATTGCTGTTTCATCAATGAATGAATGAAGAAAATTTTGGGTGCATAGGACGGTGTTCATCTTTGCTTCCTTGCCTTGTAAAATTTTGCAATTAATAATAACAATAGAACTATTCTCTTTTCATTTAGAATTATCCATTTGGCAATAAATACTAAAAATAGTATGAAATACATAATTTCTTTTAAAAATCATATCATACATTATATTTTTATTCTAATTATTTATTAATAATTTAACATTATTTATTCTATAAATTATATACAACAAATAATAATTATTTTAAAAATATAGGTTTTTTTTTGTTTTTCCATCCAATTTATACATATTTTTCATTCTTCTTAGATTAAATCAGTTTTCCTCTTCCCTATCGCTTCTTCTATATTCTTCCTAAATGTTACTTTCCTTTCGATATACAAGTCTCAACTCCTCTTGCTATCTTTACTTGCTTTCTACGTCCGCCTTTGTGCTCAGCCTTCTTAAACTAGAGACAATTTTTGCATCCAAGTCAATACAATAATACAATTTATCACTTTTAAATATTGATGATATATTTCCGGGTATATTTTATAGCGATGAGATTATATCAACCGCGCAGTTTTGCAAATTCTTTTACGCCCGGAACTGCGCATGCGTTTCGGGATTTTTTTTTCCTACACTTCGCTCTTCACTAATGTGCGGAAATATTCAACGGAGCCTGCAAACAAATTTACCTGTTATCTATTTTTATATTTGATTTCTTTCTGCTTCTATTCAACTCTTTCCTTGTAGTAATCTTTTCTTATACCTATTTAGAATTAAATTTGACGTGTATTAGCAGATTCCTTTACTTTCCCCGTCGTTTAGCGTGATTACATTTAGCGCAATATATGTAAAAAAATATAAGACAACTGGAATCAGTAAATTGTTTTTGGTTAGCCATCGACAATTGATGACATAATCTATATTATTGCATGCAGAAACGTTCGAAAATCTATCTATCTATCTATCTATCTATCTATCTATCTATCTATCTATCTATCTATCTAAGACTATTTCTGTCTATCAACCTGTGATAGTCTGTTCCTTCCTTCCTTCCTTCCTTCATTTCTTCCTTCCTTCCTATCTATCTATCTATCTATCTATCTATCTATCTATCATATTTACATCGTATTCATCTATCTATCTATCTATCTATCTATCTATCTATCTATCTATCATATTTACATCGTATTCATCTATCTATCTATCTATCTATCTATCTATCTATCTATCTATCATATTTACATCGTATTCATCTATCTATCTATCTATCTATCTATCTATCTATCATATTTACATCGTATTCATCTATCTATCTATCTATCTATCTATCTATCTATCTATCTGTCTATCATATTTACATCGTATTCATCTATCTATCTATCATATTTACATCGTATTCATCTATCTATCTATCTATCTATCTATCTATCTATCTATCTATCTTGAAGTAAGTGTCAACGGTTCTACATGAATCTGGAAGATCTCTTGAAGAATGGTGAGCTATTACATTTTAATAACTGTTTCCTGATATTTTTAGGTTTGGTTAACGGCATATCAACTGACAATGGGTCAGTTATTGCTAAAATTTAATTTTCTTGGGAACATTAGTAATTCTTTTATAAAGATGTATTTCTGCTAATATTTTTCATTTTATTTATTTTTACACAAATATATTGCTGGTAATTTTTAACTATGAAAATTTATAGTTTATAGTTTTACGTTAAAAATGTATTTTTATGCTTTCCTAGTGTTTTGGCTTCAGTTTGTTCGGGGGTACCTATTTGCCCCTAGCTGGGACCCTATCACGTGCTATTATCCACGCTCAGACCTTTGGAGCAACAGCAATCAGAATGTGGTTTCACGTTCCTAAAAATTTCCAGATCAGAGACCTTGCTGCAGGATATAGTTTATCGTCATACCCAAGAGGCGATATTTGTAGGTTACCGATCTTGCAAACCAACAGACTACTTAACCACGTCCACGAATGGATTGATCTTGGGAAAATGTAGTCGTCAAATCCCTTGTCTGAAGTCTTTTCAAACAAATTCTGAGCAAATTGAGCTCAACGACATAAAGTGCATTAACATACTGGAGCAACCTATCATTTTTGGAGAACATCGAAACCATAGCATCATATACCCTTGTAAAAATTAATTGACAGAAAATGAATAATGTCTTCCTAGGATCTTTCACACTTTCCCTGATCACGTATACGTCGTCTATTACTGTTCTTTTTTCTTCCACTTGCATTTTTCCATTACATTTTTGACTGAAGGATCCAGTTTGTTCCTTCGCCTGGATTACACGACTGACAGTTGAAAGGCCGACACTAACAATATCCACGATCTCTCTGTAAGGATTGCCAATGAGTTTGTGCAGTGTTACAACTGTCTTACATTGCCTTGGAACAACGTCTATTGCAGACAATGGCCGTAGGACAACTAATCGACAGTCGAGACAATATTGTCTGGGTGTGATAAAAATCTGATGCAATCACGGATGACGCAATATTTTTCAGACCCGAAGAAATTTATTCATACACCCCGAAAATAGATTCATATCACCGCAAACCACTTCAAATGACCTAACCTGAGAAATCGATTACACACTGTCACTCAAGTGGGTCTAAAACTGATCGCAGGATGAAAGAAAGGAAAATAAAGCAGTTGTTTTAATTTGGGTGTATGATGTCACAAATTGGTCCTAAGACCAACTTAGGTGGTAACATTGTGTTTAGGCACACTTCTTTTCTTCTTTTATATGCGTTGTTCCTTTAGATATGCAGGTGATAATGGCCCTCCACATCTTCCTGTTTCTTTTAGAACTTAATACGTTTACATTGGCTTCTTTCTTTTTGTAATATCATCATTTCAATAATTCTTATGAAAGTTCACCCACTTCTTTTTAAGTTTAATCTTTCTCCCACTCTCTTTCTCCACACACACACACACACACACACACACACACACACACACACACACACACACACACACACACAGATTGAAAGTATTCATAAATATATACTGTTCAGACATAAGAATCAACACTATATGATGGAAATCAAAATTGATGAACTTCTTTATGTACAGAGTCCCGCAGAAATCAGGGAATCATGGCTCTCCATCACGTCCTGTTCTTCGTATCTCTTATAAAGTTTTGTGTTTGTTACTTTTCCTAAACCCTGCTCTGCTATTCATTCACTTTTTTTTTAATCATATCACCCCAAGCAAGGCGGTAACGCCATTGATGTGCAGGGGGCTGCATAAGAGTGAGAAGACTAAAAAAGAGAAAACCGGAAACCGCATCCTAAACAGGAAAGAAGGGATGAGCCTCTTCACCTGTTCAATAGGTGTGGGTGGAGTGTGAACCGGGCGATAGTTTAGTCTATCTACTCCAATTGAAAAAATAAAAGTGAGAAGATTAGAAAAAAACAGAAAAACCGGAAACCGCATCCTAAACAGGAAAGAAGGGATGAGCCTCTTCAACTGTTCAATAGGTGTGGGTGGAGTGTGAACTGGGCGAGTGTTTAGTCTATCTACTCCAATTGAAAGAAAAGAAAAAAAAAGAAACAAAGTGAGAAGATTAGAAAAGAGAAAAACCGGAAACCGCATCCTAAACAGGAAAAAGGGATGAGCCTCTTCACCTGTTCAATAGGTGTGGGTGGAGTGTGAACCGGGCGATTGTTTAGTCTATCTGCTCCAATTGAAAAAAAAAAAACAAAGTGAGAAGTTCATTAAATAATTTACGCATTGTTTTCCTCTGTCCCTCTATTTTTCCTATGAGTGTCAGATTTTCCAATCCTTCCTTCCTCATTAGGTACCTCATAAATTTTAACTGCCTCTTACTGATGTCAGGTATAATTTTCCTTTTTGTTTCCATTCCCTTCAAAATCTCGTCGTTGCTCGCGTGTTCGGCCTATAGTTCAAAATCTCAGCTAAAAAAATAACATTGTTACGACAATTGTAAAAGTTTTTTTTAGATTTACCAAAAAGTACCCGCAATGTCACCTTGTAACATAGCAAATACTTTAATTACTAACATTACATTAAGATTAAATAGACGAAAATATCCAGTAAGATATTAAATGTGCATTCATCAATCTTCGTAATTATGTGATTTTCAAAAAAAAAAAAAAATTAGATTGTCTATACATAATTTTCTTTTTAAATAATTTCTCCATAAGTAGGGCAATAAATCTACTAAGAACTAAGAGGCTACTGAGTGCGAGAAAATGTAAGAAAAATGCATATTAAAAAGAGAGAACAATTAATGAACGGGAATTAAGAAGGGTAAACATAGCGATTAATATTGCAAATGAATATTTAAAGATCAAAATTAAGTGGGAAGCAAAACGACGAAAGAAAGTTATTCTTCTTTTCTTCTTTTATGTGACAAGTCCTTTCAGGACGTAGGCGATCATGGCTTTCCACGTCTCCCTGTCCCTGGTGGCTCTTAGCACGCTTTCTCCTGTTACACCACGTAACCCTAGTTCCGTCATCCACCTGATCAGGTTCTTCAAATATGTTATCCGCTGCTTTCCCCTGTCTCTTTTTTCCCTCTATATGGCCTGTTAGTAACCCTTGGGAAAGGTATTGATTCATCTCTTCTCCCTCCAGTTATGGGCTGAATAGCAGAGCAGATTGGGTTCTATAGCCATGGTTGGCAACTCGTCTAACGCAGAAAGTAACAGTAACCTACTGCAGGAAAATCTCCTTCCTCACTGCATGTCCCAGGAACTTTTGGTTGTCTCTTCCTGATGCTCAGTATTAATTTCCTTTTTATCTCCATGCTTTCGAAAACCTAGTCATTGCTCACATGCTCGGTTCATGATATCCGCAGCATCCTTCTGTAAAGCGAGAAGAAACTTTTACGATAGAACTTTCAGTTGCAATTTCAACTGCAAAATGATGAAATCTTGCTGCCAGTCCCAAGGGTATTTGCGGTATATTTTTACCCAGTACAAGTCCCAAAACCCAATTAAGATAAAATGTCATGAAATGCGGTTACGGTTAGAGCGCACTGACTAGGAGTAAGAGGTCTATGTTATTAGTATATGTAGGATAGATAACGGTTGACACACGACTTGAATAGATAAGGTTTTTACTGATCAGTGGAGTATTTTTCACAATTCATGAAATATAGATACCGTAGAAGAATGTTCACCAGAAAAATAACTGTGAAAGCATTTAGAGAAAAATCACAGGGAATAACAAAATTTTATATTGTCTTTACATAATTTTCGGTTTACGGTCATATCACGTTGAATACATCGGTTCTCTGGAAGTTAAGTGAAAAAATTAATTAGTAAGACCGAGATGCCATTTAAGGATTTCACATTCTTCTTTGGATTTTATGAAACGCTAAATATATAGCAGAAGTTCTAAAGCAGATGTACCAGCAATATTCAAAGCATAGACAAATTGTAGATTTCTAAATATTTAACACACACACATACACACACACACACACACACACACACACACACACACACACACACACATACATATATATATATATATATATATATATAAAGTCTGCCTCCTTCTACCGAGCGCCCATAGCTCAGAGGTAGAATCACCGACTGACGCCAATTCGATCGGGTTTCAATCCTGGATAAAAAGCAATAGGGTGTCTAACCGTACTGATGAACTGCGGATGACTATATATATATATATATATATATATATAGGAAAAACTACTAAAAAGTTGTAAGTTTAAAAATGTATTTTTTGACAGGATTTATTTATTTCTATTATTATATATAATAATAGAGATAAATAAATACTGTCAAAAAATACATTTTTAAACTTACAACTTTTTAGTAGTTTTTCCTATACATATTAAGACAGTATACGTGGATCATCATTATGCTATATATATATATATATATATATATATATATATATATATATATATACACAATATAAAATTATTTAGCACGATACAGTGAACCAATTGCCCTTGCACCAGACCTAGAAATTGATTCAATATTATATTTCTACGTCAGCGGGATGTTCGCATCGGTCATGCTGATTGAAAAAAAAAAGTGTTCTCATGACGATTAAAAGAGATTTCTTTCGTTTCAGAATCATTAAATTCAACAACCTGATTACTTTCCTCAGTTGACAACAGATTATAGGTGATTTCATTAGATTAGTTGTCTATTTGACCATATTAAACCAATCAAACTTTCTGTAAAAGACTGGAGTAAATAGAGCAAATAGTTGAGAATGTTTGACATCAGGAAGGTCGTTGATGAAAATACAGAAAAACGTTGCTTAAAAAAGATGAAACCTGCTTTCATAAAAAACGATATAGAAGAGTGGATGTTCAGGCTAACTTTCATTTCATGATGTGATGAGAAAGACTGAATAAGTTCATAGGCTTGTCTAGAGATGACATCAACTTTCAACTTGTGATGAAGATCGGAGCTTCAAACTCTGTTAAATGCCTTCGAGATATCCAAAGGAACAACGATAATACATCAACAGTTGACCTAGAGAAGCTAAATCTGTATTGCTTATATGAAACAAGAACCTGCAAAGTGAAATGTTTAACTAATTCAGAATTGATTAGAATCTCAACGACTAGACCAAAAAAAAAAAAAAAGGTTAGAATGATACTAGACCGAGAGTTAAAAGGATCAAACAGTCCGCTTGAGTCCTTAAAAACTGGAACTGCATAAGATTTATTTTGGTTTGATTTTATTTAGGGGCAGATCATCCACTATTAGTTATTTAATGCCAAAATCTAAATACTTTCAACAATTTTATGTCTTCAACTAAATATATTGATCATTTGTTTTATATATAAAATGTATTGCTGGATTATTTTACTATATAACATGTATTTCTATACATTAATAGAAGAGAATTTCTAACAAGCAGGAAAGCATGAAGCTGCAAGACATTTATTGTAGATTTGAAAGAGAACAGTAGTTAGTTCAGTCAGTCAGTTAAGTGCCATACGTGATACACGCTTGGGTGATCATGTCTCGAGAGAGACATGACTGATTGGGCAGAAGACTGGTTGCCAGCCCAGGCTACAGAACCCGATCTGTCCTGCTATTTAACCCATGACGGGGGGCAAGAGACGGATTAATACCTTTCCCAATGGTATTTGCGCGTAAGTGAATGCAAAAATTCAACTGGAATTCGAACTCGGCTCCCCAATTTCGCGTTTCGAGTCGATATCCACTGCAGCACAACGCACACCCAGTAGTTGGTTAGGGGGCGCATTTCTTAAGGACTATTGCCGTGATACTCTCAAATTTACATGCTTTGTGGGGATATAGGTTAGTGATAATAAAAAAAAACACGACGGAGTTATATACATATCAATCTAAGCGGAAATGTCAGGTTAAGATACTCCAAGTGTTTCAAGAGTGGGACCTGAAGACAACTTACGAGCAAAACATTAAGTTAACATCTCAAATTGAGTGAAGAGAGTATGGATAGAAGACTTACTTTCATTAAACACATTATAACAGAGCTGC
The DNA here is from genome assembly GCA_037127315.1 of Ascarosepion bandense. NCBI lineage: Eukaryota > Metazoa > Mollusca > Cephalopoda > Sepiida > Sepiidae > Ascarosepion > Ascarosepion bandense. The sequence continues at coordinate 49,801 of JBBBDQ010002223.1, forward strand.
AAGTAATCAAGAGAACCAAACTTTGCGGTGAGAATTATGACGAGTAAACAAAACAGGCCCCTGTTGTGTTGGGCACTATTAGCTGGTTGAGCCAGAAACCTGATTCCTGTGAGTTATAGCGGATGAACAGGCTAGCGAGAGCAAAGGAAAATATCGCGATTATACATAGTATTTCCTGGAAGTTAAGTGAAAAAAACAAAATCATTTTGTTGTACGCCACCAGTTTTTTTTTTCATCTAAAGCTCTTCGCAAAATCACTATATATTGGCAAAAACGTTGGAGATGAGCGACCAGTTTGGAGTCAAGAAATTAGTTGATTGCTATCAACGTTAGGGTAGTGTCGCTATAACGTTGTGTCTATTATAACATCTATATCAACCAAGATGAGAACAAAAGTTCGAAATAATTCCAAGATTATTGAAGATTACTAATCTCAGAAATAAATACAAATTATGACAAGTGGCCTACTAATATAATCCAGTTGTCAAAATCCATCTGACACTGAACACAAAAGACTCCAAAATTTCACCACTAAAGTGGGGACGGTGGCTAAGTGGATATAGCAGTTGGTTATACATGTGTTACTATCATCTAGTGGTCATGAGTTCAGTCCTTGGATTTGGTAGTGACGAACCAAAATCCAGCATGAAAGAACAATAACTGATTTCACCCGATATTTCGCAATACGAGATAATTCATATCAGGAAATCTATGGACACCCAATGATGACCAGAGGATATTGGTTGAAACGTTATGTCTATTATAACACCTATATCAACCAAGATGAGAACAAAAGTTCGAAATAATTCCAAGATTATTGGAAATAACTCATCTCAGAAATAAATACAAATTGTCATATCTGCCCCAGTCAAAATAAAACGCGCCTGAAACTTTTCAAGAAGGTCTCGTTAGGGTAAGAAGAACTACCAGTCTGCAGCTTGCCATGTTGACTACTAGAGACCGCAGTAACATATCGCATGCACCATCAGATCGAATTAAGCGCTCAGCGAAATACACGACAATATGCCAGTTTAACATGGTTCAGTTAGCACTCATCATAAGCCTAGGCGTATAGCATGTGCTAATTGAATCTTAAGTTTTGTGTCAAATGCATGGGATAACAGGAACATCAGATGCATGGGATAACAGGAACAACAGATGCATGGGATAACAAGAACATCAGATGCATAGGATAACAGGAACATCAGGTGCATGGGATAACAGGAACATCAGGTGCATGGGATAACAGGAACATCAGATGCATGGGATAACAGGAACATCTTAACGGACTTTCCGTTCCCACATCACACAGAAGTTAAACAACGCTAAACCGATAGTTTGCATATACATGACAGCCTATGGTATCTGCTATTGAATGCTATTTTAGCCAGAGTTGTTTGTTTGTCTGCAGTCAATTCCAGCCAGATGTTTGTAGCCACAAATATTAAAGACTCGTTTAGTTAGAAAAAAAAAAGAATGCTGGATTGCTGTACGTTATCCATCCTCTTAAATGGCAGTTAATGCTAGACAATCTCTCCACGGTTAAGAAAATAAAAATTGCCAACTAGAAGTAACAAAAAAGTGGTTCAACGGAAAGATACTGGGAAATTCGATGGACGAAGCGAGTAACAACAAGAAATTCTTAAAGAAAATGGCAACAGAAATAGCTTTTCTACTCACGATGAAAAATACGACACCAAAATACAAGAAAAACACTCACTGGACTCGGAGCAAAAGCATTCTAAAATCTAAGCACCGGAAAACGTTTATTAGAAACACGGAAAATAGTGCTAGCTTCCTGTGTGCTATCTAACCCTCTTATATGGCAATGAATGATGGACAATCACCCAGATGAAGAGAAAAACAGAAGCAGACAAAAATGTGGTTATGCAGAAGGAAGCTGTAAATTTCATTGTCGAAGTGAAGAGGGTAAGCAACAAGGAAGTCTTAAAGAAAATCTCAGCAAAATTAACACTTTTACTCAGAATCAAGAAACGGCAGCTGAAATTACTCGGACCCGTAATGAGGAAGGAGGGCTTGGATTGCCCATCCTTCATTGGTTATACTGAGCGCAAGAGAGATAAGAGAAGGCAGAGAAATTGGAATAGGGTTGGGAGCATTTGCAAAAAGAGAAAAACTGCTAAGAGCCGTAAAGGATAGGAAGAAGCAGAGAGCCATGATCGCCTATATCTTCAAAAGACACGACAAATAAAAAAGAAGAATTAACCATTGCGCTTCCCACTGTGGGACGTAAAGCCTTACTTAAAGTAACTTGTGATGTCAAATATCAGCACAATTTCAGAAATGTGATCAATCAGGGTCCCACGATCATATCTCATGCGAACACAGATAATTTACCTTGACGGTGTTTACAGCAGATTTCAGAGTAATATCAAACATTTCTAGGATGTCATAGTACAGTAGTGATCTTTACCAAGACTTTTGTCATTTCACACTATTTATCGTTTTTTTCACTTTCTATTTCCATTTATTCGAACCTAAGACGTATTAGTTTCCAAATTCTGATAGAATTTCCGGTAACACAGTGATTCAAAACCATCAGTTATTTTACTACCCTCAGATCAGCTGATGCTTAGAGCGTTAAAACATGTCATACGTCTACATGTTGAGAGTGATCATGTTTTTAAGAGTGAACGAGTGAAGACAATCCCAACAATATTTTTCTTTCATAGAGTGCGTTTCTTCAGGATTCTGGCGTTCGTGGCTCTCCACCTCTTCCTATGATTTGTAGCTGTTAGTAAGTTTCGCTATCCGTCCCAGTCCCTGTTTTTTCTGTCGTTTACACAAGCTCCAGAGGTAGGTTACTTGGTGCTTGCAACTCTCCCTCTTGTATTCAATATTTCTTGTGAGTGTCAAATTTTTCAAATCCTCTTTCCTCAATAAGCGTCTAATAAATTTCAGCTATAGCTTTCTCATTCTAAATATGTGTCCTTTTTTGTTTCATTTTTCTTAAAACTTCTTCTTTATATGCCAACTTCATAGTATTCTCAGCATCCTTCTGTAGATCCACATTGTTGTTGCATTAACTTTCTTCAACTGTGCAGAGATGTCCATCACTCACTTCCATATAGCAGGATTGATATTACGTAATAGTTCAGCACGCTTTGTTTCTGACGAAATCTTTTTCATCGTTAGATTTTGAAAGGTTCCTTCGCTACTCCAGTGATTTCTTAGTCATATTTTCCCGTCAGTTCTTAAAACACTTTCCAATTATTAAAATTTTTGCCCTGGGTTGATTTTGGTACCTGCAATTCGTAGTTTGTAACTTGAGCTGTTCTTGTTCCTAGTTATAAATATTCTTCTCCCAGGACGTTGGTGATCATGACTTTCCACAATTTCCTGTCTTTTGTAGTTCTTACTAACTTTTGCCGTTTCTCCAAAACCCTGCCATTTATTCGCGCACCATGTAGGTTGAGTGTTGCTTTTCTCTAGCTATCTTACTTCAATTTGTCCTCTGACTATCAAATTTCTAAGTCCTCTTTCCTCTTACGTGCTCCCAAAATTTCAACTGTCTCTTTCTGACGTTAAGTATAAGTGTCCTCGCCTGATATTAACCAGTTGAGAGTGTCCCCTAGATGCTGAAACAGTGTATCTCTTAAGTAGAAATAGTGAAAGAAGTTCTTGGACGGGTGTCGAGGGAGGGCTTGCGGCTTGAAGCTTGTAGCAGCCAAAGTAACACATCTACATAATCGAGCATATTCGGAGACTGTCTGAGCTGAATAACTGGGTTCCATCTGCAAGGTTATGCCCAACTTTTATTAAAACCTGTCTACACAGTGGAAATGGGAAAGGTATGAATACATTTCTGCTTCCCCCAGTTATGGGTTAATAATCAAGACTTGTTTTATTAAATCAAAAAACAAAAAAACAAAACAAAACAAAAAAACCTCTTGCAATTCAAAAATATTTTGACTTTAAATAATCTGCAAATGAGTGGTAAGCCGTAGAAAAAGAATCACCCCATCAATATTTGAATTTTCAGATGAATCTTAGTTTTTAAGTTAATCATTAAATAAGCTCTTTGTGGGTTCCACGACTATAAAATACCCGTGGAATATCTACTATATCAAAAATCGCTGAATATCAAAATTAACAACCTTAATAAAATATTAGAGCAACGGTAATTAGTAAGACTTGTATCATTAAAACCATTGTTATGTCTAAAAATAAAATAAAACGGCGGACAAAAATTTTAGATTTCGGCCTTAAATAACCCATATGCCGCTCAACAAAGGCAACAATAACTTTAATATAAGGCAAACGTAATGGTGAAATCCTTTGTCGGAAGTCTTCTCAAATAAATTCTGAGCAAATTGAGCTCAACGACTCAAATGCATTAAAATCTTGGAGCAACCTATCGATTTTGGAGAACATAAAATTTATGACATCAAACACCCTTATGCAAATTAATGGAAACAAAACGAATGTCTTCCTACGATCTTTCACACTTTCCCTGATCCCGTATACGTCGTCTCTTTGGTGTTGGTTTTCTCTTCTGATCGCATTTTCCTTTACGTTTTGGTCTCATGAAAACCATTTGTTTCTTCGCCTTGATGACACGACTGACAGTTGAAAGGATGACACCAACAATATCCGCGATCTCTCTGTAAGGATTGCCTGTGTGTTCGTGCAGCGTTACAATTTTTGCACGCTTTCTTTGAGTAATGCCCATTGTAGACGATAGCCGTAGGACAACTAATCGACAGTCGAAACAATAGTGTCTAAGGCGTGATAAAAATCCGATGCAGTCACGGATGACACAATATTTTTTAGGTCAAAGAAATTTCATTATACACCCCGAAAATAGATTCATATCACCACAAACCGCTGCAAAGAACCTAACCTGAGAAATCAATTACGCCCTGTCACTCTAGTGGGTCTAAAACTGACCGTATGATGAACAAAAACAGTTGTTTTAATTTGAAGAAGGGTATATGATGTCACACATTGGTCCTAAGGGCAAATTAAGTGGTAACGTTTTGTTTAGGCAAACTTCTTTACTTCTTTTATATGCCGTGTTCCTTCAGAATGCAGGAAAATAATGGCCCTCCACATCTTCCTGTCCCTTGTAGCACTTAATACGTTTACTTTTGGCTTCTTCGATAGACGTAGGACAACTAATCGACAGTCGAGACAATATTATCTGCGCGTGATAAAAATCCGATGCATTCAAGGATGACGCAATAGTTTTAAGGTCAAACAAATTTCATCACACACCGCAAAAATAGATTCATATCACCGCAAACCACTGCAAATGTCCTACCCTGAGAAATCGATTACACACTGTCACTCTAGTGGGTCTAAAACTGACCTTAGGGTAAAAAAAAAGGAAAATAAAACAGTTTTCTTTTAATTTGTAGAAGGTTGTATGATGTCACACATTGGTCCTAAGGGAAAGTTAGGTGTTCATGTGTTTAGGCACACTTCTTTTCTACTTCTTTTATATGCGGTGTATCTTCAGAATGTAAGCGATAATGGTCCTCCACATCTTCATGTCTCTTGTAGCACTTAATACGTTTACTTTTGACTTCTTTAATAGCCGTAGGACAACTAATGGAGAGTCGAAACAGTAGTTTCTGGTCGTGATAAAAATCTGATGCACGATTGACGCGATAGTTATAAGGTCAAACAAATTTCATCAGTCAGTCTTTTAAGTGTCATACGTGATACACGCTTGGGCGATCATGTCTCGAAAGAGACATGACTGACTGGGTAGAAGATTATCCCGCAGTAGGTTGCCATTGCTTTCTGCGGTAGACTGGATACCGACCAAGGCTATAGAACTCAATCTGTCCTGTTATTTAACCCATAACTGGAAGGAATAGACGGATTAATACCTTTCCCAAGGGTATTTGCGCGTAAGTGAATGCAATGAATTCAGCTGGAATTCGAACTCGTCTCCCCGATTTTTCGTTCCGTGCCGATATCCAATGCACCACAACGCACATCACGCACTCCAAAAATAGATTCATATTACTGCACACCATTGCAAATGACTTAATCTGAGAGAAAAATAGAACGCGATAATGCCCTGCCACTCAATTGGGTCAAAATCTGGCCTTGTGGCGATGGAAAGGAAACTAAAGCAGTTGTTTCAATTAATTTGCACAAGGGTATACGTAGTACAGAAAGCAGAAGTATTTGTGTCTCGGTTGTCATTGTTGTGCATTATCTTCTTCTTTTATGTGCCCTATCCTTTCAGAACGTAGGCAATCATGGCTTTCCATATCTCCCTCTCCCTGGTGGCTCTTAGCACGCTTTCTCCTGTTGCACCATGTAACCCTCGTTCCGTCAACCACCTAATCAGGTCCTTCAAATATGTTATCCGCTGCTTTCCTCTATCTCTTTTCCCCTATATCTGGCCTATTAGTATCAGGTTCTGCAAGCCCTCTTTCTTCATTGCATGCCCCAGGAACTTTAGCTGTCGCTTTCTGATGCTCAGTATTAATTTCCTTTTCGTTTCCATCCTTTCCAAAACCAACATTGCTCACATACTCAGTCCACGATATCTGCAGCATCTTTCTGTAGAACCACATTTCAGCTGCTTCAAGTTTTTCCTTCATTGTCCAACACTCACTGCCATATTGAAGAACTGACATCGCATAGCAATCCAGTACTCTCTTCTTTGTTTATCTAGATCTTATTAAGATCTTAAAGGAAGATGTATTTGAATGCCATGCAATTTAGTGAAAACAGAAGCAGCGGAAGGTCGAAAGTATGAAACAATTAAACTTCCTTGTTCTGTGAGTTCACAGTAAAACATAGTTATTTTTGTTCGACTGAGAAGGGAATAGAATTCTACGAGTTTTTTGTTCTTTGCTTTTTGGTCTTTGGATTATGTCATGGGGATATGAATCATGATTTTTTTTTTTTTTGGTGAGCAGGGTTTATTTTTTTCTGTTAGGTTAATTTTGTTTTCTTCGTTTAAAAGGTAAGCGAGTGAAATTTCCCGAATATAATTGGTAAAAGCTATAAAAAATGACAACGAAAACTATAAAATAGATTAACGAAAGTGTTTTTTATTTAAAAAAATAAGATGAGGAAAGGAAAGAAAAATTATATATAAAAAATAAAAAAAGATAGAAAATTAGTAAAATAATGATGACAATGACGGGGAGAGAGAAACACTGGTAAAATGATTGTCAACGAGGAAAAGGAACAAATAAAAACATGCACAAGATACAATAACAATGGTAAAAAAAAATAAATAAATAAAATTGTTTAAAAAAAGAGAAGAATTAATCGCGAAAATCCAAAACCCGAAACAATTAAAAATGTCACCAAGAACGAACCTCATAATTGAAATACAACGGAAGCAATTGATTGATTCATGACTAGAATTTTACGTCGCAAATACCTGGAAACTTAAATATATATATATATATATATATATATATATATATATATATATATTCTTTCTTTCCTTAAGTTGTACAAACAAACAATGACTAAAAAACGACAAAAATATAAAACCTCAAAATCACAGCCACATACCCACACACGTATATATATATATATATATATATATATATATATATATGTCGTGCTGGTAAAATGTAATTAGATTTCTCTTTTTCTTAACCCCTGCGATTTGAATGCTTCGTCGGTGCCACGAACAATTCTTTCTAACGCTGATAAGGAAATGCCTGGAAGCTTTGATCACAAAAACATTAAAAAAAAACTATTGTAAAGAAACACGGAGCATTGAATTGGTTTGTATTTCTAAAACATGTAATACTAATTACATGTCCCTTTCTATATATATCTTCCATCTGAGCACATTTACATGCCGAATGATATCAATGAGATACATGTTTATCGGTCTATCTTTCTATCTAGCTATCTCACGTTTTGTGGACACGCTCGAGTCCTAAGATAGCGGTTCAACTCAAAAAATAATTGGAATTTATTTATCGTTTTCTTTTACTATGTACCGTATCGATTTAGAATATAGGCGATCACGGCTCTCTACAGCATCTAATCATAGGTAGTGGTTCATGTACAAATCAAAAGTAATTGGAATATAGCTTTCTTCTTCAATGTGACATTTATATTTAAAACGTAGGAGATTACAGCTCTTTCCAGCATCTAATCTTTTTTCAGTGCAGGTCTACCTTTCGCCTTGTGGTGCAGTGGATATCGGCTCGGAAGGAGAAATCGGTGGCCCGAGTTCGAATTCCAGTTGAATTCCTTGCATTCACTTGCGTGCAAATATCCTTGGGAAAGATATGAATCCGGTTTTTTCCTCCAGTTATGGGTTAAATAACAGGATAGATTGGGTGCTATAACCTTGGCTGGCAACCAGTCTATTGCAGAAAGTAATGGCAATTTACTGCGGGATAATCTTCAGCCTAGTTAGTCATGTCTCGAGAGACATGATCGCCAAAGCGTGTATCATGTATGGTACTTAACTGACTGACTGCATTTTGCTTTTAACTCTCTCTCTTTGTTCTGTAATCCATTCACAGAAGCTGGTTATACAGGTTACTTTCAGTTTCTCTCTGTCTCTGTTACCTTTAATATTTCCCATTAGTGTCAAACTCTTCAAGTTCTCTTCCTCATTATATGCCCAAGAAATATATCATTCTTATTTTAAATATAAGCTTCCTTAATAATTCCATTTTCATTGAAACATTATTGTTGTTTACATGTTCCGTCTCTGGTATTCTCAGCATTCTACTGTAGAACCACAACTCTTTTGCCTTAATTTTCATTTTCAACTTTCAAGAAATCGTCCAGTATTCACTGTCATATAAGACTGATATTACATAAAAATTCAGCTAATTTTCCTGTTTCTTAAAATAATGTTTAGTTTTTAAAAGGCATCTTTCACAATTCAATGCGCCTTTGACTTTGTCATATTTCCCGTCGTTTGTTAAAACATTTTTTAGATATTTAAACTTCTCATTTTGACATCTCCGATTCGTAGATAACGTCTTAGACATTATTTTCTTGTTGACAACTATACATTTTGGCTTTAAAATAGATGGTTATTCCTTTCTTCTTTAATTGTTTTAAAAATTGTGTAGGAGTTCCTGCAGTGTTCCTTCTGTGTCTGCCTTCAACATGTGGCAAAATTTCTGGTGCTCCTAGAATCTAATGTTTGATTGCCTTATATCATTTAAAATACGCATAAATTTTTTTTAATTAATTTCTGCGGTCTTTCTAGCCTAACGAAATCTTAGAGAACATCTGCTTATTCCCCCAAATCTATCTAATAAGTACACAAATATCACTCAGTGAAATCTTTGAGTTCAAAATACCTGTTAATGTCAACTATCCTAATGATAAAAAGTCAACTTTTTCTATCAAGTGTTCCAGGGAATTAGACTCAAAGTTAAACTTTTCGAAACCGGAATTAAGTAAGTGATGGTAAGGTGACAAAAATTTACCTTATCTAATACAACAACCATAACAAAAAGGCCTTTATGGTTGTCGGATCTGATGAGTTTAGTTTATTGCTCTCTTTTCGCAAATATCCCAACGCAGTTGTTTTACACACTGTTTTGGCACGAAGACGCGTACCTAGCGTACATAGGCGAAGCGTTGTCTATAAAACTTTTCAACAATGCTTCGTGAAATTCACTTTTTTGGACATTGTTTTACATTCTATTAACACACACACACACACACACACACACACACACACACACACACACACAGTAGCGGCCATAATATAAGGAACGGAAACAACAAAGACATAAATATAATTATTACTTAAAAAGTAACGCATGATTAGCAATGAAATTTTTACCAAATAAAGATTAGGGTGTAATGCATAAATATTATACAAAGTTACAAAAAGTTACAAAATAGTTTTTTTAAAAAATAAAAATTAATTGGAACAAAGGAAATAAGCTACTGGACAAAAGTTAATGAACGATGTTAATAATTTGCATAAACTTTAATTTACATTTTTAAAAAACTCGATGGAGCTTTTCAACGATAAGTAAAAGTTCATTTATCTTTAGGACTTTATTTTTAAGCAATATGGAAAATTCTACACGCAAAACGCTCTCTTTTGAAGAAAAAACCTCATTATCGCTAACTATCAAGAAAAAAGTAAATTTCAGAAACTTCTGATATTGTTCATCGGTCTAAAAGTGTCGTTCATCGTGTAATTAGCAGGTATAAAATCGATAAAACGTTAGATGCAAAACCAAAAACCGGCAAATCTCCAAAAACATCGGAAAGAGAAGATCGAAGAATTGTTAGAATATCTATAAAAAACTGTTTTGAAACTGCTACATCAATTGCCCGTAAATTTGATGAAGACACAGATAATGAGATCTCAAGGAAAACGGTTGCTCTCAGGTTAAAAATGCAGAATTGCATGCCCGTATTCCAGTTTCGAAGCCTCTCATTTCAAAGCGAAACCAAAGCGCATGCCTGGAGTTTGCGAGAGAACTTGTTGTTTGAACTGACGCACAATGGGATACAGTTAATTTCAGTGACAAGTCCAAGTTTACTATATTTGGTTCTGAAGGCAAAAATTACATACGGCGGAGAACAGGTGAAAGACTATCTTCTTAATGTGTCAATAAAACCGTTAAGTTTGGTGGCGGCAGTGTGGTGGTGTGGGGAATGATTTCCTCTGCAGGAGTTTGCCCTATCATCCGTGTACATGGCACTATCAATGCTGAGATTTACAAAAGGCTTCTTCAGGAGCATGTGGTACCAAGATTACACTATAATCTTTATGAATCTCCTATTTTCATGCAGGACAATTTACCTTGCCACAAGGCTCAGAAAATTATGGCTTTATTTGAAGCAGAATGAATAGCCCTAATGAAGTGGCCAGCCCAGAGTCCCAATCAGAATCCAATAGAAAATGTTTCGAAGATAGTTAGAGAAAAGGCTCAGAAAAGAAATCCGAAAAACCAGGATCACCTATGAGAGTTATTGAAAGACGAATGGTAGGGAATTACTGCAAGACATTAATTAGATCATGTAGTCGACGATGCAGAGACGTCATTGAAAATAAGGGGATGTTTACCAAATATTAGATTTTGTTGATATTTTGTTCATAATCAAGTATTAACAAGATCGTTTTATTAACAAGATATATATATATATATATATATATATATATATATATATATATATATATATATATATATGCATGTATGTATATATATTATGCTCTCATTACGATTGAACTCTCTGGAGAAGAAAATTTTAAAACAATTTCCACTTCTGCTATATGCGTGACTCTTCAGAAATGAATCGAGTTCTCTCGGTGACTGGCGTGTGTATACACAGCTTATACACAACACGTTAAAATTTCCTTTCTCTTATTCCGTGCGTTGATGGCTTAGGGAGTAGCGACTCTGACTGACACCGAATCGGTTGAGTTTTGATCCCGACCAGAAGCAAGTGGATGCGTCTAGCCACACTGATGAGCTGTGATACAGCGAAACAGGCTTGTATGTGGATGATATATATATATATATATATATATATATATATATATATATATATATATTTCTTAAGAACAGAAATGGCCGATCTGCGTATTTACAGATGTTAGCGTTTCGTTCTTAAATCAAACATCTAACCAGCAATATATTTTTCGAAAAATAAAATATTACCAGCAATACGTTTGACTATCGAATAAAACTCTCGTTACAAAAATACTGATTTCTTACAAAGAATAAATATTCTATTCATAAAAACCTATCTTAAAAATCTTAATGTCATTAAATACACCACTGAGAGTGATATGTCTCAAAACAAAATAAAACAAACCAAAATCAAGGGCCTCACATATTTTAACTTTACAATCAATTTTCCTGACGAGTGAGTTAAAAAAATATATATATATATATATATATATATATATATGTGTGTGTGTGTGTGTGTGTGTGTGTGTGTGTGTGTGTGCACGCGCGTGAGAGAGAGAGAGAGAGAGAGAGACAGAGAGACAGAGTACTGTTCTAATGTTTAAACATGATCAGGTATGAATATATATATCTATGTTCGTTTTAGTATTACATCCAACTATGAATATTAAAGCAAATTTACAAGGCAAATATAATCGTGATAATTTTCTCTGTTGATGTAACTGCAAGCCTTGTTGACAGAACTTACCCTCCATAAAAAAAAAACTCTCAAAGAATGGTAAAATATCAAGAATGTAATTGGAAAAAGAATGTAAGAGTGTAACAGAGAGATAGAGAAGTGGGGAACAGTTGTTTTTTTTATTTTTGCTTGTTTTTTTTTTCTTTTTACAAAAATCTAGTTGTTGGAACGAAGAGCCAAATATCCCTACTTAGACTCACGAACGTGAAAGCAAGGCCCCGGCCCGCGGGCAAAATATTGTTGATGGAAAATGAAGAAAAGTTTCCGTGACTTGTGGCTTTTTAGACTTGTGCAAAATTTTGCCTTAGATGATTCGCTATGGCTTCATGCCTGAAAAAAAAACTTTTCAAAATAAAGGAATCATGTCAATATACACTTAGTTTCTTCTTTTTTTTTTACTAAGCAAATGCTTAACAAACCAAAATATTATCGAAAATTTATCGTAAAGAAATTCAATTCATGAGGTTTGCACTAATCTAAAATCCTGTTTGGCGATGTGTATTTGTTGGTTTTATACATATTTTACGGTGGGTGAGTATATTTCTGTCCAAGTGTGTGTGAGTAGAATGTCTGTCATGAATAACTGTAAGTAAATCAAATAATTTATATAATTTACACTAGTAAATAGCATTTATCTAAGTACATCAATCTGTAAATCCATTAAAATTAATTTATATCTCTGTATACAATTCGATATAAATACAGGGTATCTAAAAAATGTGCTCACACTTTAAGTGCCTCTAACATGCTTTTTTTTCTTTTTATGCAGGTGTAATTAATTAATCGCAGCATAGCAGGAAAACAACTTAATTTGGAAGAGAGGAAGTTTGTCCTGAAATGTTACTGGAAGAAAGAAATACGCCATTGAAGCGCAAAGACAATTCAGAAGGGAATTTGCAAAACCGCCACCAATACGCCAGACCATTGCTCGCATCAGAGACAAATTTGAAGCAGATGGAACCGTCTAAGAACGTCAACAAGAAACGTTCTGGACGACCACGAACATCCACAAGCCCTGGAAAAGGAGAGCAGGTACCTTGTCATAGCGGAGTTGTAACTTATAGAACACATATTATTAAATCAATCTCAAGCGGTTTCACTCTGCTTACTTTCGTTTCGATACTATAGCAACAGTCCTGATACTTTTTTTATCAGACCTCGTATATCTGTCAGTCAGTTAAGTGCCATACGTGAAACACGCTTGGGCGATCATGTCTCGAAAGAGGCGTGACTGACTGGGCAGAAGATTATCCCGCAGTAGGTTGCCATTACTTTCTGCGGTAGACCGGTTGCCAGCCAAGGCTATAGAACCCAATATGTCCTGCTATTTAACCCATAACTGGAAGGAAGAGACGGATTAATACCTTTCCCAAGGGTATATCTGTACTATGGGCTTAATTCGATATACATCTGTACATTGTACAATTCGATATAAATAAAAAATCTGTACACAATTTAATGCATATATGCATTAATACTTTAGGCATAATTTGATATACGAGCTGTACTCTATGTACAAATGTATATAAATCTGTACACTGTGTACTAGTCGATATAAATCAAAACTCTCTATACAATACAATATAAATATGTATCAGTACTTTAGGTACAGTTCGATATATATGCTGTACTCTCTGTACAAATTGATATAAATCTGTACACTCTGTACTAGTCGATATAGATCCGAACTTTGTATATAATTCAATGTATATATGTATAAGTATTTGGGTACAATTCGATATATATGCTGTACTCTTTGTACAATCTATATCTGTAAAAGTGACGAGAGTGGACGTTGTGTAAATATTTGATTGTTTGATAGATTCGATTTAGCGTCCGCATTTTCCGGTCTAGCTCTACGGGAGTTGCACTCAAAATTTTGGAACGCTAACGTCACCTGGAATTTTTTCAGGAAGCCAAAATTAGAGGTAAAAAATATATTATCACCCCACAAAAGCAGGGATCAGTTTATGTATTGATTATAATATAGAATCGATAACCCCACTTTTTATTGTCTATATCTATACATGTTGCTCCTCTCCTCGTACCCTAATTCAATAGATACATTCTACATTGTTATCTATATCTATAAACGTGACGAGGGTGGACGTTGTGTAAGTATTATTTATGTAAATTCATTATGTTTTTATTTCTTATTATTTCTTAAACTGTCCGTGTAAAACTGGGCTAAACTTCTAGTTCGGTATAAATCTGTACACTGTGTACAATTTGAAATAAATCAGACCTCTTTATACAATTCAATGTATATCTGTATCATTACTGTGTGTAAAATTCGATATACAAGCTGTACTCTCTGTACAATACTATATACATCCAATTATTATCGTATATAATTAAGTGTGTCGTAAATTTTAGCTTTTAATCCGAAATTAACAAATGTTCACCACTAAACATATTGACAAGGAAAGAGACTGTATTAAAGTATAAATTTTCTTTATGCTTAAAATACAAATTATCTTATCTTTAAGCTGAAAACTTAATCATTTAACTAGGTACATAATAAATAAAAATTCTCTCTCGATCACCGAAGTTAAGCAACGTTGAGCCTGGTCAGTACTTACATGGGTGACCGCTTGGGAATACCAGGTGCTGTTAGCGTATAGTGACGGATGTGCGTTGTGGTGCAGTGGATATCGACTCGGAAAGAGAAATTCCAGTTGAATACCCTGCATTCACTTGGGAAAGGTATTAATCCGTCCCTTCCCTCCAGTTATGGGTTAAATAACAAGGGTTTGACTTAGGAACCCTGCTCTTAAAAACAAACCACAATGAATCTTGATACTCGAAAAAGAAAAATGTATTAATAGACACAAAACATATATAAAACAACAATAAATTGTTGAAAGAAAAATGTATTACCAGCAATAAATAAAGTTTAGTTGGCAATAACCCGCCGAGGTTGATTTGCCATAAAAACAAACCAACCAACATAATAAATGTACATTTTTCTCACCGCTAGCACAACTTAGATATTTATGCACGAAGCAATATTCAAGTATATTCACCGTTCCGTTACATAATTTGTCATTTGCTACGTATTTAATTTGGCACATATTTGACAAGTTAATATTTTCTAGATATTTATTCTAGCATAGACTGTTAAGTTATATAGTTACTAGGTATTTAATCTAATATATATTATCATCTTATTATTTGATAGAATTTAATCTAGCATAAATTATCAAGGTAACATTTAATAGGTTTTTATTCTAACATAGATTGGCAAATTAATATTTAATAATTGTGATTCCTCAGGTTTTAATTTTTCATGGTCTCTGATTTCGTAATTATTATTTGTGTCACGTTGTGTGAATATATATATGCATTTTTTATATTTGTTTTTACCCGTGTTCCTATTTGAATATATATATATATATATATATATATATATATATATATATATATTTGGGTTTGTCTAAACTGCGTCTAGAGATTACTAGCAGTATAGCCCGGCGTTGCTCGGGTGAAATGAAAGCTTTAAAACTAATCCATGGTCCTGGAGCTCAGACTCAGCCTAAATAATATATGTGTGAAGTTTGGTGAGAATAGGATAAAAATGTTGGATTTGTATAAAGGATATACAGACAGATAAACAGACACACACACAAACATCTTACCTTTTATACATATATATTATTGATTTTCTGCACTATTGTAAGAACTGCAACCTTGAAACTCCTGAATATGGTTTCTTATGTCTTTGTCTATGAGTGTATCAAAGTTGATTAAAATCGGACCACTCCTTCTATAACCCGATTTTTTCGATTATCGATTTTTGATATTTATTGGGGGTACCTCGACATAAAACCTAGCTAAGAACACTCGCAGACGCTTATAGTACAACTGTGTAAAATTTCAAGAAAATCGGTTCAGCCGTTTTGGAGTCTCTAGGTAACGGATACACACACACACACACAGACACACACACACAGACAAAGTTTTATTTATAAATAAGTTTAGATAGATATGCAAAAGTGGTATTGTCAAATATTTTATGTAAAATTCATAGATATGTGTTATCCAATGAAATAATTTGTACTATTATGTATAGCGAGTATGCATTTAAGCAATTAAGTACCAACTTTCAATTTCAGATTGATATTTAGTATTTTTCAGCAATTATAGCAATTTGCAGTGTCAAGAGATTACTTGCAAGAAATTGAATTTATTATTATGGCTCTTAAAAAAGAACTAACAATGAATGAAAATAACTATATAATCAAAGAAATTAGCAAAGGAAAGTCTTCGCTTCAAATTTCTAAGAATTTGAAAAGGGATCATCGAACAATCAAAAAAATGTATCAAATTAGAATTCAACCAAGGAAAAAAAGTCTCAGGCTGAATTCAGGAATTTATCCAAGCGAGATCTATCACATATCCGAAGAGAATTATTAAAAAGCCCAAATGATTCAAGTGCGTTCACATTTAAGGCCGCTGAGCTCCTATGGTGTCAAGGGAAACAAGGTGTAAAGCATTAAGGAACTTTACTGATGTCAAAAATCAAATAAGAAACCCATTTTAACACAATAACGTAAGGAAAAAAGATTGCAGTGTGCAAAAAAAAAAAAAAAAAAGTACATGAAAACTGATTTCAGGAAAGTGCTTTTTACAAACAAATCAAGTATCACTCTCGATGGGCCCGATGGATGGGCTCAAGGATTGGTTTATAAGCAACATAACCCAATTAAATTTTTAAACGCCAACAAGGCGGCGGTGGGATCATGAAATGGACTGGGATTATTTTTAATGAGCTCGTGGGTCCATTTAAAGTGAAAACGGGATTAAAATGAATTCCAAAAGTTACAGTGATTTTCTAGAGCAATATTTCTCCGAATGGCTTGATAACCAGTTTTTAGCCAAGCGTAGATCTATGATCTTTATGCAAGACAGCGCATTAAGTCATGCATCAAAGTTTACTAAATCCTGGTTGAAAGAAAAGGAATTTGTTGAAGATTCTCTTTTGGACTGGCCTTCAAATAGCTGTGACATGAATTCCATTGAAAACCTGCGAAGCATTCCCAAGAGAAATATTTATTCTAATGGAAGGCAATTCAATAGTAAGTGTGACCTCTGCGAGGCAGTTAAGTTGGCTGCAAACAACTTTACCAGCCGCTAAAATTGCAAATCTAACATCAGGTGTTGACAATAACCTGCTAAGAGTTATTAAAAAGAAAGGAGCATTTGTGCAATAAATTTTAGAAGGTTCTTATCATTTTTTATTAATATATCTTTTATTTTTAAAATAAAATATTTTTTTGTTTTTCCTTTAAGAAATTGACGAATTTGTTCTAAAATCTTTTCATATTATTTTACATTAGTTTTATAAGGTATAATAATGTAAAAGTATTAAAATAAATAGTTGCAAATAAAGTACTGACAGTCAAATTAGTCTGTTCTGTTAACTAAGTAAAATTTTTCCAACCAAAAACAATAGTTTCCTCTATCACTATATATCTAAGTTAATAATATTGAGTAGAATCTAAACAACATCGTAATAGGACTTTTAATATTAAAGACGCAACTCTTTATACCAATTCATAACTGGCATATAATCTCTAGACGCAGTTTATGTATAAATGCATGCATATATTTGAGCATTTGGATTTATTTACTAGTAGACATATTGATACATTGTTTTGCATGCATATATATGAATGTGTATCTGTGTATATATATGTATGTATGATTTGTTTGAAAGTTATTTTTGATCGATACTCAAATTTAAGTAGATTATCCGTTTTTAATTAAACAGTATTATATATTTATCGGCTTGATTATTTACGAAAAATTTTTGTAACGAAAATGTGTGTCATCCGGCAGGATTCGAACCTGCAACTTCTATCCACAAAGAGAAAACTACCATTTGGTCTAGCAAAGTCTTAGACCTCTCGACCACGAATGACTCCCAGTCTAAACGAGGTTTTAATCAAGCCTATATAAGACAATTTTCGATTCATCGCAACAACCATATCTGCTCTGAAATGTATCGTAATGTCAACAAATGTAAACATGTTACGGAAATTAACGAAAATTAACGAAACTTGAATATAAACAAATTGTCGTTTGTTTATAAGCAAGTTTCGTTAATCTTCCTTAATTTCCGTAACATGTTTACATATGTATGTATGTTTGTGCATGTATATATATGTATATTCTAAACATGTACTGTTAAATATGAGACAATGAATGTCTATTCTGTTTTTCGTCTTTTTTTCTTTCATTTTACTTATTATCATTACTTCCTCTCTCAAAACCTTTCATTTATCAATTTGCTACGATTTTGCTATCATTAAATTTTTATCTAGTTGCATTTTAATATAATGATTATATTCTATTTTCTACTAATATTTCTGTTTATTGATATTATTTTCAATGTTATTTAATTTATTATTACGATCACTCTTATTTGATATAGTTAATAGAAATGTCGGATTAAAAATAAAGAACTACATACAAGCCCGTTTCGCTGTATCACAGCTTATCAGTGTGGCTAGAAATATCCACTTGCTTCTGGCGGGGGATCGAAACTCGACCGATGTGGTGTCAGTCGGAGTCTCTACTCCCTAAGCCATCGGCGCATGGCATCAGGGAAAGGAAATTTTAACGTCTTGTATATAAGGAGTGTATACAGACGCCAGTCACCGAGAGAACTCAATTCATTTCTAAAGAGTCACGCATTATAGCCGAAGTGGAAACTGGAAACTGTTTTTAAAATTTTCTTCTCCAGATATATATATATATATATATATATATATATATAACAGACAATGAATGTCTGTTATGTTTAATCATGAGCCGTTCTAAACATCGTATTATGGTTTAATTTCAGGTGAAAATAAAGACAAAAATTGTCTAACATTTGGATATTTTTTTATTCTGTTGGTTCTAAGCTTTCGGCTCACATGAGCCATATTCAGTAAGGCTACAGGAACCTTAACATAAAACATCCACCATCAAAGATGATTTTTTCTTGTGTTGACCTAAATCTTTGCTAAGCAATGATAACAGCTACCAAATAGAAAACGCAGTTCGTAAATTTGTAATACGGTTCTATGACGTCACACCGCATGAAAGCTCGAAATATTAACAGAACCATATTTTTAAATGCAATGTAATGTGTTATGACCAAATTTAAATTTGATTCTATTAAGTGTGCGTTGTTTGGATTTAATGTAAATGGCCTCCAATATCGGAAGGTTATTTTTACTGTGTGTATGAGTGAGTATTGTTGACTTAAATCTGTCTAATATTACCTACAAGGCTATGTTTTTCTAAGAAATGTTGTTTAATTAAACTCTGATCAGAAAGGTGACAGGTAAGTCTACGGGAGAGTGTGGTTGTTGTAAAACCAATATATGTAGTGGGATTATTATTAATACCAGAGGTCTCTGAACGGGCATGTAAATTGATACACTACTTTGGTTTTCTGTAAAGGATTTAGTTGAGTGCTTGTAGGGTTATTAGAGACTATGAGGTCAATTGTTTGAAATTTTTATCATATTTAATGACCTTAATTTGATTATTATTATTTATTGTTTTAACATATATATATATATATATATATATATATATATATATATATATATATATATTCTTGTATATGTATGCACGTTTATATGTGTGTATGTTTCTGTGTGAGTGTTCTTGTGTCTATCTGTGTGTATTTATGCATATAGTTGTTTATAAGTAGATCTGTGGATGCGGTTTTATTTTGTATCTGCTGCTTTGTTTTTTTTGTGCGTACGTATTTTGTTTTGGCATATAAATTTGCGTATTTATATATTTAATTATATTTATATATTTATGTATTGAAATATGTCTATGTTTGTCTTGACCCTATTTAAACATCTCCCTTGCCTATTTTATCCTCCGAATTTAGATTTAAATGTATCTAATATATGTAGCAACAATCATATTGGAGAAAGAGGAAATACTCCAACGATGGGAAGAATATATAAAAGATATTTTCCACGACAAGAGAGAGCAACCGATAATGCACAAAGATGAGGACGGAGCGGAAATATAGCATAAAGTTAAAGAGAAATTATTGTATATCAAACTCACTTCACTGCACCAGTTCAAATTGAGTTTCGCTAAAATATATCCACACACACACACACACACACACACACACACACACACACACACACACACACACACACATACCGAAAGTAAGATACATAGCGAGTTATTAAAAGTTGATTATATGTAGGACAAAACTGCAAGTAAGTTGTATCCATTGAGAATTGAAATCCTAACTTAGTCGTCATTTATCTAACGAAAAAAAGAGAATTGAAATCCTTACTTAGTCTTCATGTCATTTATCTAACGAAAAAAGGATTTAAATCTTTAATTAGTCAACATTTATCTAACGAAAAAAAAAAAGAAAGAGGATTGAAATTTTTACTTATTCGTCAATTATCTGACAAAAAAAAGGATTGAAATCTGTAATTAGTCGTCATTTATTTACAAAAAAAAAACAACAAAAAAACAAAAAGAGAACTGAAATCCTTACTAAGTCGTCATTTATCTAACGAAAAAAAAAAGGATTGAAATCCATACTTAGTTGTCATTTATCTAACGAAGAAAGAGGAAATTCTTACTCAATCGTTATTTATCTAACGAAAAAAAAAACAGAACTGAAATCCTTAAATTAATCGTCATTTATGTAACGAAAGAATGGATTGAAGTTAATTTAATCGTTATTTATCTAAAGAAAAAAGACGATTGAAATCCTTACTTACTCGTCAGTTATCTTATGAAAAAAAGATTAAAATTCTTACTTAGTCGTCATTAATTTAACGAGAAGAGATTTAAAATCTTTACTTAGTCGTCATTTATCTAACGAAAAAAAAGCTGATTAACCATTACATCAAGTCGAAATATCCAACACGATCACATATACAAATTCAAGTATATTCACTCAAACGCACACACACACAATCGCACAAATCAAGTTAAATTGAATGTTTTGAGGGATTTTCACTGATGATTTTCGTCATCTTGTATCTCTATGTTATGCCATTAATTTGATGCAACTTATTCTTCAATCGTTGCCGAATTGTTTATTTTTTATATTCAGCCATAACGTATATATATTAAGAGTTTATTTGTATTTTGGTAATGCGTGGATAAAATATCGTTCTCTTAAGCCTGAAATGTTGCTCTTACGACCCGATTAGACCGATATGCTTGAAACCTGGGTAAGTAGGGAGCATTTCTTTTTTTAATATATTGTTGGCTCTGTATATTTAGGTCTTTTGATTGTGGATTGAGAAGATTTTTTTAATAACCGTCTACTGGTCTAACCAGTACATCTTTTTATATATATATATACATAGATAGTCTGTTTCTATCTATCTATCTATCTATCTATCTATCTATCTATCTATCTATCTATCTATCTATCTATCTCATTGAGTGTTAATATATGTTTCTGGGAGTTTATACATATCTAACTATCTATTTATCTATCTATCTATCTGACTTTTTACAATCTTTGGATAGTACTTTACCCGGAAGCAAAAACATTCTTTTTTATTCGCTCATTTGTATTATCTGTGAGCCAGATATTTCCCGCGTTCAGTTCTCTGGACATCTTGATAACACACACACACACACACACACAGACACACACAGACACAGACACACACACACACACGTGTGTGTGATGTGTGTGATTATAAGAGTGTAAACTGAGATCAACACTGAGTGGGGACAGTCTGTTTCATGCTTGAGCACAATCGTCAGGCTATCTTCATTTTATATATATATTGTCATCCGCAGAAAATCTGTTTCGATGTATCACAGCTCATCAGTTCGGTGAGACATCCGATTGCTTTTAACCATGGATTGAAACCCGACCGAATTGGCGTCAGTCGGTGATTCTACCTCTGAGCTATGGGTGCTCGGTAGAAGGGGGCAAACTTTTAGCGTATGATGTACCATACGCTAAAAGTGAATATATATATATATATAATCACCATCAGCATACAAACCTGTTTCGGTGTATCACAGCTCATCAGTGTGACTAGAAATCCACTTGCCTCTGGCCGGGAACGAAACTATATATATATATATATGTGAGTAGATACTAGGTTCAACACAGAGTGGTGACACTCTGTATCTTTCTTGAACGTAATCTGAAGATTCTGTTCAAGCATAGACCAGACTATATATATATATATATATATATATATATATATATATTCATATAGATAGGTGCCAATATGTTAGCTCTATCACTGATATTGAGCGCTTTCAAATAAGTACCACGCATATATAATATATAAATAATATAATATATATAACAAATTGCATATATATATATATATATATATATATATATATATACACTTTACACACACACACGCACGCACACACACACATATATATACATATAGTGGACTCTCCCCTCTTTTTCGATATATGAGGTCCGAGCATCTCGATTTTTAGAACAAGCAGCATGACTCCCTGCACATATCATCGTGTAGAATCAAATACAATTTTTGAAAAAGCAGAATACACAGAACTACAACTCCGCAGGTTTTGAATTTAGAGTTGATTGTTCGCCACCCAAAGTTATTGAACCCATTCTGTTTTGCTATAGCTAGGTAGAGAAAACCTGAATCCATGCCTTTAACAAGGGCATTTGCACGTAATTGTATGTAATAAACTCGACTGGATTTCGAACTCCGCTCTCCGATTCCTCAATCCAAGCAGCTATCTATTACTCTACTATATCCTTCGATGTGTCGGTATGTGCGTGAATTTGTCTATGTGTATGTTTATATATGCGTGTTTATGTATACATCTATCTCTGTCCATGTATTTATCTATATATCGAACAATCTATATATATTTCAATGTGTGTGTGTGTGTGTGTGTGTGTGTGTGTGTGTGTGTGTGTGTGTGTGTGTGTGTGAATGCACGTGTGCGCGTCTGCCTAGTTTGATAGAGAAACATCAGCGTCTGTCATTCTATGCACCTATCAATAAACTGCCTGCCGAAAATAATCGCGCCGGGCGTTTTTCTCTTCTTACTAATATATCCCGATCCGCGCGTTCTTCTTTCCCCGCCATGAAGTTTTCATTTTACCGCCTCTCTTCCGAGCAGTGACGAGGAAACATTTTGAAATCCATACCTAAATGTTTAAAATGCTAGTTGCCGGAAACGTGCCAGGTTTCAAGCAGACAAGCGGTTCTATATTTACCCCCGGAGATCCGATTTTTTTACGCTGTGCCTCCTTCCCACCTCCAAGCACTGTGGAGAGTGGGGCGGTGCTAGTGTAAGTAGCTAAATCTCCCGGCCTGCTAAACCAGCACTTCCGTCAGAGAGTAGGTTGGGTGTTAGTGAAGCCAAAGTTGATGGCGAGAGCCTCGGGGTTGAGGTCGATTTTGCGTAGAGAGGAGAAGTCTGCAGGGAGATGGACGTGTCGGATAATAATATGCTGCAGTCGTAGTTGTAATGATCAGGCGCTGCCGGTGAAATCACATTAGTGCTGTGATAGTATTAATTTGCCATATATATATATATATATATATATATATATATATATATATATATATATATATATACCCTCTCTTGCAATACTTTGGAAAACCCACCAAAGATATATGAAAAAATTTGGCTGAACTACCGTTTACCGGGCACATGTTCTTGGAGGATGACAACGATCAGCCAACTCCTATTAGGTCTTGCTAGAAGCACCTCCACATATTGAGGTTCTGTGTTAAGTGTAAGTCAGTCGGTCAAATGCCATACATGATACGAGATATGACTTCCGAGACATGACTGACTAGTCAGAAGATTTTCCCGCAGTAGGTTGCCATTTGATTCTGCTGTAGACTGGTTGCCAACCAAGTCTATAGAATCCAATTTGTTCTACTATTTAACCCATAGCTTAAAGGAGAACAGATGAAGTGATACCTTTCCCAATGGCATTTGCGTGTCATAGATTGTAGCAAATTCAACTGAAATTTGAACTCTGATTTCTCATTCGGAGCCGGTATCCTGTACACCACAGCGCACAAGTGTAAGAAGTGATATCATATCTACCTGCTAGTCCTGTCGTATGACAGGCCGATGACAGATATAATACTCCGGTAATATCAACGCATCTAGTATTCTTTAGCGGTCACCCATCTGAGTAGTGATCATGACCAACTTTGCTTAATTCGTTGATCGAACGCGAGCAGGTGTTTCAATGTGATATGACCGTAAGCTGGTAACTAGTCAAGAAGGCAAGAAATTGAATTCAAAACGAGTTTGAAACAGGGATTGGCCCCGTCAGCCTATCTTCCCAAAAATATGCAATTACTGTCACTGTTTTTTTTTTTTTTTTAAATCTTTTAACCCCAAGCAAGGCGGTACCGCCATTGATGCGCAGGGGGATACATACGAAAGTAAAAGTTTAAGTAGGAAGAGAGTGAAGAGAAAGACGAACCAGTTACAGAGGGTGTCAGAGAAAGGGCAAGAGAAGGTTGTGAACACAGGAGTGAAGACATTTGCGAAGTTAGAGAGAAAGGAAAAGAACAAAATATACGGGGTGATGTAAAAAGGACTGGAGTCAAGTGAATAAGAGATGGGAATCGACATTGCATTAAAATTACTGGAGGGTGTAGCCATAGGAAAGCAAGTATACGGAAGGAAGTTCCACAGACGGGAAGTGCGAGAAAAGAAGCTGATGGAGTAGAATTGTCGTTTGCATTTGGTTGATTCAATTTTAAAAGGGTGCGACCTTGTTGCCAGTCTGGTTGCACGAATAAATTCTTGCGGAGCGAACACCAGTACTGCAGTATATGTGGTGCAAATATGTCTCTAATGGGTTGCAGGACCCCTACATATACATATATGTTTTGACGAATAATGTTATGATAAAATTCATTAACGTTGATTAATGTAATGTTGGTAATCTTACTATAAATATGTATTTTTAAATAATTTTTAATATAAAAATTTATTTTCATACTTTCGTAGTGTTCACTAATACTGGGACACAAACAGATGCTTCCACCACAAATCAGGGTGGATCTGGAAACAACAGCAATTAAAAGTGGGGGGGGGTTGATGGTTCTTAAAACATCCGATCTTTTGATCAGAGGCCTTGCTGCCGGATGTAGTTTCTCGTAATAACCAGGACTCGAGTCAAACTGGAAAAGACTTGACCAATTTTTTGTCTTTCTAGGGTGGAAAATGATCACCCACGCGGCCAAGTATACGATTTTGGGGATAGAGCAAAAAAGGCAAGTGAATACTGGGTAACACCAGCCCATATGTGACAGTAAATCACCATTTCCTGGGTCTGGTATGGCTCTTGTAAAGATAAGGAATAACGGGAAGAGTCATATACTTATTAGAGCGGTACAAGGATTTGATGATTTTCTGTCCAGAATCCTTAGCAATAATGACCGTATTGCGTCCTTCGGATAATCTGAGATCGTTAATTTGAAAGGGAGCAATATTTCTTTCATAATTATGCTGAAACCACATATTATACCTTTACTGAACATTTAATTCAATAAACCAAGCATAAGTTAGGCGACAATAAATTCTACGCAACTTACACATCTATTGCACACACACACACACACACACACACACACACACACACACACACACACACACACACACACACACACATATATATATAAATATATATTTTTTTTCCGAGTGAATACAGAACGAAGAATTCTTACAACGTTCAAAACATTAATTTAAAACAGTGCTCGATATATAATATATAGAGCTATGAATATTTATTAGAAATTAAGTTTTAGAACTTGTATATAATTTCTACATATAATCGCTACGAAGGTACGTTCGTTTCGGCATTGAGACTTCAATTCTGAAACGAACGTACCTTCGTAGCGATTATATGTAGAAATTATATACATGTTCTAAAATATAATTTATAATTTATAATATATATATATATATATATATATATATATATATATACTAGCAGTATAGCCCGGCGTTGCTCAGGTATAATGAAAGCTTTAAAACTAATCCATGGTCCTGGATCTCAGACTCAGCCTAAATAATATTTGTGTGAAGTTTGGTGAGAATCGGATAAAAATTGTGGATTTGTATAAAAGACATACAGACAGATAAACAGAAACACACACACAAACATCTTGCCTTATATATATATATAAATATATATATATATATTATCGATTCTCTGCACTATTGTAAGAACTGCAACCTTGAAACTTCTGAATATCGTTTCTTATGTCTTTGTCTATAAGTGTATCAAATTTGATTAAAATCGGATCACTCCTTCTATAACCCGATTTTTTCGATTATCGATTTTCGATATTTATCGGGGGTACCTTGACACAAAACCTAGCTAAGAACACTCGCAGACGCTTATAGTACAACTGTGAAAATTTTCAAGAACATCGGTTCAGTCGTTTCGGAGTCTATAGGTAACGGACACACACACACACACACACACACACACACACACACACACACACACACACACACACAGAAAAGTTCCATTTATAAACAAATTTAGATTTATCTGTAAGTTCAGATAAAATTTAGAGCGGAAATAGCCATTTTCAACATGTCAATTTAAGACATGCATTGTCAACCCCGTTTAAACAAAGAATGCGGAAAATTCTAATGCCGGAAGCTTGGTCTAATAAAGGAAGGGGTTGGGGAATATTGGCTTATATAGGGTTAAGCTAGTGGAATCTTAGTAGGAATTTCTCCTATGGTACTGGTAGGTATGTGGCTTGACTATTTGGTTAGTAGTGATAGGTAGAGTGGAAAGGTAACTGCTCAGCCAAAATGTTTAAAAAACCTTCTTGTAACTAAATGGAAGAATAAGATAATTATTGCAATTTATATTTATTTCTATGACGACACATACTAAGGATCTATCTAAGTTTATTTAGAAGTACATTCTGATATTGAAATTTCAAAATGTTAATTTTTTCTGTTAAACATAGATTACATTTGACTCTTATGCTATTAGGAGTCCTGGCCTTGCCTATCAGCTCCCACTTTATCAGTGGATTTAGGTTATTTTCCTTTAATTCCCAGTATTTTAATTGCTATTGCTTGTCTTTGGCCAGCCTACAAATATTTTCATGGCAACTGGTTTGACGAGCTTTTTCATCAGTGCCCTGACTATACGGATTAAAGTGTACTACTAGATTGGCAACAACGTCCCACGTTTTTACTGTTGAAATAACCAAAATGCAACTGCCAATTCTACTCCGGTAGTTTCTTTTCTCGTACTTATGGAACTTCCTCTCGAATTTTTGCTTCCCTGATAACTAAAATAATACAAAATAAACAAATACTTGTTGCAAAATAAAATGATCCCATTTTCCCTGATAAAATCTATTAGAGGACGAAACGCGTCGGCTAAGATAAATTTTCAATTTGTCTTAATATATATATATATATATATATATATATATATATAGCCAGTCCTGTTTCGCTGTATCACAGCTCCTCAGTGCGGTTAGACACCCAATTGCTTCCAGCCAGAACTGAAACCCGGTCGATTTGATATCAGTCGGAAATTCTACCCCTAAGCTATCGGCGAACGGTGGAGGAAGGCATACTTTAGAATGTTATATACACAATATATATATATATATATATATATATATATATATATATATATATATATATATATTGCTGAGAACTTTATTTTTAGTGGGTAAAAATATTTGAGTCGGCGCTCAATCTATTTGTTAAAATGTATATTTGTTTATATTGGTCTACTGGCCTAAATATTCAAGAAATCCTATTAAGAGGGGCGCATATTTTCTTTAATAGTATGTTCTTTAATAAAGCTTCTCAAATAGACGAAAATAAATAAATATAACATTTAATGAATGAAAGGGAACTAAAACTAAAGTTTAATGTGATAAGAACCTGTTAGATTGATAAATAAAAATCCATTACCTTAGAAAAAATGTTTTTCCTGGAAACATAAGATCTATGGGCTTCAAAGTAAATTCTTGGCACAGTGAAAGCGTTATGCATATTGCAGCTGTTCTAATCATGCCTAAAGTAACGGCGCAGTTCGGTGTCATGCAGTCACCATTAAATTTGTTACGAGTGCTGATATAGTATTTATTGTTTTTTCAATAATACTTTCTCATTTTCTTCTTCAGTTGGTGGTATCAATGTTTGCAGCAGGGTCGATTATCATTCTTTGCACTCAATAATATCTTGTCCAGACAACCCACGTTTACCTGCCATTGATTAATTCTTTTTTTATTTTTATTTTATTTTACTGGTGCTGTCTTAGTCGATTTTGTTTTGACTGCTGCTGCACAGCAAACCACTCAGGTATTTTGCCGGCTCTTGGATACGCCACCTACGGACAAATGTCTAGCTTTTGCCACAGCCTGCCAATTCTCTTCAACGGAGCGACCCACATCCATCACTATTACTTTTCCTCATACGTACGCAAATATTATACACGTCTCCCCAAAGCCATGCCAACCACAACTGAAACTCTGATTATCATCGATGGAAATGGCGTTCTCTCAATCTACGCGCACTTTTGCTCACTCGTTTCCACAATAACACGAATAGCTTTCGATGACCCCCACTGCTTTGTGATAATCTATTAAGATAGAAAGGTCTGAACTGGTCTTTCTTTCTTTCTTTTATAAATCATTTCACCCCAAGCAAGGCATTCCACTGCCAGTATTGCGCAGGGGATTACATCGGGGAAAGTGATGAGAAAGAGTGGTTAGGTGGTTACATAGGGGAAAGTGATGAGAAAGAGTGGTTAGGTGGTTACATAGGGGAAAGTGATGAGAAAGAGTGGTTAGGGGCTTACATAGGGGAAAGTGATGAGAAAGAGTGGTTAGGTGGTTACATAGGGGAAAGTGATGAGAAAGAGTGGTTAGGGGCTTACATAGGGGAAAGTGATGAGAAAGAGTGGTTAGGTGGTTACATAGGGGAAAGTGATGAGAAAGAGTGGTTAGGGGATTACATAGGGGAAAGTGATGAGAAAGAGTGTTTAGGGGGTTACATAGGGGAAAGTGATGAGAAAGAGTGGTTAGGGGGTTACATAGGGGAAAGTGATGAGAAAGAGTGGTTAGGGAGTTACATAGGGGAAAGTGATGAGAAAGAGTGGTTAGGGAGTTACATAGGGGAAAGTGATAAGAAAGAGTGGTTAGTTGTAGGAAATGTCGGGAGGTGGGTGATAGACGGACGAGGGTACTGAGGATGTGGGTGGGGTAGATAGGAAGAGAGTTTGAGAGAATGGATGCGAGTTAGTGTGATAAGAGGTGTCTATTGACCTTACATTTAAATTCCTGGAGATTGTAGCTGTCGGGGAAGCAAGTATATGGAAGGGAATTCCACAGGCGGGACGTGCGAGAAAAGAAGCTGTTGAAGTAGAAATTGCGGTTACATTTTATCTGTTTCACTGTAAAAGGGTGGGACCTAGTTGCTAATCTAGTATCTCGTACAAATTCATACTTAGGGGGGAACCGGTGATCTAAGTTCATCGGAGCTGAGTTATTTTTTACCCTCCCAGAAGTGCTTCGCCTATCTAATCTTCCTTTTAAATTCTTTTGTTTTAGTTTTTGTTTTCAAGTTGATGTTCTCCGTGGTATTTGAATTTTTAAATTTTTATGAAAAATTTCTCGTTTGAAATCGCTTTTTTTTTTCCATTTGTTTTTTCTTTCTTGTTTCATTTTAATGTTGTACGAGTTAGTCACTGACGCATGCTTCTAGGGACTGACTGACTCATTACTCCCCCGGGCTTAATATATTAGAATCTTAGTTAAACATCGCATAGTCAAAAAGTCCTTGTAGCCGATTCAACTCTCCAAATAAGTTATCTGATTGTACGCTCGAGAAAATTAACTGAAAGTGAAACCGATGTATTTTGTAAACTTTTTTCAGAGCTATGAAAATTTTTAATAACATTTATTTTTTGATTCACCCTGTCGGCTGAGGCTTCAGAGTACGCCGACTGCACCTCTCTAACTCCCACCCCATTGAAGCGTCCTGGATATGATGATAAACTACATCCGGTTTCTGGGTTTGACGATAAACTGCATCCGGCATCAAGTCCTCTAATTAAGATGTTTTGAGAACCATGAAACAAACTTTTAATTGCTTTTTTTTCCCAAGTCCACCCTGAGCCGGGGTGGTAGAACGTGTTAGGGTCCCAGCTATGAGTAAATAGTTGACCCCAAAACTGTGGTAACAAAAAAATCTATGAAAGTATGAAAGTATGAAAATACCTTTTTATAGAGAAAATTTCAGAAATACTTTTTGGAGAAGAAAATATTGCTAGCAGTACATTTTTGAAGGACTTAAATATTACTGGCAATTTATTTATGAAGAAAAAATATTACCAACAATATATTTTTTGAAGAAAAAAAATTAACAGCAATATATTTTTAAAGATAAAATATTTATACCATTAATACATCTGACACCCGACAAAACCCTTTTTACAAAAATACGTAAATGAAACCTGATCTACTAACAAATTTTTAACAAAGAATACATATTCTATTCATATGAATCTATTGTAAAAATCTTGTCGGCATTAAATGACTCATTGAGGTTGATATGCCGTAAATTTAAACCAAACCAAATCAAACCTATTTTATAAAAATAGGATTAGATAGACTTTTCTCCCGTCCGGCCAATACTCTTCCATCTCTCTTGAATAGAAGTACGGGCTCATCCCTCGTTTTTTTTTTTTTTTTTTTTTTTTTTTTTAGGAAGGGGTCCCTGGTTTTTTCCTCTTCTCAAGTCTTAAAATTGGTAGTGTCACGAGCTTTCCGTTATAAGTGTGGATGCTGGAAACGAAACTTCATATTGAGAGTACCGCGTTGGCAGCTGTCTGGTTTCTGCTTTTTAACTGGTAATTAGAAGCCCGAACGCTTGCAAAGAGGCTGCTCTGATGAACAGTCTCATAATATCGGGGTTCTTGCAGTGTTATGTCGTGCATGGAAGAGTATCCTGCAAGTACCTCCTATGGGCAACCCTTAGGTCACACTATTTTTCAGTATGCGTCTCTTCTTGGACATATTACATTTGATGACAGACTACTGCAACTATCCTATGTCTTTTACTTAACAGGATGTGCGTTGTGGTGCAGTGGAAATCGAGAAATTAGAGACTCGAGTTCGAATTCCAGTTGAATTCCTTGCATTTACTTACACGCAGATACCCTTGGGAAAGGTATTAATCCGTCTCTTCTCTCCAGTTATGGGTTAAATAATAGGACAGTTTGGATTTTATAACCTTGGTTGGTAACCACTTTAACGCAGAAAATAATGGCAACCTACTGCGAGATAATCTTCTTCCCAGTCAGTCATGTATCTTTCGAGACATGATTGCCCAGGCGTGTATCACGTATGGCATTTAACTGATTGACTTTTGCTTAACAATATATCCCACCATGACTATTAGCAACCAAAGATGTAAAAGTAATCTAGATAAACAAACAAACAAACAAAAAAACAAAATAAAAAAAAACACCTAAAATCCTCAATATTTCTTTTCCAACATTTGTGGTATTCGTACCACCATTTGTTGCGTGGAATCGTTCCTTTTCAAAAAGATTCCGGACAACTGAGCTCTCTATGGAACTTTTTTTTAATAATCGTCTTGCTCCAAGTAAGGCATTTTATGCCAGTGTTGTGCTGGTGCTTACATAGGAGTAATGTTATGAGGAGTGAGAGGTTGCAGGGGGTGTCAGGAAGAGAGTAAGAGAGGGAAGAGAATACTGATGAGAGTGGGATGGACGAAGAAAAAGCATGAGAGAGAGAGAGTATGTAAGTTAGTGAGACAAGAGATGACTATTGACTTTACATTTAAATTCATGGAGATTGTAACTGTCGGGAAAGCAAGTATGCGGAAGAGAATTCCACAGGCGGGAAGTGAGAGAAAAGAAGCTGTTGGAGTAGAATTTGCGTTTACAATTTATTGGTTTCACAGTAAAAGAATGGGAAATAATTGCTAATCTTGTGGCTCGAGGAAATTCGTATATAGGGGGTACCAGTGAGCTAAGTTCGTCGGAGCAGAAGCCGTGAAAGTATTTGTAGAAGAGACACAGGGAAGCCACACTGAATCGGTGAGAAAGCGACTGCATCCTATTTGCCAAGTCGGGATCAATCACATTATAGATTCTCCGTTGGTTTCGGTCGAGGACACCTAAGTGGATAGCGGGAGCACCAGACCAGATATGGCAGCAATACTCAAAGCACGGGCTGATGGTAGACTTGTATATGTGCAAGATTGTTTTCCAGGCCCTACAAAGAGAACCGACTTTCTTAACAGCGGATTTAGCTATGGATTCTATATAGTTATTCCACTTGAGGTCTGATGTGAGAGTTAATACGAGGATACGCAGTGTTTTACTTTCAGGAAGAGAAGCCTGATTCATGGTAAGGGACGGGAGGAACAATTGATTAATCTTAATACTATAATGCCCTCCTCTGATTTCTCTATTGCTGGTTAATTTTCTCTTTTTATGAAGGACTGTAATGTCCACATGAATGAACTGGGAGTTTGTGTTCGCGAACACCTCCCGCTGGTGAGGGAAATCTGTCTTGAATCTCCAGACCATTCTTGCATGTGCCTCCGTCTCTTTACTAAACTCAGTCAGTTATGTCTTCTTTCTATATTTATCTTTTTCCTATCACGTCTGTTTCGTGCTGGATAGCATTTTTGATAATATAGACAAGGTTATCTCCCTACATCCGTTTCAAAATATATTTGTGTTCAGTATCATTAATGCCCATCATACCAGGTGGCTTAAACATACTGTCACTGATGCGGGCATACAAACTCTAAACTTCTTGATCTCTCAATCTCACACGCAGGTGGTGGACTTCCCCACGCATTTCCATAATAAACCTGATGGATACAATTCTCTTCTAGAACTGTTCTTTAACTCTATTCCTGACGTATGTCGTGCTATGCAGCTCTACACTCTTGGCAACTCTGATCACACTGTATTGTCTGTAAATATCTATTTCCACTCCCCAAACAGCCAAGAACATCCTACAAATAGATTTTCTGTTATGAATCTGCGAATTGGGACTCGTTCCTTTATTTCCTTCGTGACACCCTTGGAATGAAGTTTTTAATCTTCCTGTTCAAATCTGCGTCTCTGAGGTCTCTTCCTGGGTGTAAGTCGGCATCGATGCTTTTATTCCAGCAAGGAAATTCAAAGTTAAATCTCGTTCGTCTCCTTGGTTCTCACCTGCATGCTTGGCCACTATAGCCCACAATAATATTTTTAGGCTGTACCCAAGTGACACGTCTGATTACAACAAACGTCTTTTTGTCTCTGTTCGTCATGAGTCAAAACTTGTCTGAAATGAATCAAAGTTATTGTTTACTGATTGAAGGAAACAACGTATAGCGTCTCTCAAGATCTAGAGATTACTGGGGACTCTGCAAGAGTGTGCTGAACAAAAGTAATTCCTCAATCTTCTATTCAATCAATTCAAAGTCCTGACATCTACAACAGATTAGGTTGAATGCTTTGCTCGGAAATTCTCTTCCAGCTCAACACTTGATTCGTCTAGAGTACCCACACCCTATTTCTCATCTAGAACAGAAGCTTTACTGAGTGATATGTGCATAACCACGTCTCTGGCCTCGGATATCATTTCTAAATTAAACCCCCATAAGTCAATCGGGGGTGATGGTATCCCAGTCTTCGTCCTATAGAAATGTTCTTGGTTTGAAATGATTTAAAAACGCTAGCAAAAAAGAAAAAACAGAAATTAAAAGAATATAGATAAAAGTGAGAAAGGAAGAAAAAATGTATACTTATTATTAAATAAAAACAATGCATAATTCAAATAAGAAGAAAATGCATATTATACATATATCGGAATAATGCCATGATACCACAGAACAAAAGTAAAGATTTTAATAAACATAATTTAATACTCATTTTTTTTAATATTAGGACCTAGGCTGCTTTTCGGCCAACGCTTCCTCAGCGACTAATCGTTGGCACAATTGCAATTACATTAGAGATCATAGAGATAAGACAGGAAAATGTTTTAAATTACGATTATTATGAAGACGTAAAATTAAGAAAATAAATAAATTTACGATTAAAATAAATGCGGAAGTACGCATTTTCTTTGTTTACGCATTTATTTTAATCGTAAATTTATTTATTTTCTCAATTTTACGTATTCAATCGTAATTTTAAACGTGTTCTAGTCTTATCTCCATGAATTCTTCTCCATCCTGTCTAATGTATTTACAATTGTGCCAACGATTGGTCCCTGACGAAGCGTTGACCGAAAGACAGCCTAGGTCCTAATATTAAAAAAAATTGAACATAAAATAGTGCTCTATTCAGCTCTATATAGCTATGTCTGTATCCATATATATATATATTAATCTGTATACGCACACAAAGTTTTTAAAACATATTTCATTAAATATGATAGACAAGAAAAATTTCAGTTTTTATTTAGTTTTTCTCAGCATTCTTCTATCTATCTATCTATCTATCTATCTATCTATCTATCTTTTTTTTTTCATGTACCGTGTCTTTTCTCGACGTAGATGATCATGGACTTCCACTTGGCTCTGTCTCTTCTCTGTCTCTGTATCCCTGAATATTTTATCTCTTGGTATCTCTCCCAAATCCAGCTCTGCAATCCATTTGCTCAGGTCTATCAGATACGCATGTCCCACTTTCCTTCTATCTGTCATGTGAGTATTAAATTCTCCATGCCCTTCTTCCTCATTACGTTTCCCAGGAACATCACCTGTCTTTTCCTGATGTTAAGTATGACTTTTTTTCTCGTTTGCATCCTCTCCAACACCTCATCGTAGCTCACGTGTTCACTCCATGGTATCCTTAGCATCCTTCTGTAAAAACACATTTCTGATGCCTCAAGCCTCTCCCGCATCCTTGAGGAGATCGTCCAACATTCATTTCCATACAGAAGGACATATATCACAAAGCAATCCAGCACACTTTTCTGTGCTTTCCAGTGAGATTTTCCCGTCTCTCAGTACTCTGGTTAAGTTTGGAAATGCATTTTGTGCTATGCCAATGCGGCTATGGATCTCGATGTCACACTTTCCATCCTCTGTTAGAACACTTTCAAGATATTTAATTTTCTTTGTTTGTTTTATTTTAATTTCTCTAATATATATATTTATATATATATATATATATATATATATATATATATACAAATAAATTATATATATATAATTTATTTGTTTGAATGTTATTTTTAATATGCCGGTTTCCATTTCTTAAATCCAACTTTAAATCTCTGAAACTTTCCGTAATCTGAATCCATCCTGCATATATACAAGTCTACCATTCGACCCTGCATGGAGTACTGCTGCCATTTATGGTCAGGCGCCCCTGCCGCTCACTTCAGTGTTCTCGACAGGCTCCAAAGGAGAGTTAGTAACGTGATAGGTGCTGACTTGGCGGCTCGACTACAGCCACTTCCCCACCGACGAAATGTGGCCTCCCTTTGTCTGTTCTATAAATACTTTCATGGCTTCTGCTCAGACGAATTTAAGTCACTAGTGCCTCCTCAACATGTGTTTACTCGTGCAACCAGAATGGCAACTGGGTCCCACCCATTCACAGTTAGGTTAGCCAAATGCAGACGACAATTCTACTCCTGCAGCTTCTTCTCTCGCACTTCACGCATGTGGAACTCGCTACCATATTCTTGCTTTCCTGACCTCCAGGAATTTAAATGCAATGTCAATACTCATCTACTAACCACTTGACTCTAGCTCTCTCCCCACTCCCGTATATCCTTCCTTTTCTCTCCCCCCCCTTGCAACTATCATTACACCTGCATTTTCATCTTTCTATTGCTTCTTCTAATTGGTTTGTAATCCTCTTCTCCCTCCTCTAATTAATTTTCTTTCAGTTATGTCGCCCCCCGCACATCAGTGGCATTTACGCCTTGCCGGGGGTGAAATGATTAATATATATATATATATATATATATATATATATATATATATATATATATATCGTACAATATTTGGTATTTTTGTCAAGTAAATTCCAATAGAGACAATCTCAAAATAACTCAATGTTAAATTTTATTAAATTTAACGGAGTAATATAATCTTGAAAAAAA
Organism: Ascarosepion bandense; assembly: GCA_037127315.1. Classification (NCBI taxonomy): domain Eukaryota; kingdom Metazoa; phylum Mollusca; class Cephalopoda; order Sepiida; family Sepiidae; genus Ascarosepion; species Ascarosepion bandense. The sequence goes on from JBBBDQ010002223.1 coordinate 86,040, forward strand.
TTTGGATATTCTACATATGCATGGGTAATAGATATTTCGCAGCCAAGCAGCCGCTCCTCAGACCGAAAAGCATACATGGTTTTGGGTCTGATGAGCGAAAATATCTATTACCCATGGATTTGTAGAATATCCAAAAGTTTTTTCAAGATTATATATATATATATATTGAGGTTAAACCCTATTTTTGGTGGATTGTCATATTTGAGCAGAAGTTATGATTTATTTTAAGCAGTATTTTATTTCCAACCTGTTTAATAAAAAAATGTTACGAAAAAAGAAAAAAACAAAAACAAAACAAAAAACAAAAACAAAAACAAACAACTTTCGGCAACATTTAAACATGCGTCCCCCTTTTTAATAGAAACCTTTCACTCAGTTTCGACAAGCGTCATATATGCATATCTGTGTATATATGTTAATTAATATACATATCTCTCTATAATCAAGCATATATAACACAGTTTTCGATTTATCGCAAACAAGCATATTTGCTTTGAACTGTATCGTAATGTCAACAAATATAAACACTTTACGGAAATTAACGAAAATTAACGAAACTTGGTTATAAAAAACCGACAATTTGAAATGATTTTTTTTATAAGCGTTTCACCCGGAGCAAGACATTTCACTGCCACTACTGCGCAGGGGGCTACATAGAGTGGAGAAAGGATGGTTAAATATAGGAAATGTCAGAGGGTGGGTGATAGGCGGGTAAGGATACCGAGAATGAGGGTTGGGTAGATGAGAATGTTCTGAGAATAATTGGAAGTTAGTGTGATAGGAGGTGTCTATTGACCCTACATTTAAACACCTGGAGATTGTAGCTGTCGGGAAAGCAGCCTTGTGGAAGGGAATTCCACAGACGGGAAGCGCGAGAAAAGAAACTGTTGGAGTAGAATTTACGGTTACATCTTATCTGTTTAACTGTAAAAGGGTGGGATCTAGTTGCTAATCTAGTATCTCGTGTAAATTTGTGCTAAGGCGGCACCAGTGATCTAAGTTCATTGGAGCAGAAGCCATGAAAGTACTTGTAGAAGAGGCACAGGGAAGCCACATCACGCCGGTGAGAGAGTGGTTGCAGCCGGTCTGCCAAGTCAGTATCAACCACGTTACAGATTCTCCTTTGTATTTTGTCAAGAAGCCCAAGGAGTGTAGCAGGGTCACCCGACCAGATATGGCAGCAGTATTCAATACATGGGCGGATAGTAGATTTGTATATGTGCAGGATAGATTCAGACAGGAAAAACTTCCGGGCCCTGCACAGAGAGCCGACATTCACAGCGGCAGATTTGACAATGGAATCGATATAATCATTCCATTTGAGGTCCGCCGAAAGTGTAAGATCAAGGAGGCGTAGTGTTTTACTCTCTGGGAGGCAAGCCTATTCCATGCTAATGGGAGGTAAATGCAATTGTCTATGGTGGCTAGTTGATAACAGCTTCGTTTTAGAAGCATTGAAATTTACTAGCCATTACCTACTCCAGGCCACTACGGATTGGAGGTCCTTTTGAAGCTCGGCAGCGAGGTTCGCTTTGTCGCCCACACCGGGTTTTTGATCGAGGCGAAAGTAGATTGTGGTGTCATCGGCGTACATGCCTACTTGGGATCTAATGGCGTCGGGGAGATCATTAATGTGCATCAGAAAGAGCGTGGGACCTAGAATAGAACCTTGAGGGACGCCCGCGTTCGTATGGTAGTTTTGGGAGGCATGCCTATTTAATACTACCTTCAATGTGCGGTTAGAGAGGAATGACTGGATGAGGCCAAACTGATGTCCAGTTATACCGTAATCAAACAGAAGTCCAGTTTATTTGTTTGTACATTATTTTTATCGATACTCGTATTTAAGTAGATATTGCTTTTAATTAAACAGTATTATATATTTATATCTTCTGGCTTGATTATTTACGATAAATTTTTATTACGAAAATGTGTGTCTTCTTAAATACGAGTATCAATAAAAAATAATGTTCAAACAAATCATCGGTTGTTTATAACCAAGTTTCGTCAATCTTCGTAACATGTTGACATCACGATACATTTCAGAATAGATATGGTTGTTGCGATAAATCGAAACCTGTGTTATATCAGTCAGTCAGTTAAGTGCCATGCGCGATACAAAGAGACATGACTGACTGGGCAGAAGATTATCCCGCAGTAGGTTGCCATTGTTTTCTGCGGTAGACTGGTTGCCGACCAAGGCTATAGAACCCAATCTGTCCTATTATTTAACCCAGAACTGGAAGGAAGAGACGGATTAATACCTTTCCCAAGGGTATTTGCGCGTAAGTGAATGCAAGGAATTCAACTGGAATTCGAACTCGGTTCCCCGATTTCTCGTTCCGAGCCGATATCACAACGCACATGTGTTATATAGGCTTGATTAAAACCTCGTTTAGACTAATCTCTCTCTCTCTATATATAATATATGTATTATAATATATACATGTTAATTCATATATATATATATATATATATATATATATATATATATATAATAAAAGTGAATTATATATATATAGGGAGAGAGAGAGAGCGAGAGAGAGAGAGAGGAAGAGAGAGTGAGAAGAAAATTGTGAGATAGGAAAAGAGAAAGAGAGCGAATCTATAACTGATAACTCCTTTGGTTGCCTCGTTTTCATTTCTTTCCTGGTCGTTTTCATTTCCTTTTATTAGCTTCGTTTCTTTTCAGTCTCTGAATCGGATATCAGAACATTAGATGAGTGGCAATTCGCACTTCCGCCGATGTCTTCGTATATTTACATTTGGCAGAATAGCTTTCACTTCGTGTAATCATTCGAAAACAATAAAAGCGGGGGGGAAAATAACGCGTTTATTGCGCCTGTTCAAAACACACGAATATTTTGCGCAAAAAAATTATGTCACCCTGTTCATCTATAAGTACTAGCAGTATAGCCCGGTGTTGCTCGGTTGAAATGAAAGCTTTAAAACTAATCATTGGTCCTGGAGCTCACATTCAGCTTAAAGAATATTTGAAATAATAAAATAACTGCGACAATTTACCAATCGCACCTATATATATATATATATATATATATATATATATATATATATATATATATATACTAGCAGTATAGCCCGGCGTTGCTCGGGTGAAATGAAAGCTTTAAAACTAATCCATGGTCCTGGAGCTCAGACTCAGCCTAAATAATATTTGTGTGAAGTTTGGTGAGAATCGGATAAAAATGGTGGATTTGTATAAAGGACATACAGACAGATAAACAGACACACACACACAAACATCTTGCCTTTTATATATATATATAAATATATATATATTATCGATTTTCTGCACTATTGTAAGAACTGCAACCTTGAAACTTCTGAATATCGTTTATTATGTCTTTGTCTATGAGTGACCACTCCTTCTATAACCCGATTTTTTTATTATCGAACACTCGCAGCCGTTTATCGTACAATTGTGTAAATTTTCAAGAAAATCGGTTCAGCCGTTTCGGAGTCAATAGGTAACACACACACACACACACAGACAATGCTCCATTTCTAAATAAGTTTAGATTAGATACATGAATCTTACGTCTACGCCTACGCCGTCTCTATATCCAATTTCGGAGAAAACTATCTGGCGATTCAATATCGATCCTACCTATCAGTTTAAACATCACTCACTCTGTTTCTAACCATGTATCTCAGTCTGTTCATATCTATCTATCTATCTATCTATCTATCTATCTATCTATCTATGACAGTCAGTTTATTATCTATCTATCTATCTATCTATCTATCTATCTATCTATCTATGATAGTCAGTTTATTTACCTATCTATCTATCTATCTATCTATCTATCTATCTATCTATCTATCTATCTATCTATCTATGACAGTCAGTTTATTATCTATCTATCTATCTATCTATCTATCTATCTATCTATCTATCTATCTATGGCAGTCAGTTTATTATCTATCTATCTATCTATCTATCTATCTATCTATCTATCTATCTATCGTTTTGAGGTTTAATTAGAGCACGGAATACATACTTGTCAGTACGCTTTATTCATCAATAGAATTCATTAATAATTCCTTGTCAACCAGTGAGTCTGCAGGCGTTTGGTCTCTGAATGTGGATTCTATATCTGAGTATGACGCAAGAGACTCTGCTGTTTTTCTCTTGGGTGGGTGCTTATATATCTACTTGTCATATTCTTTTTCTCTTGCATGCACCAAATTCAGGCGACAATTTTACTCCAGTAGCTTCTTTTCTCGTGCTTCCCTCCTGTAGAACTCCTTTGCTTTCCTGAAGGCTATAATCTCCAAGAACTTAAATGCAAAGTCAATTCCTATCTCTCATCCACTTAATTCCAGCTCTTTCCACATCATTAGTTTATCTTGTTCTTTCCCTTTCTCTCTCCGTAACTGTCTTCCCTTCTGTGTTCATATCCTTCTCTTGCTCTTTCTCTTTCACCCCCTGTAGCTGGTTTGTCTTTGTCTTCCCTCTCCCCCTGTCTAAATCTACAACTGTCTTATGTAGCACATCACTGCTTGGGGTGAAATGATTAAAAAAAAGCAAGTCTTTGTAGCAGCTGGGTTGCAAATATAACAGAACTCTCTTATGTAGCCCCCTGAACATCAGTGTCGGTACCACCTTGCTTCGGGTGAAATTTCAAAAAGGACTGGAAAGAGTAGTAAGAGGACAACCATTACTTAGGGTGAGAAAAGATAGAATCTGCGGAGATTCATAATATCTCACATGATGAAGTTAAACGCACATAGAAGAAAAATTGTTATCAGCGCAGCGGGGTTGACTGTTATTTCCTAGACGATAGCGTTTAAGATAATTGAACATTTCACCATATTAGAGCGTCGTCATTATTCATTCATCAAAGCTGTTTTCATGTTCTACAAGCATCAAAACTGATATGCAAGGAAAGCCATTAAACTGAATATAATATTCGTAATTCTCTTATATCACTCAATTCATTAAATTATCATCTCCACAGATCCTGGCACAGATCCAAATTCATAGTCAGTTCTCGGACAACCGAAGCCATCATCTTAAAATGTAAGTAAATGCAAGAACTAGGGAGTATGTAGTTAGCTTCCTTGTTCATGACTTTTCAAGCGAGTGCCTTGTTATCAATTGGAACGTAATCTATTGGCCGAATAAACTTGGTACGATCGAGTATAAACAGAGCCAAAACATTGACGTTGACTGTATTGAAACGACAACTAAATTCTGGCTCCGTTTCAAAGATCCGTCTCAATGGTTTCGGGGCAAATATTGAGCAATGTTTAATTTGTACGCAAAGGTTTAGATTTCCCGATTCGGCATTGGGTTGAACTGCGTATTCTTGAGTGCAAGACAGAATGTATAGCGTGGACATATTTAAATGAAAATTGGGAATTTTATTCGAAGCCAGCAGTCTTTCTTTTATTTTTAAAGTAAAGAATGAAACAAGTTGAGGAAAAACCAAAGCAAATAAAAATGCCACAAATTACAAAGCGAAACAATTGATTTCTCTCTGAATTTGTGTCGTAAGTATTTAATATTTAAACTCATCATTGTTTTTATCATAACGTTTTGGCCTTGTTGTCTTCCGGACTTTTTCAGATGTCTGTCGATCCGTGCAATCTATATGTCTTCATCATCATTTATCGATCACACACAGATGATGTATAGGGCAGCAACTTTTTGTTGCTGTAACAAATGTTTTTTTACGGGGCAGGGTTGTTAGCCCTGCACCCAACCCCCAAACCTAGAGGACCGGCGGACCATTCATGGTCTTTACGTTTACAGCACCTGGTATACCTAAGGGGTCACCCATTTAAGTACGGACCATTCATGGTCTTTACGTTTACAGCACCTGGTATACCTAAGGGGTCACCCATTTAAGTACTGACCAGGCTCGATATTGCTTAACTTCGGTGATCGGATGGGAACCGGTGTAGTCAACATGATATAGCCATAGACCCACCTATAAGTCTTACATGACTTATATTCGACATTTCATTAATTTAAAGCATAAAACTTATGTTAAAATATTATTCTACTGAATAAAATGAAATGTTTAATTCATTTTACAATTAAAACTCTTGAAGAGTAAATGTAATCAAAGTAGATATAGGATAAGGGAACATTTACTTTTAATTATTAATCTTTAATTAGTGTTCTACCCCACATTAGCATCGATCAGCCTAGTCTCCCTGAAAACAAAACACTGCTCCTCTTCGGGCTAACTCTCACAACAGACCTCAAGTGGAATGACAATATAGAATCCATAGCTAAATTCGTTGCTCAGAAAGTCGGTTCTCTGTATAAGTCCAGGAAGTTTTTTTCTCGTCTGAAGCCATCCTGCACATATATAAATATACCATCCGCCCGTGCATTGAATACTGCTGCCATATCTGGTCGAGTGCCTCTCCTATTCACCTAGGGGTATTTGACAAAATCCAACGGAGAATCTGTAATGTGATCGATCCCAACTTGGCAGCTAAGATACAATCACTCTCTCACCGCCTTAATGTGGCTTCACTGTGTCTCTTCTACAAATACTTTCACGGCTTCTACTCCGATGAACTTAGCTCTCTGGTGCCCCCTGTACATGAATTTGCTCAAGCCTCAAGATTAGCAACTAGGTCCCATCTTTTTACCGTGAAACCAATAAAATGTAAACGCAAATTTTCTCCAGTAGCTTCTTTTCTTGCACTTCCCGCCTGTGGAATTCCATTCTGTTTACTTGCTTCCCCGACAGCTACAATCTCCAAGAATGTAAATCTAAAGTCAATAGTCATCTTCTATCTCACTAACTTTCATCCTTACTCTCATGCTCCTTTCTCCGTCCACTCCACTCTGATCAGTATTCTCATCCTTCTCTTACCCACTTCCTGACACCCCCTATAACCTGTCACTCTTTATTATCTCTATCCTCCTATGTAACCTCCTGCACAACAGTGGCAGTAAAATGCCTTGCTTGGGGCGATATGATTATAAAAAAAAATCTTGACATCGAACACTAAAATTACAGACTTCTCCGTTTAAAACTACTATCTTCTTAAAAAAAAAACAGGTTCTGTTTGACTTTTAAAACGTAACCATTGTTATTGTAATTTTAAAAAAATCTAAAATCCTTCCAGCCACCACTTTTATTTCAGCCTCTCCGTTTATTTGAGATCAATTTCAATTTAAAATTTTAGTCATAGTATGTTAGGATGTGCCTTGGACAGTGGACATCGGCTCAAAACACGAAATTGGAGAGTTTCGTTAGAATTCTAGTTGAATTCGCTGCAATCACTTCCGCGCAAATACCCATGGGAAAGGTATTAATCCGATTCTTCTCCCTCTAGCTATGGGATAAAAAGTTTTCGCCAACCCACATTGTTAGGTGTGGCGAGTACGGCACATACTCTGAAATGACGGACGTGAAGCAATGGAAGTCATCCTTGGTTGGACTTTTTCAAATGAGAGTGAAAAAAAAAAACATAAAACGAACCCTGATTTGAATCCAGATTTAGATATTGGGTTCATTTTCGCATTAAGGCCTTTGGTAGGAATACATCTCGTCTTCCACGTGATTTGCGCTAAATAACGGGCTAGACTCACGAGATTTTGGTGGCAAGCAGACTATGAAAAAAAAAAAAAACGAAACAAAACAAAACAAAAAACCCTGAATATAAAACAATAGAGAAGGTAAAGGGGAAATAACTCAACTATCTCTCCCAACGAGTAATAATGATTTACGATTATTAAAGGTGAATGCATAATCATCAGCAACAAGAGTAACCCAAAATGCCAAATACAGGTGGGGGATACCAGAATCAAGCAAGTACAAAAATTTAAATATCTAGGACGTGTTCTAACAGGAGATGGAAAGTGCGACACAGAGATCCGAAGGCGAATTGGCATGGCAAAGGACGCATTCCAGAACACAGGAAAATTTAGACACAGGAAAATTTCACTAGGAACAAAGAAAAGAGTGTTGGATTGCTATGTTATGTCAGTTCTTCAAAACGGCAGTGAATGCTGGACAATATCATCGAACATGAGGACAAAACTCGAAACAGCGGAAACTTTGTTCTACAGAAGGATGCTGCGGATATCATGAACCGAGCATTCGAGCAACGATGAGGTGTAGGAAAGAATGGCAACGAAAAGGAAATTAATAGTGAGCACCAGGAAGAGACAACTGAAGTTCCTGGGATATGCAATGGGGAAGGAGGGCTTGGAGAACCTGATACTGGCATGGCAGATAGAAGGAAAAAAGAGACAGAGGAAAGCAGCGGATAACATATTTGCAGGGCCTGATCAAGTGGATGACAGAACGGGGGTTGCCTGGAGTAACAGGAAAAAACATACTAAGAGCCACCAGGGATAGGGAGACGTAGAGAACCATGATCGCCTACGTCCTGAAGAGACAGGGAACATAGAAGAAGAAGAAGAAGAAGAAGAAAAAGAAGAAGAAAGTGAAGGAAAGTGTGGTGTGTCATGATCACATTGGAAAGACAGAAAAGGCATATCAGAGACGCTACTTAATTTCAGTGAGAAAATGAAAAAAATCGAGAGAAGGAAAGATAGAAGTGTCTAACCTCTCCAGCAAATTCTTCTTATTCTATCTACCGTGTCTCTTCAGGACGTCGGCGATCATGGTCTTCCACTTTTCTCTATCCCTTGTCGCTCTTAATACTCCTTCTCCTGTTATCCCGATCCACCGTCCATCTGCTCAAGCCTATCAAATAAGTCATGCGTTGCTTTCCCTTATCTCTCAACATCAGGTTCTCTAAGCCCGCCTTCCTCCTTCAGTCAGTTGGTTAAGTGTCATACGTGATACATGCTTGGGCGATCATGTCTCGAAAGAGACATGACTGACTGGGCAGAAGATTATCCCGCAGTAGGTTGCCATTGCTTTCTGTGGTAGACTGGTTGCCGACCAAGGCTATAGAACCCAATCTGTCCTGCTATTTAACCCATAACTGGAAGGAAGAGACGGATGAATACCTTTCCCAAGGGTATTTGTCAGTGAATACAATGGATTCAACTGGAATTCGAACTCGGCTCCCCGGCTTCTCGTTCCGAGCCGATATCCACTGTACCACAACGCACATCCTTACATGTCCTAAAAACCTCGGCTATTTTTTCCTGGGGTTAAACATCAGTTTCCTTCTTGTGTTCATCCTCTCTAAATCCTCGTCGTTGCACGGGTGTTCCGTTAATGGTATCCTCAGCATCCTCCTGTAGAACAACATTTCGGTTAGTTGATGTCTTTCCTTCATCGGTGATGAGATTGTTTAACATTCGCTGCCATATGGAAGTACAAACATCACATAACAATCCAGTACTCTATTCTTTGTTTCTAGCAAAATTTTCCTGACTCTTAATACTCTCACTCAGTTTCTGGAATGCGTCCTTAGCCATGCCAATATGCCTTCGGATCTTCAAATCGCACTTTCCGTCCGCTGCTAGAACGCTTTTCAGGTATTTAAATTTCTGCCATTTTAAGCTCCTCTTTTTACTGATTATTATGCTGCCAATACTTCGTAAATAATGGACTGTTCTATTTTGACTGCAAACAAAGAAGAGAGTACTAGATTGCTATGTGATGTCAGTTCTTTAATATAGCAGTGGATGCTGGACGATATCATCAACGATGAGAGGGAAAAATTGAAGCAACTGATATGTGGTTCTACAGAAGGATGTTGCGGATATCATGGAACGAGCATGTGAGCAATTATGGGGTTTTGAAAATAATGGAAACAAACAGGAAATTAATATTGATCATCATGAAGAGACAACTAAAGTTCCTGGGACATGCAATGAGGAAGGAGGGCTTGGAGAATTTGATACTAACAGGCCAGATAGCGGGTAAAAGAGATAGAGGAAATCAGCGGATAACATATTTGAAGGGCCTGAGCAGGTGGATGACAGAACGTGGGCTGCGAGATGTTACAGGAGGTGTGCTAAAAGCCACTAGAGATAGGGAGACGTTGAATGCCATGATCACCTACGTCCCAAAAGGACAAGGCACATAGAAGAAGAAGGTAAGACGGGAAATACATATAAGAAAGGCTGCTTAGTTTCAGTGAGAAAAAGAAAAAAAAGAAAGGAAGATAGAAGTGTTTAACCTCTCCTGTCAATCCCTTGTAAATAATGGATTACTCCACTTTGATCACGTGGAAAGACAGAAAAGCTATAAAATTGCTTGGTTCTACGGCGAAGAAGGAAGGAAGGAAGGAAGGAAGGAAGGAAGGAAGGAAGGAAGGAAGGAAGGAAGGAAGGAAGGAAGGAAGGAGTGAAGAAAGATGGGAGAGAGGAAGGGAGGAAGGAAGGGTGTTATGTTTGTTTCAATGAAAGGGTTTTATGTTTGTTTCAAAGAAATGGAAAATATCAACTTGTACCTGCTTACTTCTAAAAATAACTTCCAGCATTCGTAATTATGATTCTTATTGTAACCCTGATATAAGAGAGTTGTCGGGACCGGATAAAAGTTCTCTTATATCCGGCTTTATCTTATATGAGGGTTGATCTTATATCCGGGTTTGTTCTATTTTATATACATTACCACAGGTTCTAATTTGGGACCAGATAAAACATATCTTATATCCGGGTTTCTCTTATACATCCGGGTTATACTGTATTTCTTCAAAGCTCAAATATTATACTATGTCGTAGGGGAATTTCTTCGGATATTTATTTGTCGTATCAACTCGCCATGAACTTATTCAATTATTACCTGATTAATTAAGATTAATCAGACAATGACAATAAGAAAACTGGAAAATATTCCCGGGTATTACTAGTTAATAATAATGTTTGACAATGTTTTATCGAATAGGTATTAAAATAAATAATACAGTGGCTATTAATATATTATGGGCTTTAACATTCTGTAGTTTAATGAACATATTTTTGCGTATCTTGATCTTAATTTGGGGGAAAACATGAGTTAACTGTACATTAGATTAATCAGTAAAATATCAAGATCAATAACAGTAAATTCTCTCAAAATTTCTTAAACGATTGAATTTAAACCTTGGTAGTGTTCAACGTTTAAAAATTATCTGATTAAGAATGTACTGGTTGAGTAACGGTTATCGGTGTGCAAAGTAAACTCAGCGTTCTGTGTTCAAATTCTGGTCTATTCTGTTGCTTTCACTTTCGCACTAACACCGTTTGAAAAAGTCAGGAAGGAAACACTTCTTTTTATCACTATGTTAAATAGCAGTTTACATTGTTCCCTTTTGCTATGAGTGAATTAAAAGAAGGAAAATTCTGAATTTCAAACCGTGCAGAAGACACCGGAAAATTAATCTCCTATCTTACCGAAGGAGTCATGACAGTTCTCAGATAATAAAGAAAAGGACGATTGGGAGAGCCAAGGCCAACTACATCATAAAAGGACATGCCTATTTAAAATACAGTTTACTGGTTGTCAATTCTTTTACCTATACTAACATTATTGATTTATTCTCTCTTGTAGATCAAGTCATTAAAATTATCCCAAAAGCTATGGAAGTAAATAGAATCAGTATAAGATACGAGTAAATTTAATGTCCTAATACAAGAAAAGCCCTAACCATTCGCTAAAACGTGAAAAAGAGCCATTTTTAACACCTGTTTGTGTAAATAGAATCGAAGCTGCGAAAATCTAGTGAGCCTTTATTGTGTGGCTTCGGGTGTTACACAACGTAATTCTTCAGCGGTTTGCTTTAGAAGACCCTGAAGATGAGTTCAAATCCTAAAAATGCGCGCGCACACTCTCTTCGCTGGTTTTTCTAAGCTGAAATATTTCGTGGACATAGGTTGTGCATCTGTTTTAAGGATTCCTTTCTGTTTTTCTTTTTTTTTTTACTCAAAAGCACTCTAACCCCGCAGAGCTATTCCAATGATGAACCCATTGTCGCTGCGAAAAGATAACAAAATTCCAGGTTGTACTCTCACCTCGAAGATATTTGGCTCGTGCAGAAATAAGTGTTTGTTGTTGAGGCTTATCATTTATAACTGCTTGCTAATTTGGTCATTGCGCTCCGGCAGGATTTATTGGAGTTTCTTCTAAACTGTGCTGTTTGCCTCAAGAATAAAGTGTTAAGCTTGTAATTGGAAGGAATCTATCGAAGAACCCATACAAAATTTATCCACTGAGATTAGGGAAACATCTTTGGTGGATGTTGGGCGAGAAGGCAGAAATCAGTAACAATTAAGAGTCTTACATCGAGGATTGATATAATTCCGTGATATCAATAATATATTTATTTTTCGTCAGTGAAATCGAAATTTATATCTGTGTGTGTTTCTTTTTTTTTCTTCTTTTCCTTCTTCGAAATTGCCCAACTGACTCAATGAGGAAAAGACGATAAATTTAGTGGAACACACATGTTACACAGAAACTACATATCCTGTATTTTTCACTGATTTTAACAAAAGAAGAAACAAGAAAATACTATTCAGAACGCATATTAAATTTGATTTATATTTTATCTGGAAGAGACAGCTGAATTTTCTGGGACACGTAATGAGGGAGGAGGGCTCGAAGAATCTGATACTCACAGGACGGATAGAAGAAAAGTGAGACGGGGGGAATACTTGATTTTATTAAAGGCTGCTATTTCATATTGCAAAGAATATTATGAAAAAAAGACATTTTCCTTCATATTTATTTTAATATTGGTCTTTTAATAGCAAATCCAGTTCTTTTAAAAAATACTAAATATCACCCAATAAAAAAACTCCAGAGCCACTCAAGGTAGAGGATTATAGTCGAAACATTAAAAATAAAGGAGTTATGGGTTATGAATGGAAGAGAAGTTGGAAAGAAGTGGTGATCATCATAATAAGGAGGGTAGATAACGACTGAACACTGGTTGAAGATGTCAAGATGAAAGTGTTCAGGAAAGCGCCAACTCGGGAGTCTGTTATACAAAGTAGCACTACTTGGGAGAAAAAGGCTGTCCGTGTAACTTCTTTCTTACATTTAGGACATGAATGAAAACGGAGATAGTTCGATTCTGTGAAAATCTCTCTGGGTGGGTTGCATCGGCTTCTTCCCTAGGAGATTTTCTCGCAGTAGGTTGCCATGTCTTACTGCGGTAGACAAATTGCCAACCAAGTAGATGGCAGAACAGGGTTTGGGAGAAATGCCAAGAGAAAATGCGTTAAGAGCTACAAGGGATAGGGCGATGTAGAGAGCCATGATCGCCTACCTCATGGAGGGACACGGCACATAAAGAAAGAAAATTTATAGAATGAGGTAGAATTCTCGTGGAAAATTCTGGAACAGGAATGACTAATATCAAATACGGAAATGGATTTCTTTTATGTGAAGATTCTTTTTCATTTGCTGAAAAAATTGATTATAAGCACGAAATGTAAATTGATTTCAGAACATTTGATATATCAACATTTAAAAAGTCTTCAAAAATTTGAATAATTTGTAAAATTTAAAACTTAAATAGACTAGACCACTCGTAAAAAATATTTGAAATTCTTTGGTAATAATTTTTTGCATATTAACATACTTTGGACGTTGTTTAAGCCGCGCAACTTTACAGAATCGAAGGGTTCAAATTTTTATCGATTTATAATTTTGATGGAGCGTCAAATCGATCCCCGCTTTTATAAAGTGATCAGAAAATTCCTATTTGTTTACAAATGTCAAGTTTGAAACTGTGTTTACGTTATTGTTATCTGAGTACGAAATCATAATTTCTTTTTTTATTTTACAAAAAATATTTATTTTAAGGAAAGAACAATCATATATATACATTTTTAAACGTTTTATTTTAAGAAAATGTTTTCGACAAGCAATAGTGCTCGTTTGGAGAAATAAAAAGCTTTTGTTTATTTTCTTTTACAAAAAGATGAGATGCTACGAAAGTACTTTCAAAATAATAGTATATTTTTTCCATAAATTCGAACACAAAACTTAATACCTTATTAGAAAATTGGAAAAATACAGTATAAATTAAAGATAGGCCTTGTTTCTTTTTTACTTAAATTTGCTGCATAAATTATTTTTCCTATGTATACAGGTTGTATCCTAAATATTAGAGGGCGGATTCTTGACAACAGAACAAGTTATAATGTTCATATGAACATATATCAACAACGCCATCGTTGTACCTCAACACAGGCATGCATACATCGGATCATTGACTCTTTTAAATACTCCCATAAGGTGTCGAATAGTTTCGCAGACCCCATGACACATTGATGTAGCGTCTCTGCATTATCAATTCATGCCGCGTAAATCAATAGTTTTAGGCGGCATGACATGGAAACGCAAAGGGTTGAGGTAGGGGAATGCGCCGGCCATGGAACCGGTTCGCTTATATCTATCCATCTTTAATTGTAGAAGTCAGCCAGTGCATTACTAATAATGCGACTAAAATGAAGCTCTATTGTGCATGAACCACATGCGTCTTCGTATTGGCAGGTGTACATCTGGAAGTGCATTTGAAATAAGATCCCTGTAGACAGTTTTGTAAGACGTGCTGGAAGAACATATGGACCTACCAGATAGTCACCCACAAGTTCAGTCCATACATTAATCAAAAACTGATGCTGGTGTCTAGCCTCTGTTGTGTTATGTAGATTCCAATTGTATCGCATTATGTAGCCTGTGTTGTATTATGTAGATTCCAATCCGACCACAATTTTTGGTCATGTAAATTTATTCTTCCATCTCTTACAAATCTTGCCCCATCCGTATACAAGACTGAAGAGACAAATAACGGAACGGTAGTTTGTGCAATAAATCATCGGTTCCCACTTGGTGAGTGATCAGAAGGCGAAAGACGCTGCATACGTTAAAGATACAAAAGCTGCTCTTGAAGTAACCTCCATGCTGTACTATGAGGCTACTTCTTGTTTCAAGGCTTAAGCCATGCAAGGGTAACTTTGTTCCACATATTAGAATTGGGGTGGGGAACTGGGAACGAAAAAGAAATCGGACCTAATCCTCTGGACCGTAATTCTCCTCGTAGGCGGTGGATAATTGTGGCAATTCTAGAGCTAATACATCTCACACATGCCGTGATCGTCGGCGCGCTGTCGTCGCATTCGTGTCGGCACCATCGTGGACACCCGCGTCGACCATTACGGGTCACGGCGCTTACTTATTAGAACGAGACCGATGCGCATCGTTCCGTCCTCTCGCCGTTATCCTTTGTCGTCGTTGCCTTTCGTGGGCATACGCTCAATAGCGGCGGTGGTGGGGCTAAAAGGCAGCGCGTTCTGCCTTGGTGACGCTGGATAACTTACTGGTCGATTGCATTGGCTTTCACTTCTGATGATGGGTCTTTCGATGATCCGCTCAATCAACTGTCGACGGTCGATTAAGTGCCTACCGTGGTTATAACGGGTAACGGGGAATCAGGGTTAGATTTCGGAGAGGGAGCATGCGAAATGGCTACCACATCCAAGACGGCGTGCAAATTACCCACTCCCGGCACGGGTAGGTAATGACAAAAATCAGCGACGGGGTCAGAATGTGTACACTTCAAGTCTGTTAACGAGGAGCAGCCGGAGGACACGTCTATGCTAGCACCTGTGGTAATTCGCGAGTTCAAAATCATTTACGTTGTCTTGTTGGAATATTTTTTATTATTCACATTGCAGCCTCATATTCCACAGATACAACATAAGACTTCATGGATAAAACATGCCATACTATTTACACGAAATCGAATCACACCCATTTCCCTAAGATGTGCTACTTTGTACCCCCACCGCAAAAAACAACAACAAAAAAAAAAAAGAAACAAACAAAGAGACACCACCTGTTGGCAATCTGTTGGATATTGCTTCTTTCAGAGCTTGGACCTTTTATAAACTTTACGGTTAAATGTGTGTTGTGGTGCAGTGGATATCGACTCGCAACAACAAATCGGGGAGCCGAGTTCAAATTTCAGTTGAATTTCTTGCATTCACTTACGCGCAATAACGCTTGGGAAAGGTATTAATCCGTCACTTTCCTCCAGTTATGGGTTAAATAACAAGACAGATTTGGTTCTATAGTCTTGGCTGACAACCACTTTACCGCAGAAAGCAATGGCAGCCTACTGCGGGATAATCTTCTGCTCAGTCAGTCATGTCTCGAAAGAGACATGATCGCTCAAGGGTGTATCACGTATGGCACTTAACTGACTGACATCTACTCGAGGACAAGCCGCAACAACAGACTCTGTTTGAATTCTCAACAATCATCTGCCTTCAGCCACTCTCATCGTTCGGCCGCGTGTAACCACCTGTTACCAATAGTTGCGTGAAAACGCAACACTAAACCATATGTAACTTTGACTTGCCCCGTCGCAAAACAATATGCTCCCCTGATGTTTTTGTTCTGGATTTAAGTAAGGGCCGGTATTTCATATTGCAAAGAATAATAATAATAAAAAAAACAAACATTTTACATCATATTTTTTTAATATTGGTCTACAAATCTTTTGTAGCAGACAGCAAATCTAGCTCCTTTAAAAATATACTAAATATCACCCAATAAAAAACTCCAGAGCCACTCAAGGTAGAGGATTATAGTCGAAACATTAAAAATAAAGGAGGTATGGGTTATGAATAGAAGAAAAGGGAGTGGGGATCATCAGAATAAGGAGGGTAGATAAAGACTGAACCCTGGTTGAAGAGTTCAAGTTGTAAATGTTGTGGAAAGCGCCAACTTGGGAGTCTGTGATACTGTTATCTGTCTAGGAGATTTTCTCGCAGTAGGTTGCCATTTTTTACTGCGATAGACAGGTTGCTAACCAAGGCTACAAAACCCAATCTGCAGAAGTAGCGTGATGAGGTAAAAGAAAAGAAAAAAGCTGATTAGTGGAAATAAAAGAACGGAAAAAAATTCACTCGTTATATTTTGTTTGATTGGAACGAATGAGCTTTCACTCTTATCTACTTTCGGCACTTCCTACAACGATGTATTGTTGTGTGATTATTTATTGCGGGAAAAAAAGTTCTTTTTATGGAGTAGAAATTTCGAAAACCAATTTCGTTGTAATCAAAGCAGAGAAGGCAGAAGATTGTTTTTATATACAGACGTAAAAAACTGTTTTATGTTTCTTTCGGAAAATTTATCTTATTTTTAACTAATTTCTGAGAAAGCAAATGTTTTTATATTATTTTCACGGTTTCAAATTGATAATGTCACAGCGTTTTTTGTTTTTTTTCTGCATTCGTTAACGGGACTGAGAAAGAAATGATGTTTTTCTGTGTAAATGTGCTGATTTGACAGAAATTACGTGCTTATCGCTGATTCAGATTAAGAATTCTTTTGTTCGTTTCATTCTTTCTCGCAAGAATTTTGTCCTTCAGGTTCTTCATATTTTTTTTCAATTCCTCTTATTTTCTTGACTGTTTTTCATTCTCGTTTTGAACTTATAGTCTTTCTTTCTTTCTTTCTTTTTTCTTTCTTTCTTTCTTTTTTCTTTCTTTCTTTTTTCTCATCGTGCACGAGATCACTCCTTACCTGTTTATATTTCTTTCTTTCTTTCTTTCTTTCTTTCTTTCTTTCTTTCTTTCTTTCTTTCTTCTCATCACTCACGAAATCCTTCCCGATCTGTGTATATTTCTTTCTTTCTTTCTTTCTTTCTTTCTTTCTTTCTTTCTTTCTTTCTTATCACTCACGAGATCACTCCCTACCTGTTTATATTTTCTTTCTTTCTTTCTTTCTTTCTTTCTTTCTTTCTTGTTTGATTTTTCTAATTTTTATTTCCTTGTTTGCCTAAAAAGCTCTTTTTATTTGTTCGTTCTTTCTTCGTTTTCATTTTTTTGTTCTCTTCTCTCTTCAGTTTTCTATCTATACTTTTATATTTCCTTCTTTTTTTAAATCGTTTTAATCTTTTTCTCATTTAATTTCTTCTATACAAACAAGGTTTTTTCTTTCTGTAATTCTCGTCTTTGTTTTTGAAATTTTATCTTCCTATCTTTTCATCGTTGTTTGCATAAATGGTTTTTATCTTTCTTTTTTCACTACGTCTTTCTTTCTTTTCTTTGTTTCTTTCTTTCTCTTTTTTTGTTTCTTTCTTTCTTTTCTGATTCCTTCCTTTCTGTTTATTTCATTTTGCTTGTTTGTTAGTATTTAATAGCTTTTTTCTTCTTTCTTTCTTTCTTTCTTTCTTTCTTTCTTTCTTTGTGTTTATCTTTTCTGTTCCTATTTAGTATTTGTTTTTTTCTTACGTGATTTTGTTTGTTTTCTTCTTTCATATTTAACCCATATGCCAATTTCTAACAGGTAACCCTTTCCCCGTTGATATACACTCCATAAATTCAATCATAAAATTTTATTAAGAAGTAGAGGACTGTGAAATAAAATGAAACAGAAAAGAGAGAACGAAAGATATATATATATATATATATATATATATAGAGAGAGAGAGAGAGAGAGAGAGACAGAGAGAGAGAGAGACAGACAGACAGAGACAGAGACAGGAATAGAGAGAGAGAGAGATAGAGGAGAGAAAGAATGAGTAAAAATACAAGAAAAAATAAAAAGTGGTGTGAGGAGAAATAAAGTTGTAAAAAGACATACTATTAAATGGAAGTATTGATGGAATGAAAAGAGTAAATAACAATTAATAAAAAGTGATAATAGCAATCCTCAAGAAAAAGATGATTGTTAAATAGCGATCCAAAAAGAGAGATCTTCAGAAGGGGAGATAACATTTCGAAAAAGTAGATTGATGGCAAAAGAGCAATGGCGTTATAAAAAGATAATGAAGTACGAAAAAAATAAAAAGGGAAAGCTAAACAGAAAGATGCATGATTGAAAAATAAAAATAAAAAAAAATTTAAAAAGTAAACAAACTGGGAAATGTAAAAGAAGAATGTGAATTACGTTTCGAGCGGAAAATCAAGAAAAAAGAAAGTGTAGAAAAATAAATATCAAAATAAAAACGCGCGTAGAAAGAAAGGGAAGTAGTGGCGGGTAATAAAAACAAAAAAGAAAGAAAAACGAAAAGAAAATAAAGAAAGAAAATGATAAAA
>JBBBDQ010002223.1:110000-215000 GCA_037127315.1 Ascarosepion bandense
TTTTGTTTGATTTTCATTGGTTAATCATGGTTAATTGTTAAAGAAACGTTAGTATAATGCAATAAAAGACACTTGTTTAAGACAGCAGGAAAAGGTAGTTTCTAGGGTACGAAGAAAGTGTGTTTGAAAAAATTGATATTGACAGGACAGATTGAAGCCAAGAGAGACAGAGGAAAACAATGCATAACTTAGGGAATTTGAATAAATGGATAGCAGCACAATGTTTAGGGGAGATTAGAAAAAGACAAAATTTATTAAGAGCTGCAATAGACAGGAAATTGTGCAGAGGCATCATGCGACATAGTACAAAGAAGAAGAAAAAGAAGAAGAAAGAGGAGGAGGAGAAGTAAGAAGAAGAAGGATGATAAGAAGAAGAAGAAGAAGAAGAAGGAAGAGGATGAGAAGAAGAAGAAGAAGTAGAAGAGGAAGAAGAAGGAGGATGATAAGAAGAAGAAGAAGTAAAAGGATGAGAAGAAAAAGAAGAAGAAAGAGGAGGAGGAGAAGTAGGAGAAGAAGGAAGAGGATGAAGAAGAAGAAGAAGAAGAAGAAGAAGAAGAAAAAGAAGAAATAGGAGAGGAGAAGTAGGAGAAGAAGAAGAAGAAGGAAGAGGATGAGAAGAAGAAGAAGAAGAAAGAGGAGGAGGAGAAGTAGGAGAAGAAGAAGAAGAAGAAGAAGGAAGAGGATGATAAGTAGAAGAAAGAAGAGGAGGAGAAATAGGAAAAGAAGAAGAAGGAAGAGGATGAGAAGAAGAAGAAGAAGAAGAAGAAAGAGGAGGAGGAGAAGTAGGAGAAGAAGAAGAAGGAAGAGGAGGAGAAGAAGTAGAAGATATAATAGTATTCGAATTTTTTAGAGGAAACATTTTCAATTAATACTCATTTTGAAAAGTATTTCTTAAATCGTAAAATTGAAAATAAAAAAATGGTGTAGCAGAAGAGAAGTCGAAAAGAGCGGAAATATGACCCAAATATTTCGCTGAATTGTTCTGTAAGAGAATTAGAATTTTGTCTATATATAAAATTAAAAAAAAAAATGAAGAAAGGCCAGAGTAAATAATGCATGAAAGTCAAAAGATAGATGTCTTTGTCTTGAGTCTCTTTCATTGTCAACAATAAATACTTTCATTGTAAGATTTATTATAGTTCACTTCCGATTCGAGCCGACGGTTCGTTCCCCCCCCCCCACCAACCGCACACCCACTCCCCTTACACACAAAATGATTTGAAACTGAGTTAAAGACAATCTCTCTATCTCTCCGAATCACACTCTCTTTCTCCCTGCCTCTCTCTTAACACCCCCACACACAAAGAAGTACAATGTATTGATTGTGACGTTTTTTTTCTTTATTCTACTAAAGTCCAAAACAATACATTAGACTTTATTAAATTGTCTTAGAATTCATATTGAAAGACTAAAGACTGAAACGGAAGATAAATGATACTTCCTGATCAAAAGAGGATTTTTAAAAAATTCTCTGACGTTACCTTAATTCTTACACGTGCGCTGGGCGGGGAAATTCCAACACGGCTACTTAGAATCACGATTACTTAAATGTTCTTGCACGCAGATAGACTTTTAGTTAGGTTGGTGTAAACTTAAAAGGCCAGCCAAACAAAATAGTGATATTGAAGAGATACAAGAATTGGCTTCCGGCTACGTAAGAACAGAAATCACTAAATTCGTAATCTGAAAGAGCTGAACTCTTCGAAAAAAAAGTGCATATATATCCACATTAATATTTGTATTGCATTGTTTGTTAGTTTGTCATTTAATCAATCAGCCAGTTCATCTATCTATCTATCTATCTATCTCAGTCTGTTCATCTATCTATCTATCTATCTATCTATCTATCTATCTATCTATATACTAGCAGTATAGCCCGGCGTTGCTCGAGTGTAATGAAAGCTTTAAAACTAATCCATGGTCCTGGAGCTCAGACTCTTTGGACGTTGGCACGAAAGACTAAAAAGCAATAGTTGTTTCCAGTTAAAGCGAAACCGAAGACTGAAAGAAAAATGAATGGATGTAAGTCAAAATTTGATTTTCTGGTATCGATATCAAATACATTTTTTTCGTCGTAAATTGAATTTTGAAGGCTAAATAAGTCCTCTGAGTAAACGGTATCTTGGCTGAGACTAAGAACTACAATTATATACCTACTTAGAGCCAAACCTGAAGCAAAATCTAAAATAAAAGGGCTGAAAAATACAGACTTACAGGCAGATAAACACACACACACACAAACATCTTGCCTTTTATATATATATATATATATATATATATATATATATATATATATATATATATTATCGATTTTCTGCACTATTGTAATAACTGCGACTTTGAAACTTCCTAATATCGTTTCTTATGTCTTTGTCTATAAGTGTATCAAATTGGATTAAAATCGGACCACTCCTCCTATAACCCGATTTATTCGATTATCGATTTTCGATACTTATCGGAGGTACCTCGACACAAAACCTAGCTAAGAACACTCGCAGACGCTTATAGTACAACTGTGTAAATTTTCAAGAAAATCGGTTCAGCCGTCTCGGAGTCTATAGGTAACGGACACATAGACACAGACATACACACACACAGAGACAAAGTTCCATTTATATATAAGTTCATATATATATATATATATATATATATATATATACACATAATTTTCTAAACATACGCACCGTAGTGGGGGCGCTAGAAGGTGTCGTCAGTGATGTCTTTGCGTGGATCACTAGGGGGTTTCGGGTCTCTCAACATCATATCCCCTTCACCGCGTCGACCCGACCAGAGATGATCAGTTTCTGGTTCACCCTCAATAAGCGCTTTCAGACACTGGAAAAAAATTATAATGTTTGGGCCCCGTACGAAGTCTTAGAAACGCTTTCGATTGGCGACAAACAGAGCCAATTTACATCAAGTGGCGAACCGAACATGAACTCGTCCTAAAATATATTAAGCAATTTACTTGTCATATGGGTATTATTAAAAAAAAAAACCCCAAAAAAAACCTTTGATTTAGAATTAATCATGATTCGTTTAAAAAAAAAAATATCTACAAATATATATAATTTTAAGTCGTTTCTAAGAAAAATATGAGGATAAAAACTAGTCTAAGAATTTATCAAAAGAAAAAAAAATCCGTTTATAAAAACAAGTATCTACAAATATGTATAAATTTAAAAATCGTTCCCCGACACCCCCCCCCAAAAATTAGGAATATATATATATATATATATATATATATATATATATATATATATACAAAAGTACTTTAAATTCCTTTTAAAAGACACATAAATATATACCTGTATCGCCTGTTTCTGCTCTTTATTCCATTTCTCGCTTGTCTATAGCCCGCGTCACGCCTATCTATGCTTTTTACCTGTGTGTCACTTGTCTACTATTTACTATTCTCTAGGTTGTCTCTGCCCTTTACCTGTCTCTCGCTCATCTTAGCTTTTTACTCGTCTTGCCTATCTATACTCTTAACCCGTCTCTCACTCGTCTCTGCTCTTTAACCGTCTCTCGTTCGTCCATGATCTTTACCCATCGCTTGCTCGTCTCTGCTCTTTACACGTCTCTCACTCGTCTCTGCTATTTAACCGTCTCTCGTTCGTCCATGATCTTTACCCATCACTTGCTCGTTTCTGCTCTTTACCCTTCTGTCGCTCGTCTCTGCTTTTTATCCATTTCTCGCTCGTCTCTGCTCTTTACCCGTCTCCCGCCTATCTATACTTTTTACCGTCTTTTGCTCGTCTCTGCTTTTTACCCGACTCTCACACACCTATACTTCTTACCAGTCTCTTACTAGTTTCGTCTTTATACCCGACTATCACTCGTCTGTCTTCTTTACCCGTCTAACGCTCGTCTCTGCGCCTTACCCGTCTCTCACTCGTCTCTTACCCGTCTCACACTCGTCTCCGCTCTTTAACCGTCTCTCACTTGTTTCTGGTCTTTCCCCGTCTCCCGTATGTCTCTGCTCTTTGCCCGTCTCGTGCATATCTATACTCGAGTGAAGAGTATAGATCTGCTCTTACTAGTCTCTGCTCTTCACCTGTCTCTCGCTTATCCAAATTCTTTACTAGTCTCTCGCTTCTCTCGTCTTTTTAGTCATTTCTCACTCGTCTCTACTTCTACCCGTCTCTTACTAGTCTCTGCTCTTTACCCGCCTCTCACATATCTATACTCTTAACCTGTCTCTCCCTCGTCTCTACTTTTTACCCGTCTCTCACTCGGCTCTGCGCTTTACTCGCCCCGTCCTCGTCTCTCACACGTCTCTGCTCTTGATCTGTTTCTCGTCTGTCGCTGCACTTCACGTGTCTCCCGATCGTCTCTACTCTTTACCCTACATGTGTTTTTTTACTCATATCTTGCCTAGTAATGTTTTTTTATTTTATTTATATGTTGCTTGTCTCTGCTATTTACCTGTCTCTCGCCTGTCTATGTTTTTAACAGTTTCTTGCCTATCTACGCTATTTATCTTTTTCTAACCTCTCGCCTATCTCTGGTCTTTCCCCGTCTCGCCTCTCTATCCTCATTACCTGTTTCTCGCTTATCTTTGCTTGGTTTATAAAATAGCTACTTATTTTCATCTGGTGCTTGTCGACATTATTCGAGGGCCGATAAAACGACGTTGTGATTTTGAAAGCAAGCATGAAGACCATTTTTACTCGGGAGAAAGTCTCAGCACAATAATCTTATTACTATATCTCCACTCAAGTCTTGTGTCAAAATCAGCTTTTTAAAATGGCCGTTTGTCCTAGCTTGATGATTAGTTAGATTTCCGCTTTATCATCCTCTTTAAAACAAAGCCTTTTCGGGTTCTTCGAAGTACACCAGAAATGTTGTGTACGACCGTTATCTTCATATTACATCATTCCATTCTTTTTCGTCACTCAATAAAATTTTTCTCGTTATTTTTCCAGCTTTACAATGTCTTTCGTTTTATTATCTAGTCTGCCATAATGACTAATTTTCTGCTCCTTCTTTATAATATTATGGCCCCTTTTAATGTGCTAGAAGATTTTATTATTTTCTTAAAGAGATTTTAGCGCATATCTATACTCTTTACTCGTCTCTCACTCGTCTCTGCGCCTTACCCGTCTCTCACTCGTCTCCGCTCTTTAACCGTCTCTCACTTGTTTCTGGTCTTTACCCGTCTCCTGAATGTCTCTACTCTTCACCCGTCTCGTGCTTATCTCTCACTCGTCTCTGAGCCTTACCCGTCTCTCACTCGTCTCCGCTCTTTAACCGTCTCTCACTTGTTTCTGGTCTTTACCCGTCTCCCGAATGTCTCTACTCTTCACCCGTCCCGTGCTTATCTCTCACTCGTCTCTGAGCCTTACCCGTCTCTCACTCGTCTCCGCTCTTTAACCGTCTCTCACTTGTTTCTGGTCTTTACCCGTCTCCCGTATGTCTCTACTCTTCACCCGTCTCGTGCGTATCTATACTCTTTACTCGTCTCTCTCTCATCTATGCTCTTCACCTGTCTCTCGCTTATCCAAATTCTTTATTAGTCTCTCGCTTCTCTCGTCTTTTTAGTAATTTCTCACTCGTCTCTGCTTCTACCCATCTCTTACTTGTCTCTGCTCTTTACCCGCCCCTCACATATCTATACTCTTAACCTGTCTCTCCCTTGTATCTGCTTTTTACCCGTCTCTCACTCGGCTCTGCGCTTTATAACATTGGGTTGCACAGTCATATCCTAGAACTTCTCCTGGGAATAACCCTCTCCACCTAATCATGCATACTAATGAGTTTTTCTTTCTTTCGTTCATTCTTTTTTCTTCTTTTTCCTTCCTTCCTTCCTTCCTTCCTTCCTTTCTTTCAATCTTACGTTTTGGTTTTGTGGTGATACCGACCGAGCAAAAGCGACGGACCGGATGTTTGCTCTATACCGACCAGAAAGCAAATGAATAAATATCGTCTCTGCGCAGGTGTATTCGCGCAGATGTTCCGGTTGAAAAATAAAAATTAATCAAATATCAAATTTCCATTTCGCGAGCCTACGCGAATTTTATTTACCAGCCAATGGGAAGCCCAGAATCAAATACAAGTATGAAATTCCAAACGAGCTATTTTTGATCCAAAAAGCAGATATAAAAAGCGGATACAGACAAGACCCCGACAGACAGACAGGCGAGAGTAACCAGTGTCTCCCCTTCACTTAAGTCTAGCGGCTACTATGCTTGCCTCTTTCCTTCTTCACTGTCTCAAAAGTACTTACTGACCTCAGGAGCGACTACTTCAAAGACATTCCTCACATACCTCCGCTCTACACATTCCTAAGCCTTTTATCTCTTTCAGCTCATTATTTGCCATGAACATTCTAACCTCCGTTGGACCTTTATATTCAAGTATTGCTTTAATTGTAAAACATTAATTGATATATGGATATATATAAATGTTATTTTCTACTCAAATTGCCTTTCTTGATTTTATAATCATTTTTGACTTATAGTGGGCTATCTACCACAAGGTAGATAGCCCACTATAAGTGGGCTATCTACCTTGTTAACCTGCAACAGCATACAACTACCCTTCACTAGAACGGAATCCTACTACAACTAGAAAAAGAATAGATAAGATACCCCCTATAGTTTAAGTTCAGTTCTGGTGTAAGCTTGTAAGAAGAATCATACTCATTGTCTGAATTATTCTTTCTTTCCTTCTTTCTTTAACTGTGACCAGAATTGACGACATAATCTGAATCATGTAAGCCACTTGAATTTCAAAGTTCTAAAAACTCAAACACGTAAAAGACATCTTGTCCCTTAAGGTTGTCTATCTTGAGCGTTTGGCAAGCAACCTGGCTATGGTAATATTCACTTGCTGCTGAAAACATTTACTGGTTTATTAATTCAAATATTTCACTGCTTTTCTTGATCAAAGACCGATACATGTTATTTTATTATAAATACTGTTTATAGTACTGTAACCACATTTGTTACCGGGCTTACGGCCTATCAGGTTGAATACACCGGTTCTCGCTCGATCACCGAAGTTAAGCAACGTTGAGCCTGGTCAGTACTTAGATGGGTGACCGCTTGGGAATACCAGGTGCTGTAAGCGTTTAGTGACGGATGTGCGTTGTGGTGCAGTGGAAATCGGCTCGGAAAGAGAAACCGGTGAGCCGAGTTGGAATTCTAGTTGAATACCCTGGATTCACTTAAGCACTGGTACCCTTGGGAAAGGTATTAATCCGTCCCTTCCCTCCAGTTATGGGTTAAATGACAAGGGTAGGATTTGGAGGACCCTGCCCTTAAAAACAAATCACAATGAATCTTGATACTCGAAAAGGGAAAATGTATTACTAGACACAAAACTTATATAAACAACAATAAATTGTTGAAAGAAAAAGGTATTACCAGTAATAAATAAATAAAGTTTAGTTGGCAATAAATGATCCCCCCGAGGTTGATTTGCCATAAAAACAAAACAAACCAACCAACACTTGTTACCCTTTATTCTCGCTCGAGTTAATAATTACTTTTGTTGTTAGAAATAGCAGTAATATTTATTGTTCTATCAGCAAAATCTACGATATGCCGACATAATCATTTGTAGAGTGATATGACCCAGCCCAAAAAGAGATACTTACGGGTTAATTGCTTACGAACAAGTGATGTTTATCTATAGCCTCGAATATACGCATGACACATATTTACCTGAAGTTTCAAGTGTATAAAAGATCATTTATGTAAATCATAACGCGAGTTTGTCAGAGAAGTAACCCCTAATTGACACATGAATGATTATTTATAGTCTTAAGTATAAATTAGTCAAATGTTGAAACGTAGACTCAAGTATAAACGAATGTTTACCTTTACGCTCAAACATCAAGCAATGTTTAACTATAGACTCAGTTATTTAGAGGACTAATGATTGTCTCTAGATTAAAGTTTTTTTTTTAATCATATCACCCCGAGCAAGGCGGTAACGCCACTGGTGCGTAAGAATGAAAAGATTGGAAAAGAGAAAGCCGGAAACCACGTCCTAAACAGGGAACAAGGGATGAGCCTCTTCACCTATTCAATAGACGTGGGTGGAGTGTGAACCGGGCGATAGTTTAGTCTATCTACTCTAATTGAAAAAAAAAAGAAAAGAATGAAAAAATTGGAAAAGAGAAAGCCGGAAAAGACATCCTAAACAGGGAACAAGGGATGAGCCTCTTCATCTGTTCAATAGACATGGGTGGAGTATAAACCGGGCGATAGTTTAGTCTATCTACTCAAAGTTTACAGTATCAATCTGGGAAACAGTGAAGAGAATCTGCAAAGATTTGGATGATTGTGAAGGTGTTTGGAGTGATCACTATTAATGGTGATGTTATGCCTCCATTCATCTTCCCACAGAGGCTTACATCAACTGCCTTGAGGAGGTAGTGCTGCCCTGGATCAAGAGGGTGGCTGCTGGAATACACTATGTCTGGCAACAGGACTCTGCACCATGACATACTAGCTGGAGAACACACTCATGGCTGTCAGACAATTTCTGTAGTATACGAGACCAAAGTTTACCTATAGACATAAGTATAAACATGATTAATATTTACCTGTAGACTCAAGAAAAAAGTGATGTTTACTTATAGAACGAAGAAAAAAACAAAACAACCACTCTTATATATAGACTGAAATATAAAGTAATAAAACTCTCCTGTATATATGTTTCCGTGTGAAACTTATCCATTGTATCACATTCGTCTCGGCTCTGTATTATCCTCAGGATTAAGGGTCGGTATTCTTCGATCTAATATAAAAATAAAATTGACAATATCCTCACCGAATTTCCTTTGGCCAACTTCCACTTACGCGGTGACTCCAATGTTCACCACAAAGAGTGATTAGCCCACTTTTCCAAAAGAGACGAGGAAGGCAAATATTGCAGATACTTATCCATCGCTTGTGAACAAACGCAGAACGTTGATGAACCCACCCAAGTCCAGAATGCAACAAGACGAACCCCCTCAAATTTTTTCAAACATCCAGCCTTGACAAATGCTGAGCTAAAGATGTATCCCCCCATTTGCACGTCAGATCATTCTCTAGTAAGTATCCAGATTAACTCCTGTGACGATGCTCTCAGGTCGCTAATCGTCTGATGGCTTCGACACAGTAGCTGGTCTTCAACTCGTCTATTATAACAAAGCTCCTCCTTGCCCACGCTGTGAATTCTGATCCGAAATCTTGCTAGCTGTATCTTTATCACGTTGAACCAGGCCGGACGCGCGTGTATATTTAGTTAACAAAAAAAAAAAAAAAAAAAAATGGTAAAAAAAAAAAAAAATTCGAAGACGCCTGGATAAGTTGTGGAAAAGTCTTTATATATATGAAAAAAAAAATTAGCAAACAGAAACAGAATATAACAGTCATCGACTTTCTATTTTCACAACGGAGTTTTCACGTTTCCAAATTTTAAAAAAGTCTTTTCAGTGCTCTATACCAAAGCCTTACAAAAACAGCCGAAGTGGGGTGTTTGGAGGGCGACAGCAGTTAAATTCATCTTGTCTCTTTAGCTGGGCGCGGCAACAACAACTGATTTAGCTCTTTGGGGTCTCGATTTTATACATGTCCCAAATTCTCTTGGGAGGTGCGTGACGGACTCGGGGTGTCCATGCAAACCAAATCTCTAACCAGTTAGACCACTCCCAGCTCGCACCACGATGTGGAGTGATTTTTGGCTTAACCAATGAATTAACAATATTTATGTTGACGTCACTTCCTTTCAACTACTTCTTCTTGATTTAACTAATTACTTCAACAAATCTAGCTTTTAGCTTGGAAATTTTAATTCCAGTGAGACTTATAATTCACTTTTATTCTCTATAGCCAGAATTTAATCTTTTTATTCCAATATCTAGAATTTAACCCTTTTTGCAACCATCAAAAAATTTTTGACAGTCGTGTTTTGACTACCACTATTTTTCACTTCCACCGGCCGAAAAAACCTAAAGCTTCTCAGCAACTTTCGTAATAACAATGTCAAAATATATTTTCCTGCACACTCGCAAGTGTTTTAAGATTTTACAAGTTTGTAATAAATATTCTGTTTTTAAACTCGACTCATATTGCGAGTGACAATAAACTGCGATACCACTAGTAATAAATTCTTTTCCTCCGTCGTATTAAACTTAGGATTACATTTTCTTTTCATGCAATATTATAAGTATCTTAAGCAAGGCAATTAGGTGTTACATAAGTATCTTAAGCAGGGTAATTAAGGGTTACATCCAAACCAATGATATTCCCTGATTTCATGTACCATAGAACAGATTTTCATTATGCAAAGCAAGCCTGAGACAGCTTTTGGTTCTATATGACCGAAACCTCTCTGCTAACTTTCTTCAAACATGCTACCCAAAAAACTGTTTTCCTAATCTCCGAATGGGTCCTCTATGGAGTGGATTGTTTTATAATTAAAAAAAATCAGTAAAAACTAGTTAGCTGCAGCTCGTCACTGAATGCGCTGCAGCTATAGTTAACCGGAACCACCACTTCAAAATCTATGACAAGGAGGGTCGTAGTCTGGCATTTACATCTGTCAAAACAGCCAACAGTCGCTGTAAGAGAGTTCTGGAAAACTCAAATGCAGCTACGCGTGAGCTATCCAGATCAGGGTTGAAGAAAAAAAAACCCAAACAAATTGGATCACCAACCAAAATATGAACACAAGCTAAGCGGTTGTAACAAATAACAAGAAGAAGCACTTCGCCTCAATATTTGCTTCAAGCTCAACATTATATGGTAACAGTTATGCTTTCCCCAACCTCCCAAGTCTGAATGAGCACAATATCAATAATATACTCATTTCCGTAAAAGTAGTCTCTAAACTTGCCAAAAGCCTCGGCCTGCCAAAATCCAGTCATCCTTAAGAATATCAACCCAGACTTATCCCTGATCCTATATAACTGCTGCTTGAACGAAAAATCTTTCTCAAGCTTGTGGAAAGTAGCAAGTGTATGTCCGTTTTTCAAGAACGCTAGCAAACGACCTCTCCTCTTATTACGGACATATAAGTTTTCTCAGTATCATCAGTAAGCTTTTTGAGGCCGTTATCAACAAGAAGGTCGTCGAGGAACAACCTATTGTGCGTCGTGCTGTATAAGTTTCTTTTAGTCTGATCTCCTGCTGACGTCCTAACTACCATGACACACAGAATTAGTTAGTTCCTTTATGAGAAACATACAGTAAGGACAATAGCATCAGATATCTCGAGGCCTTCGACAAGATATGCTCAAATTATGTAGTCATTGGAAGAGTCTTCTTTATAATAACTTCCTTATTATCAGGAAGATCCACGAAGGCAGTTATTAACAGTCAATATTCAAGGTCGCGGATATCAACGCAGGCGTCAATTAGGGGTTACTTTTCTGATCAACTCGCGTTGTGATTTACATAAATGATCTACCTAAGAATATACTACGATCATTTGTAAACCTTTATGCCAATGATCTAACGATATACGGGTGTACCTACTTCTTGACGTTCAAAGAATTTCAGCTGACTTCTCTTCCGATCTATTACTAACTACCCAGTGGGGAAAAGACTGGTTCAGACCCTGAACTACCATCAGTCACGATGTCTTCCGAGGATCCCAGTGACTTGAGAGTGGAATTTCCATATACGATCCACCGCTAAAGATGCAGACAAAATGATCGTCTCTATATGTTCGCTTTAGTAAGTACCTGACTCTTCATGCTATCAGTTATCTTTAAAAGAGCCCGATCAGATCGAAAGTATTGTTGCCAAATTTGGGTAGAAGCGACTCAGACACCACTTTCCAGTCTCGATAGAGTTTATCTCCAAGGCCTTTGCGAAAAATTATTTTCCACTCTCACAGGCGGGAATGTGGCAAGTCTCTCATCGCTCTATTACTACGACCATGGAAAGTGCTGGGACGAACTGCATCGTCTGGTTCTATAAGCACTGACTTTCACCGTTAGGATCCGCCTTATCGCTGAAATAGTAGCACCCCCACCCACATTCCCTCCGTATTCCATCGGCGACAAGTAAGTTCCACTTGAACAGCTTCTTCCAGCGAATTGTTCTTTCTCGATCATTACAATCTTAATCTGTTCAGTTAAAATAAACTAAATCTGTTTAAACTTTTAAACTAAAACTTATCTATCTATTTACTAAATCGTGTTAGTTCATTCGACACTAAAGATTACTATATTTTCAACAAAATTCTAGAATTCTGTTGTACTTAAAATACTAACACCCGAGCTCCAGTGTAACTCTTATATACGATCCATCGCTGAAGCTGCAGGTAAAAGGATCAGCTCAATTTACCACACTTTTAAGTACCTAACTCCTCAAGCTACCCTCTACTTTTATAAGTGTCTGAACAGACAGAAAAGGGAGTATTGTTGTCATGTTTGGCCGGGATTGGCCCAGTTTTAATAGACTTCGAAAGATCCACCAGCTGATGATTACAATCGTAACCTTTCAAGTCTATAGTTAACCGTTATCTTCATCTTCTATCCAAGTCAATAGTCATCTTCTGTCTCACTAATTTGCATCCTCTCTCTCATGTTACTTTCTCCGTCCACCAGACTCTCACCAGTATTCTCATCTTTCTCTTACCCACTTTCTGACACCCTCTATAACCTGTCAATCTTTCTCATAATTTTCCTTCTATGTAACTCCATGCACAACAGTAGCATTAAACTGTCTTGATTGGGGTGATATGATTATAAAAAAAATTGTTTAACCTTTAAAACTAAGATTTATCTCTCTTACTAAATCGCGTTAGTTCATTCGACACTAAAGATTACTATATTTTCAATAAAATTCTAGAATTCCGTTTTAAAAAATTCAAAATCTCACACCCGAGCTCCAGTGGAACTCTTATATACGATCCATCGCTGAAGATGCAGATAAAAGGATCAGCTCACTCTACCACACTTTTAAGTACCTAACTCCTCAAGCTATCCTCTACTTTTATAAGTGTCTGAACAGACAGAAAAGGGAGTATTATTGTCATATTTGAGCGGGATTTGCTCAGTTCTCTTGTTTTAATAGAGTTCTAAATCTAGTCCCTATTGGAGAAGAATTATTTTACACAATCCAAGTCTCTCTCACTGGCGGGATGTGGCGAGTCTGTCACTGCTTTGTCGCTTGTAGCGTGGAAAGTGCTCGGAAGAACTACATTCCTTGGTTCCACTAGATTCAAGGCTCCGATCTGCCATGCATTTTACATAATAGCAAACCACCCACATTCTCTCCGTATTCCATCGGCGTGAAACAAGTTCCATTCAAACAGCTTCTTCCCACGCAATACTGCTTTATAGAACAGACTTCCAAGAAGATGTTTCTCCGATCGTTGCAACCTTGGCCTGTTCAAGTCTAGAGTCAACTCTTATCTTCCCCTATCCATGTAAAATAACTATCTACCTTGAGTGGACCCTGGGCCGTGTACAGGGCGAAACATGCAGTAAACAAATGAACGACTCAAGTATAAAAACAACCAATGTTGCAAAGAAACTCAAGAATAATAATAAAAAAAAAACAATGTTTGCCTATAAACTTAAATATGAACACGACAATGGTTTTGGTACAGACTCGTATAAAACCACTAATGTCTACCTATAGACTCAAGTATAAACACGATAATGTTTTACATATAGACTCAAGCAAAAAACGACTATTGTCTCCCTATAGACTCAAGTATAAACACGACAATATTGTACGAACTGACTCAAGTATTAAACTATGGTTACCCATAGACTCAAGTATAAACACAATGTTTTACGTAGAGACTCAAGTATAAAACAGCTATAGTTACCTATAGACTTAAGTATAAACATAACAATGTTTTACGTACAGGCTCAAGTATAAAGCAACTAAAGTATAAAAGCAATTACTGTTTGCATAGAAACTCAAGAATAAAAAAAACAACCAATGTTTACATATGGACTAAAGTATAAACATGACCATGTTTTACGTACAGACTCGTATAAACAACAAATGTTTACCTATAGACTCATGTATAAACACGATAAGGTTTTACGTACAGACTCAAGTAAAAAACGACTAATGTCTCCTTATAGACTCAATTATCAACGCGATAATGTGTTACGCACAGACTCAAGTAAAAAGCAAATAATATTTCCCTATAGACTCATGTATAAACACGACAATGCTTTACGAACACTCAAGTATAAAACAAATCATGGTTACCCATAGACGCAAGTATAAACACGACAATGTTTTAAGTAGAGACTCAAGTATAAATCAGCTAATGGTTACCTATAAACTCAAGTATAAACATAACAATGTTTCAAATACAGACTCAAGTATAAAACAACTAATGGTTACCTATAGACTCAAGTATAAACGCGACAATATTTTAAGTAGAGACTCAAGTATAAAACAACTCATGGTTACCTATAGACTCAAGTATAAACACGACAATGTTTTAAGTAGAGACTCAAGTATAAAACAACTAATGGTTACCTATAGACTCAAGTATAAACGCGACAATGTTTTATATATAGACTCAAGTATAATGAAAGAACAGATTTCAACATGATAAAAGGCAACCAGAGTTAATATATCGTTTACCGGGGTTTGATTGTTAAGACACAATTAATGAAGTTGTCCGTTCTGAATAAATTAATCATGTCTTCGCAATCAACCCCCTGAAGACGATCGTGGATAAGATTGAAAATAAGACTAAAGAAAATACATACACCGTCTTTCTAGGAAAGTTATTCGTTGACTATGGGAGGGATAAAATTAAAATAAATAGACACCATATGTCAAAATGATTTAATCAAACATGCTTAAATGAAGATATACTGCCTAAATACCCCCCCCCCACACATATATATGTGTGTGTGAGTTTGTGTGTATTAATAGTGATAATTCCATCAAATCCTGAAAAAAGACGTAAATACTACTAACAAGATGATAGCAACGATGGTAAAAATAAATAATTACCAAAGAAAAAAAAATCCAAAGAATAAAGAAAATGGAAGGTGAACCTTGTGAAGAAACCGAGTTAAAAGCCTGCAACCGACCGGGAAGCATGATCCTTAATGTTATCAGTTTGCAATTACGCTTGGTGCCTTGCGTGGCTATTAGACTTGGCCCGCGTCCGCTCTATCACTAGGGACAGTCTCCACTTCATCGACGCCACGACAAACCTTAACTGAAGTTGACATTTCGGATAAGTCATTGTGGATCTCAGGAGACAAATCCGGAACGGGGGTAATTTGAGCAAACCCGATTACCGACCAAGCAAAGTTTTCATTGCTGTAATTTTACGTTGATTGTCCGAAAAAGTGAGAGCTGACTTCCCTGTCTTTCTTTTATTCTCTCTCTCTTTTGCTTTTGTTTTTCTTTCTTTCTATCTCTTTGGTGTTTTTTTATTCTTTCTTTCTTCTGACATGTAAATTGTTTGTTTTTCTCTCTTTTTCAAATTTCTATTTGTAAATCGTTTTTCTTTGTCTTTTTTTCCTCTTTTTCACTTAAATATATACATGCAAAAGAGTAAAACTGAAACATATCAATCATATATATATATTTGTGTGTGTGTATGTATGTATATATATTTGTTTATTTGGACAGCGTTCCCTATTTTATACAGGTTCCGTTGAAGTCGACAGATAGAACACTGCTTTTAAGCATTTTATTATATTTTTTTTCATTTTTACAAAAATAATTCTTTTCTACGATTGCGAAAAAGTATGATAAAAAGCTTAATACATTCTGCCATGTCTGACGTCTTCAATCAAATACACACGCACACACACGTACACACACATACACACGCACACACATATATATGTTTGGACGTGTCTGTGCGCGTATGGTGCATGTTAATATTCATAGTCTCACTTGTACTTTTCGTTTCTCCAAACACCCACCCACACACACACACACACACACACACACACACACATGCAATCATCAGGTGCATATTTCAAACCTATAGGAAATACATATTTGAAACATGCACCTGATAACATGAAAATTCGAGTCTTGCCATAGACGTAGGATAATATCTATACTATATATATATATATATATATATATATATATATATATATATATATATATACTAGCAGTAGATCCCGGCGTTGCTCGGGTGTAATGAAAGCTTTAAAATTAATCCATGTTCCTGGAGCTGAGATTCAGCCTAAAGAATATTTGTGTGAAGTTTGGTGAGAATCGGATAAAAATTACGGATTTGTATAAAGGACATACAGACAGATAAACAGACACACACACACACACACACACAGAGAGACACACACACACACACGCACACATCTTGCCTTTTATATATATATATTATCAATTTTCTGCACTATTGTAAGAACTTCAACCTTGAAACTTCTGAATATCGTTTCTTATGTCTTTGTCTATGAGTGTATCAAATTTGATTAAAATCGGACCACTCCTTCTATAACCCGATTTTTTCGATTATCGATTTTCGATATTTATCGGGGGTACCTCGACACAAAACCTAGCTAAGAACACTCTCAAATGTTTATAGTACAACTGTGTAAATTTTCAAGAAAATTGGTTCAGCCGTTTCGGAGTCTATAGGTAACGGACACACACACAGACGAAGTTCCATTTATAAATAAGTTTAGATAGATATAAAATTCGAGTCTTGCCATAGACGTAGGATAATATCTATACTTTAATATATATATATATATATATATATATATATATATATATATATAATACAGCTTTGTTCGTACATTGAGCATTGTTTTATTAACACTTGAATAATAATACTTAAATTATGTACGCCGTCATATGTACATTTATTAATTTATGTCTTTCTCTCTCTCTCTCTCTCTCTCTCTCTCTCTCTATATATATATATATATATATATATATATATATATAAAGTGTTTAAAATTTGCAATATTTATGAAGATAGAGAGCTCCGTGTCACTCATAGATAATTTAATGATCACTGAAGACTTCAAGTCACTATGAAATATTGATATGTATAACACAAATATTACATAAATATTGATATGTATAACAAGAAAATGCAAAAGCCGAAGGAAATGGTGGAGGAGACGACAGGAGTTGCAAGGAAATAGAAATTTCAGATTTTGGCCGGAAATGAATTATTAATAAAATTGTATTATTCCTAGGATTCTCTACAGATGAGATAGAGCACATATAGACCGGGGATTTAGTTAAACACTTATTATATAAGGGGCATTGGTTAAGGTTTCTACAATTAAAAAGTTATCATTATGTGGCAAATTAAAATGAGTAGTAGAATTGTTTTTGTTGTATAATTTCAATATTTTATTGTTATGTAATTTAATTATTTTTTCTAAAATTGTTAGAGCAGTTTTAACTGAGTTTAGCGTATTCCTATTGAAAATTTTGCTTTAAGGGTTATTTTTGGGAAAATGCTTATCAATTAATTTAAGAAATTTATGTCCCAGTTTAAAATTAACTGATTAAATGGAGGATTATACTATGATATTTCTTTTTCTGTTTTTCTTTTCTGAGCCGCTATATTTTTCCACAAAACTGATCTCAGAAGATTGGTAACCGTTATTCGTAAGAATTTTATCATAAATTGTTTTATGTTTTTAAATATTTCTTTGCTAGAGGAGTGTATGTTAATGCGACGTTCAAGCAGTGCTGGAATACGTTTGATAACGAATGGTGGATGATTAGAGCTAGGATTTATATTAATTTGGTTAGCATTATTTTGCATGTAAGTTTGGAAATTATTAGAAACTAAGTTTAGCGTTATGTCTAAGAAGTCAGCTTGTTTTATATTAGGATTAATCACTACGCTAAGATCAAAAGATTTAAAAACTCAACGAATTAATTTTCTCAGTCTATCAACTTTACCCCAATGGATTTATTTACTATCATAAGTCCATCATCTTTATAAAGTCCTATATTATTTAAATCTATTTCATTAGTCCATCGTTTGTTATCGGGGATAAGAACTGATTTTCTGCAGTTCAAAATTATATTAATTTCTTTTTTTTTGAAATGTCTAAATAAAATTCAACAAATTCAAGGACCGGATGGAATATATAGATGGAAAATATAGATGGATATAAAAAGCACGATATCGAATTGAAGAAAACGAGTATTGTTTTTATCTTCAATGTTCTTGATCCAGTCTATTACTCCATTGTATAAGTTTGAGTTGATATTTTATTTGCAGGTTTACTCGTTCTAATATTACTTTACTAATTTTATCGATCTCTAATTTAGTTGGGTTGATAATCCTAATTGATAATTCTCGGTGGAATTCAGCTTCGTAATCTTTTAATAGTATTTTCTCTCTTTTTCTCACTTTCTTCACCCTCTGTACATTTTCTCACTTTTGTCCGCTTTGTTAAGCACAGACGTCGCGTGACTGATGTCTGTAAATTCTTATACTTTACTTCCTACCTAAATTTGGAGTCTATTTCTCCTTGAGCCGTTTCGCATTGTTTTTTTTTTTTACTCCTGTTTCTTTCTTTCTTTCATGTTTACCTCTTTGTTTTTTTATTCCCTTTGCGTTCTTCTCTTCCCCTTTTTTGATTTCTCTTATTGTTTTCCCATTTTTCTTATCCTCTTTACCTCGTACGTTAAATATTGTCAATAAAAGGAAGTTGAATTTTCATAAATTTTCTTTTAAAAATAACGTTTATTACCATCATTACTAACTACCTCATGAGACATTGTTCTTTCAATGTCGAAACAAAATGTACAATTTTGTAGTAGATTGTAGTTCCTACATGTTCTAAAGTGCAATTTGTAATAAATATTCATTGGTCTATTTCTATATGATGTCTTCATTCTTAGGCCATATATATATATATATATATATATATATATATAATTCCAAGTGAAGAGGACTCGAGGTTTTTTTTATATCTTGAGTTCTCTGGCATTTATTTTATTATGAACAGTGCTCAATATAATGAGTATTATAGAGCTTAATTGACATAACCAAATAATTATATATATATATATATATATATATATATATATATATATATATATATATATATATTGTGTGTATTTTGGCAGCATTTTTTCATTAATGCAGGTTTCATTGAATAATATAGACAAGTTTTGTTTATTAATTTTGTGTAGGATCCGTTCATACCGTCTGATATACTTGATGGTGATGTCGTTAAAAGACAACAAAAAATCACAGTATTTGTTGAATTTTTTATCGGGTCTAAGCTTTCGGCTCACATAAGCCATTATCAAAGAGTAAATAATAACACACATATTTGAATTTTTATTTAAGTGCAACGTCAGACGCCGTGAGAGCGAATTTGTGGTGTGGCCGATGTAGATATTATTGAGGTTGTTAGAGATACATTCTCTAAATGGACATATGAATTTATATACTACATTGGTCTTTTGCAAATCACTAACGGTGGGGGAAGAGTCGTTGCGGACAAATGAATTAGATGTAGTGGATTTAGTGTAATATATAATGAACTTAATTCTTTTGTTAGAGTCTGTCGGAGAAATATTAGTATTTATGAGTTTTTTTAGGATGTTTTCATCTAGTTGGTAGTTGGAGTGCATCTGGCTACGGTATAAGAGAGTGATATGTTTAGGATTGGTTGGGTTAGTATCATGTGTTGTTTTTTCCATGTTAAGCTTTTTAAGAAAGTAATGTATTTGTTCATCAACTATGTAGTTGGGAAAATTATTATTGATGAGTGTCTGTTTTATGTTTTTTGTTTTTATGTTTTTTAGTTCACTGTAGAAGATCTGATTATATATATATATATTCGTCATTTGTAAACGAGTTATTACGCGACCTCGGTTTTTACCATGAGTGGTGTCTTCAGGCGATTTGCAATAATTGCGTAATAACTCGTTTACTAATGAAGAATATTTAAAAGTACTACAATGTAATTGTATTGAACACTATTTAATAAATTATATACTGGTCTAATTTGATTACGACCAAAATTAAGGAATTAAACAAGCAATACATACATATATATATATATATATATATATATATATATATATATATATATATGTATTCGCAAGTTTCATTAAAAATGACAGGCAAGGTGTTTTGATTAAGTTAAATTAGTCATAACATCTTGCCTGTCATTTTTAATGAAACCTACATAAAAATGAGATTACTGCCTAAATACACAATATATATATGCGTGTATGTGTGCATGTCTGTGCGTGTTTGTATGTGTTTGTGGTGTGTGTGTGCGTTTACGTGTCTCTGTGTGTGTACGCGCGATAAGTGTGCACAAGTCTGCCTATATTGTTCTGTCGGCTTTCGTTGACAGCTTGTCCAGATTTACTTCTTCCATTTCCTTGACACATCCTGGCTGAATAAGATCCCTTTATTCCTTTATATCTCTTTATTTTTCACCTTCTACCTGTTCCATGTCTTTCGTCTCGTCCGCCATTTTTTTTCCTATTCTGAAGCCCCTTTCTCTGTAGTATACTTATTTTGTCCTCTTTCTCTCCATCAGCTTTCTTAACATCATCTTTATTTTTCCCCAACTTCATTCTTCTGCTTTCCTATCTCTGTGTTATTCTAATTCTTATTTTCGCTTATTCACATTATTTTTCTTCATCCATTGTTTAAAAACTCATTTCTTTATTTTTATATCTTTATTACTTTGTTA
The DNA here is from genome assembly GCA_037127315.1 of Ascarosepion bandense. NCBI lineage: Eukaryota > Metazoa > Mollusca > Cephalopoda > Sepiida > Sepiidae > Ascarosepion > Ascarosepion bandense. The sequence continues at coordinate 130,621 of JBBBDQ010002223.1, forward strand.
TTATTGTTTCTACTCCCATTTTTTAAAAGTATATATATATTTTTTTAGACCTTTTTGTCGTTATGGCGGCAGCTTTGGCTTTTGGCGCGAAAGAGGTCGCTGTTGTCGCTCACGTGGCCTCCGTATAAGACGCCATTAAATGCTGATGACAGGTTATTGAGTAGACGCTTCCAGATTGAAAATGAAGAGCTGATTCCCAAGAGCTTACACTTCTATTTGCTTCCGCGTGCATCGAATTCCCTGCGTCTTGTGCTTTTCCATCATGTCCGTCTTAGCTTCCTTCATATTTAACACAGTAAGCAGTTATTCTACAGTTCATCTATCTCGCTGCAGATATAGAAGAGAATAAATGCGTAACGCGGATGTTCAGGGGTTAACACAAATTTCCTTAGTAAACTCGCTGGCCATTGTTAGCAAAGTGTAATCTTCAATGAATGCTAATTTAATCTTATATTAAACTAGCAAACATATATATGAAGTTTTCTTTTTAATCATATCACCCCGAGCAAGGCGGTAACGCCACTGAAGTGCAGAGGGCTATGTAAGAGTGAAAAGATTGGAAAAGAGAAAGCCGGAAACCACATCCTAAACAGGGAAAAGGGATGAGCCTCTTCACCTGTTCAATAGACGTGGGTGGAGTGTGAACCGGGCGATAGTTTAGTCTATCTACTCCAATTTGAAAAAAAAAAAAAAGAAGAAAACGAAAAGAGTGAAAAGATTGTAAAAGAGAAAGCCGGAAACTATATCCTCAACAGGGAAAAAGGATGAGCCTCTTCACCTGTTCAATATACGTGGGTGGAGTGTGAACCGGGCGATAGTTTAGTCTATCTACTCCAATTTGAAAAAAAAAAAAGGAAAAAAGAAAAGAGTGAAAAAATTGGAAAAGAGAAAGCCGGAAACCATATCCTAAACAGGGAACAAGGGATGAGCTTCTTCACTTGTTCAATAGATGTGGGTGGAGTGTGAACCGGGCGATAGTTCAGTCTATCTAATCCAATTTGAAAAAAAAAAAGAAAAAAGAAAAGAGTGAAAAAATTAGAAAAGAGAAAGTCGGAAACCATATCCTAAACAGGGAACAAGGGATGAGCTTCTTCACCTGTTCAATAGATGTGGGTGGAGTGTGAACCGGGAGATAGTTCAGTCTATCTACTCCAATTTGAAAACAAAAAAAGAAAAAACGAAAAGAGTGAAAAGATTGGAAAAGAGAAAGCCGGAAACCATATCCTAAACAAGGAACAAGGGATGAGCCTCTTCACCTGTTCAATAGACGTGGGCGGAGTGTGAACCGGGCGACAGTCAAGTTAAAATTCAGGTAGACCTACAGCGAACGAAGAATTTATGTTCGTAAAGCATTGACGGTGACTTTTGGTAGTCACACGGCGAGTCACAGATTTTGAGCTGTGTAAAATTAAACTTACATGCATGCATTCTATTCGAGATAGAGTGGTTTTGCTTTAGCTTGTATCCCAGTGCCAAACAGAGCCAAGGAAAAAAAAAGGAGAAAGGATTTTCGCCTGTGGCAAATTATGCAACTCACGTGATTTCAATCATTAAACGTTTATTTGTTTTCTTGTGACACAGACTAAGATAGGCTGCTTCAGTGAATTCACCATCACTAGTTAGATTAGAGAAACAAAAATATACAGATCAATCAATCAATCCTTAACTGAATTACTATGGAAAAAAGCAAACATAATAACAAAACTAAACCAGCTCATTTGAAAACGCCCAAACCTGTCTGCATCTCTTTCACTAACATACGCGGCATCCGCACCAACTTCCCCAGCGTAGATTCTTTCCTCCATAATAACTCACCTGATATATTAGCCCTATGTGAAACTAATCTTAACCCTTTTATCCCCTCATCTGAGTTCTGCGTTCCTGGCTACCTTCCCCTCTTCAGGAAGGATTCCAATGTTCATATGCATGGGCTTGGTGTCTATGTCAGCGAACACCTTCCCTTAGCTAGGGTGTCATCTTTTGAATCCCCAGATCATTCTTTCATGTGCTTCCGCCTCTCACTTCTCAGCTCGATTAGCTATCTCTTCTTTCTCTACCGCTCTCCTTCCTCCCCTGACTGTTCGTTACTTGACATCATTTCTGACAATATTGACAAAGCCATTTCTACCCATCCCTCTGCCCATGTATTCGTGTTTGGTGACTTTAACGCCCACCACACCAAGTGGCTGAAGAACGCTGTCACTGACCCTGCTGGTGTCCACACCATGAACTTTTCAATCACCCAATCCCTTACGCAAGTAGTGGACTTCCCCACGCGTTTCTCCGACAACCCTAACGGAAGGAACTCACTTCTAGACCTCTGCTTCACTTCCATCCCAGACTCTTGCACTACCAGACAACTCTGCCCACTTGGAAACTCTGACCACACTGTAGTGTCCGTCAATATTTCACTCCACTCCCGCCCGACCCATGAAACACAGACAAGTAGAATATCATACTGCTATCAAAGAGCAGACTGGGATTCGTTCCGAGACTTCCTCTGTGACATCCCTTGGAACAACGTCTTTAGTCTTCCCATCGAAGAATGTGCATCCGAGGTCTCCTCCTGGGTTAAGGCTGGCATCGATGCCTTCATCCCTGCTAGGAAATTCCAGCTTAAATCTCATTCTTCTCCATGGTTCTCACCCGCTTGTTCGGCTGCCATTGCCCACCGGAATCATTTCTTCCGACTTTATCGTAACTATGCGTCGGAACAAAACAGGCGCCTTTTCACTTCAGCTCGTAATAAGTGTAAAAGGATACTTAACGAAGCTAAGATGTTGTTTGCTGCCAGAATGAAGCAACGCATAGCATGCTCTAAATTCGGCTCTAAAGACTACTGGCGACTCTGTAAAAGAGTACTTAACAAGAGCAAGTCCACAATACCCCCGCTAATCAACAAATTTGAGGTCCTCACCTCCCCAGCAGATAAGGCTGAATGTTTTGCCCGCAGATTCTCGAACAATTCGAGTCTGGACTCGTCTGGAGTTTTTACACCCGACTTCTCACCTAGAACCGAGGCACAACTGAATGCTGTCCACATTACACCTTCGCTTGTCTCTAAGATAATCTTAAAACTTGACCCTCACAAAGCGAGCGGTGGTGACGGAATCCCAACCATAGTCTTAAAGAAATGTGCCCCTGAACTCTCCTCTATCCTTTCTAAGCTCTACAACCTCTGCCTATCTGCTTCCTGCTTTCCTGCCTGTTGGAAATCTTCCTCTATAGTTCCTATATTTAAAAACACTGGAGAACCCTCTGACCCTGCAAATTACCGCCCTATCAGCCTTCTTCCGATCTTTGGCAAAGTGTTCGAAGCCATTATCAACGCCGAGGTGGTTCAGCATCTCACAGCGCACAGGCTCCTCTCGGACAAGCAATATGGTTTCCGCTTCACCAGGTCTACTGCTGATATGCTAACGACCATCACCGAGTACATATACCAGGCGCTCGACAGGAATGGCGAAGCTCGAACCGTTGCATTGGATATATCTAAGGCGTTCGACAGAGTTTGGCTTGCTGGCCTTCTATGTAAACTGCGGAGCTATGGTATAACTGGACATTTGTTTGAACTAATCCAGTCATTCCTCTCTAACCGCACAATGAAAGTGGTATTAAACGGACATGCCTCTCAGAACTACCATACAAACGCAGGTGTCCCCCAAGGCTCCATCTTAGGTCCTACACTCTTCCTGATATATATTAATGATCTCCCTGATTCCATAAGAACCCAAATAGGTTTGTACGCCGATGACACCACAGTTTACTCTCGCCTCCAACAAAAATCTGGTGTAGGCGTCAAAGCTAAACTTGCAGCCGAGATTGAAAAAGACCTCCAATCCATATTGGACTGGGGTAAGAAATGGCTAGTAAATTTTAATGCTTCTAAAACGAAGCTACTGTCAATTAACCATCATCGACAATCTCACCTACCTCCCATTAGCATGGACCAGGCTTGCCTCCCAGAGAGTAAAACACTACGCCTCCTTGGTCTCACACTTTCAGCGGACCTCAAATGGAATGACTATATCGAATCCATTGCTAAATCCGCTGCTATGAAAGTCGGTTCTCTGTGTAGGGCCCGGAAGTTTTTTCCGTCTAAATCTATCCTGCACATTTACAAATCTACCATCCGCCCGTGCATTGAATACTGCTGCCATATCTGGTCGGGTGCCCCTGCTGTTCTCCTCGGGCTTCTCGATAAGGTTCAGAGGAGGGTCTGTAATGTGATAGATACCGACTTGGCAGACCGCCTGCAGTCTCTCTCTTACCGGCGAGACGTGGCTTCGCTGTGTCTCTTCTATAAATACTTTCACGGCTTCTGCTCCGATGAACTTAGATCACTGGTGCCCCCTAAATACGAATTTGCACGAGATACTAGATTAGCAACTAGATCCCACCCTTTTACAGTGAAACCGATAAAATGCAGCCGTAACTTCTACTCCAACAGTTTCTTTCCTCGCACTTCCCGACTGTGGAATTCTCTTCCAAACGATTGCTTCCCCGACGGCTACAATCTCCAGGAGTTTAAATGTAAGGTCAATAGACACCTCCTAACATACTAACCTGCTCGACACTCATCCTCGCTATCCTTACTCATCTATCACCTTTCTCCTGACATTCCCTATGTCTATCCACTCCTTCTCTTTACCTTCCCCTATGTAGCCCCATGCGCAATAGTGGCAGTGGAATGCCTTGCTTGGGGTGAGATGATTAAAAAAAAAAAAAAAAAAAAAAAAATCAATCAATCAATCAATCAATCAATCAATCAAGTCGCATTCATTCAATTCTGTTGTTCATCGTATTCACCCAGTCATTGGGACTGCAGTTTATGTCGTCTCAAATATACTTTACTAGCAGTATAGCCCGGCGTTGCTCGAGTGTAATGAAAGATTTAAAACTAATCCATGGTCCTGGAGCTCGGACGTTAGCACGAAAGACTAAAAAGCAATAGTTGTTTCCGGTTAAAGCGAAACCGTAGACTGAAAGAAAAATGAATGGTTGTAAGTCAAATTTTAATTTCCTGGTATCGATATCAAATAAGTTTGTTTTCGTCGGAAATTGAATTTTGAAGTCTAAATAAGTCCTCTGAGTAAATGGTATTATGGCTGAAACTAAGAACTACAATTATACCTATTTAGTGCCAAACCCGAAACAAAAACTAAAATAAAAGGGCTGAAAAAAATACAGACATACAGGCAGATAAACTGACACACACACAAACATCTTGCCTTTTATATATATATATATATATATATATATATATATATATATATATTGTCGATTTTCTGCACTATTGTAATAACTGCAACCTTGAAACTTTTGAATTTGAATATTGTTTCTGATGTCTTTGTCTATGAGTGTATCAAATTTGATTAAAATCGGACCACTCCTTCTATAACCCTGATTTTTTCGATTATCGATTTTCGATTATCGATTTTCAATATTTATCGGGGGTACCTCGACACAAAACCTAGCTAAGAACACTCGCAGCCGTTTATAGTACAACTGTGTAAATTTTCAAGAAAATCGGTTCAGCCGTTTCGGAGTCTATAGGTGACGGACACACACACAGACACACAGACACACAGACACAGACAAAATTCCATTCATAAATAAGTTTAGATATAAATCTTCGCTTGTCGTCCTTTCCAAGCTCACCCTTGTGTAAGCTCATACACTTAGCCTGCGAGTGTAGAAGCCAACACTAACAGGTGAAATTAGGCGCCCGCTCTTAGCATGCTAGAGTATTCACCTCTTCTTAGCATGCGAGTATAGATGCAGTCAATATTCTTTCTAGTTTTCTGGTAAGGGTCCATGAATTTTTTAAATTTAGAAGATATTGATGTCATGTGGCTTTAATAAGAATATTTTAAAGTCTAATGGTCAAAATTTGTATATACCACCTAACAATATATATATATATATATATATATATATATATATATATATATATATAATCCAAAAGGAAAAGCAGGAAAGTAAATCCCAAAAAACGATCCTAATTAATATTAATTACATTAATATTAAAAAATGATCAAGGTGGAGGGCTCAATGTAATTAATATTTAAATTACAGAGCCAATTATGATTTATTTGTCGACACGTCTATTAACGTTTCTATGGAGATTAATTTTTTTCTTTTTTCCTTTTTCTTTCTTTCCTTTCTTTTTTTCTTAGCTTACTTCCCTGTCAACCACCACTTCTTTCTTTATCTGTCCTCTCTCTTTCTTTGAGCCAGACAAATTTTAACTGACAACTCAGTTTAAAAGTAAGGTTTTCCAAAAAACTAAAAATAGACATTGCTTTTTGTCTACTTACTTTTAATCCCACCCCTTCATTTTTTCTGTGATGAAAACATTTTTTGAACTTCCACCGGTAATATATCTTGCTTTATTTTAAAATAAGTTGCCGATGATACGTGAAATTTCTCTTAGGGATTTCATGTAGAAATGGCCATACAACTGATTTTAACATCGAAATTTATATATATATATATATATATATATATATATATATATAGACAGATAGATAGATAGATAGATAGATAGATAGATAGAGAGAGAGAGAGAGAGAGAGAGAGAGCAATGGGTAAATTGTCATTTTTTTAATTTAGAAGAATTTGATGTCACGTGGCGTTAATAAGAACATTTTAAAATCTAATGGTCAATATTTGTATATATCAGTTAACAATATATATATATATATATATATATATATATATATATATATATATATATATGTATGTATGTATGTATGTATGTATACGGTGTGATGTGTAAATTGTCGTCATTTCATATTTTTAATTTTGTTCATGCGCGTTGTCGACTGCACCACATAATAAGGTCCGTTGGACACCATATGAGAAAACAAAAGAGCATCATGGCGTAACTTTTTCCACCAGAAATTTGGAAACTCTGTATTGCTTGGCATTTGCGACGGAGTGTTTGGGTGCCAATCTGAGGACAAAGCAGAGAAATCAGAAAGAGTTAGATGAGTCTAATGGTGATTACGAAGTTACTGGGAGTGATCACTAGTGATGACGACGTTATGCCTCCATACTTTCATACATCTTCTCACTGGGCCTCAGAATCAACACGGAGAAAATAGTGCTGCACTTAATCAAGTGTGTTGGGGTGCTACTGGATGACCCTATCTCTAACAACAGGACTATGCAGCATACCACATAAATAGACTAAACCAGTCCTATTTGTCAGACAATTACTCCAACCACACCACCTCTTTCATCTGACCCCTTAACTCACTAGACTACAATCTGCTTGATTCTTATGTGTGAGGCTCAGTGAAGCGAGAAACCAACAAAACTATTTACAACACCAAAAATGAACTGAAGGCAAAGTTTATGAAGCATTCACAAGAAAGCCGTCTAGAAGAGTTGCAGAAGATTCTTGAGGCCCTGGTTGAAGTGTGTGGCAATTTTATTGAATAGATGTGTATGCGTGTTTGTAAGGGTGTATATTTAGGCAGCATATCTCCAGTTAAGCATGTATAATAAAATAATTCAGACATATTATGTAAATTTATTTTTCTTTCAATTCTCTCGTAGTCACGAGTAATTTCCTTGCAGAGTGTTTAAATTGATACACATAAGAACGCAACGCCGATTACAAAATTATATGGTGCATGAAATGTAACTTAATTTTATACATGTTTTTAATTCTAATTAATATATATATATAAGTTACATTTCATGCACCATATAATTTTGTAATCGGCGTTGCGTTCTTATGTGCATAAATTTAAACAATCTGCAAGGAAATTACTCGTGACTATGAGAGAATTGAAAGAAAAATAAATTTACATAATATGTCTAAATTATTTTATCAAACATGCTCAAACATAACTTAATTTTATACGTGTTTTTAATTCTAATTAATATATATATAAGTTACGTTTCATGCACCATATAATTTTGTAATCGGCGTTGCGTTCTTATGTGTATAAATTTAAACAATCTGCAAGGAAATTACTCGTGACTACGAGAGGATTGAAAAAATAATAAATTTACATAATATGTCTAAATTATTTTATCAAACATGCTCAAACGTAACTTAATTTTATACATTTTGTAATTCTAATTAATATATATATATATATATATATATATATATATATATATATATTAGAATTTAAAAAAATGTATAAAATTAAGTTACGTTTCATGCACCATATAATTTTGTAATCGGCGTTGCGTTCTTATGCGTATAAATTTAAACACTCTGCAAGGAAATTACTCGTGACTACGAGAGGATTGAAAGAAAAATAAATTTACATAATATGTCTAAATTATTTTATCAAACAAGTCCGGGAATGGCGAGGGCAATCCAACAAGATCTACTTAATATGAAATATTAAGTGTTATATCTGTATAGAAAGCTCAATGGATGTTATCCAGAGCAATATGATATTTATAAAGGAAAACTCAACACATAATTTAGATTGGTTATAAATTATAATTCGTTTCTATGAGCTAAATTAGCTCATTTCATAAGACCACACTATAATCGTTCCATTCGGTATAAATATTTTCCCGGAATAAACATTTCTTTAAAGTGAAATGGAAAATACATAACATGTTTTAAAACAGAGACCTTAGCGTTATCTCAGTTGGCGATCTCTAGACCGGTCCAAAAGAGGTCATCATTCTTTGATAGTGACGCACACTCAAAAGCACCCCACAAAACTAAATGGGAGATTATATGAAAATCTAAACCTCCAACAGCTTCAGAAACAGATGCAATTTATGCATAGAGGAAAAGATCAGAATAATAAAATTCAGAGAATCTGGCAACCAATCTACCGCAGAAAGCAATGGCAACCTACTGCGGGATAATCTTCTGCCGTCATTCATGTCTCGAAAGAGACATGATCGCCCAAGCGTGTTTCACGTATGGCACTTAACTGACTGAATTGTGGTGCAATGGATATCAGTTCGGAACGAGAAGTCGGAGATCCGAGTTCGAATTCCAGTTGAATCCATTGTATTCACTTACGCGCAAATACCCTTGGGAAATGTATTAATCCGTCTCTTCCTTCCAGTTATGGGTTAAATAGCAGGACAGATTGGGTTCTATATCCTTGGTCGGCAACCAGTCTACCGCAGAAAGCAATGGCAACCGACTGCGGGATAATCTTCTGCCCAGTCAGTCATGTCTCGAAAGAGACATGATCGCCCAAGCGTGTATCACGTATGGCACCTAACTGACTGACTGATATTATTTCCTTTATTAAGACCTTCAGCTTTCTTCGTCTATTTGTTAATTCCATGAATTTCGAATTGAACACTTAATTCAAATATTATTCACAGACAACAGAATAAGTATAAACAGTAGAGTTAGAAATGACACAAAGGTTACTTGGATTGACAGATAACTGAAGAAGTCCGAAGGGCACCAAGACCGAAAGGCTGTGATAGTAACAACAAATATCAGGATATTAGTCCAACTGTATAAAATGTATATCTTGATAACTCATCATCCCAGAAATTAGGATAGAAATTACAGAAAATTCTGTTTCCTAACTTTTCCTTCTTTTATGTCCCGTGTCCTTTCAGGACGTTGGCTATCATAACTATCGTCCTGTCCTTTGTAGGCCTTAATGAATTATGCCTTTTTGTCATCTCTTTCAAACGCTTTTTTCCGGCATCATTTCACAAAAGGAGAGAGAAAAGAAAAATAAAGGAGAATGTTAGGTGTGAAAAAACAAAAACAAAAACAAACAAAAAAAAAACAGGCAGGAGAGGGGATAAAGAGGAATAGTAAGAGATAAGAATGAAAAGGAAAGCCAGGAGGAGGAGATAAAGAAAAATAGTAAGAGATAAGAATTCAAAAGAAAGCCAGAAGGAGGAGGAGATTTGGAGGAATAGTAAGAGATAAGAAAGCAAAAGAAAGCAAGAGAAAGGAAATAAAAAGGGATAGTAGAAGATAAGAAAGCAAAAGAAAGCCAGAAGGAGGAGGAGAAAAAGAGGAATAGTTGGAGATAAGAATGAAAAAGAATGCTAGAAGGAGGAGGAGATAAAGAGGAATAGTAAGAGGTAAAAAAGTAAAAGAAAGCCAGAAGGAGGGGGAGATAAAGAGGAATATTAGGAGATATATAAGAAAAAGAAAACCAGGATGTGAAGGAGCTAGATAAAGAGGAATAATAGGAGGTAAGAAAGCAAAAGAAAACCAGGAGAGGGAAGAGGTAAAGAGGAATAGTAAGAGATGAGACAGAAAAAGAAAATCAGGATGTGGAGGAGCTAGATAAAGAGGACTAGTAGGAAGAATGAAAGTAAAAGACACCAGTAGGAGGGAGAGATAGCTAAAAGGAAATACGAGGGTCATTTAATAAATAAGGTGAATTCTTCTAAGGTGAATTTTTCTAATACAGATAGAAGTTTCCTTTTTCTTTTTTTCAACGTAGTATCCCAGCAGTGTCACACACTTTTCCCATATGTGCACAATCTTCCGTATTCCCTCAGCGTAAAAATCTTTGGACTGATGTCTCAGTCAATCGCTCAAAGCACTTTTGACTTCATCGTCACTTTCAAAATTCTTTAAAAAATTTATCCCACTTGTAGACATTTTTTCTGGAACATATGGCACCCTACACAGTTGACATTCTCCTATGAATTTTAATTGGTTTGCACCCTTCAGCAACCAAAAACTTGATAACTGACCTCTGTTCAATCCTGGAGCATGCTTCTTGGTCGGCCATCTTTGTTAATCTCCAAAACTCTTAAAGTTTTTTTCAATCTGCAGAAAAAATTAAATCCCTTTGAAAAAGAAGTAAAGGAAAAAAAATCTAAAAAAAAAAAGTAAGCTTCTGTCTTTATTAGAAGTCTTTATACCAAAAAATCCACCTTATTTATTGAATGACCCTCGTAGTACAGGGTAACAAAGCTAAAGAAAATCTGGAGATGGAGGAGCTAGATAAAGAGGAATAGTGGGAGGTAAAAAAAGCAAAAAACAAAATGAAAACAGGAGTGGGAGGATATAGATAAAGAGGAATAGTGGGAGGTAAGAAAGTAAAAAAAAGAAATAAAAACAAGAGTGAGAAGAGATAAAGAGGAATAGTGGGAGCTAAGAAAGCAAAAAGAAGAAATAAAAACAGGGGTGAGGGGAGATAGATAAAGAGGAATAGTGGGAGGTAAGAAAGCAAAAAACGAAATAAAAACAGGAGTGGGAGGAGATAGATAAAGAGGAATAGTGGGAGGCAAGAAAGTAAAAAAAAGAAATAAAAACAAGAGTGAGAGGAGATAGATAAAGAGGAATAGTTGGAGGTAAGAAAGTAAACAAAGAAAGAAAAACAGGAGTGAGAGGAGATAGATAAAGAGGAATAGTGAGAGGTAAGAAAGTAAAAAAAAAGAAATAAAAACAGGAGTGAGAGGTGATAGATAAAGAGGAATAGTGAGAGGTAAGAAAGTAAAAAAGAAAGAAAAACAGGAGTGAGAGGAGATAGATAAAGAGGAATAGTGGGAGGTAAGAAAGTAAACAAAGAAAGAAAAACAGGAGTGAGAGGAGATAGATAAAGAGGAATAGTGAGAGGTAAGAAAGTAAAAAAAAGAAATAAAAAACAGGAGTGAGAGGAGATAGATAAAGAGGAATAGTGGGAGGTAAGAAAGTAAAAAAAAACAAAAAAAAAAACAAGAGAAGGAGGAGATAGATAAAAGGAAATTGCAGAAGGTAAGAAAGCAAATGTAAACCAGGCAGATTAAGCTTTCTTTTCTTCTGTTCTTTTAACCTTCGATCTTTACGTCAGTATCAAATTTTCAAAGACTCACCTTCCTCATTATGTCCTCTAGGAATTTTAACCTGCTTTCCTGATCTTAAATATAAGTGTTCTTTTTGGTTCCATTGTCTTTAGAATCTCATCATTGTTCAGTCCATGGTATTCTCAGCATCCTTCTGCACAACTCTTTTTATTCTCTTTCCTTCTCCACCCACTACTACTTCTTTCAATTTTTTTTTCTCTTTCTCTCTTTCTACTTTTTTCATTTTTGTACTGCCTCTTTCATTTTCTCCTTAATTTCTTTCTACATCCTGTTTCGTTCTTTTGTTCATACGTCTATTCTTTCTCCCGCTTTCTACTCCTCCTTTCCTCTTATCCTCTTCGTTGTCTTCTGCTTCCTTCTACTTTTTTGTCCTCCTCTTTTAATATTCTTCTTTTTCCTACCTCTAACATTTTCTTTTTTCATTTCTTCCCCTTCTTCTATACTTCTTCCTTATCCGCTTTCTTCAACCTCTTCCTTTTCCTTCTTCCTTTTCCTTCGACATTTTTTCTTTTCTTGCTATTTCTACTCTTCCTTCTCCTCATATTTTTACTTATCTTCTTCCTACTCTTTTTATACTCTTTTCTCATAATGCTACTCTAACTTCCTTCTCTTCCTCTTTCTGATTCTCTTCCTTAGTTCCTTCAATATTTTTTCTATGTCTCTGTTCGTTTCTATTTCTTTCTCAGAAGGATGTTGAGTATATCATGGAGCAAATATGTAAGCAACGTCAAGGTTTTGGAGAGGATGGAAACGAAAGGGAAACTTATATTTAACACCAGGAAGAGACAGCTGAAGTTTCTCGGACACGTAACGAGGAATGAAAGACTGAAAAATCTAATACTCACAGGACGAATAGAGGGAAAATGAGACAGGAAGAAACAACGCCTTTCATACTTGATGGGCTTGATCTAATGCCATGGTTCCCAACCCCGGGGTAAATTACACCAGTGGGGCAATAAGCCCATATTTATGGATGTTTGGTTTGGGAAGAGGTAATCAGCTTATAATTTCACACTGTGCCAAATTATTAACAAGACAGCATTTCAAGGAATAATTCTCCCTACCCCAATAATTCTAACAATGAATGGGTAAGAAATCCATATCTTGTGAGTGAAGATATCATTCCTGATGAGGACTATCCAGCAAAAGAAGTTTTCACACTCAGGATGAACAATACGGGGAAGCTTTTGTTTGAGACCAAGTCTGGTCTAGACACCTTTTGGATCTCACGTCTGCAGGATATACCAACACTAGCCTCTAGAGCAGTACAAATTGTCATAGGATTTTCAATCACTTAGCTATGTGAACAAGCTTTTTCTACTGTTTTTGGAATGAAAACCAAGAAACGTAGTAGACTCAACGTGGCAAACGACGCCCGAATAGCCCTTTCAGTTGCAAAGTTAAGAATTAATAAACTGGCACAGGCAATACAAGCTCAACACTTACATTAAGAATCACGGCTAGGTTACGGCTACAATACCTCTGATTATTATAGATTGGTCCTATTGCATTGAATAATTTCCATTAACTTTGTCTGCTTTTGATGTATGAAAATATAATTACTTCTTTTCCTATATTAAGGGTATTTGTTCATTAGAGTAATGGATAATAGTGAAAATTGTATTTTGGGGTAATCGCAGCAAAAAGGTTGGGAACCTATGATCTAGTGGATTGCAGAGCAGGATTTGGGAGAAATACTAAGAACAAAGGTGTTATGAGCTACAAAGAATAGGGAGATGTGGAGAGCCATGATTGTCTTTCCTGAAGGGTCATGGCACATAAAAGATAATGATGACAGCTAGGATCTTCGTATGAGAGGGATAACTCGTGGTTGAATAGACAACTAGTAGATACTCAATTTGTTATCTCTGATGCGAAGTAGATTTAATTAATTCATAATTATTTTCATTTCTGTCTTGTTCTTAGCGGAATGAGTTCTACTTTCTTTTTCCTCGGCATACACAATTAGTTTCTTACACATTCGAACTCTTGTTTTTTATTTAGCTTTTTCGGGAGGAGAGTGAATTGTAATTTACAAGAAGACAAGATACAGACAAGCGCCTTTCATACCAAATGCAGTGCTGCGATACATTTCGTGCTGTCTCGCAGCTACTGCGACCGGTTTTGGAATCTATCAATTGAACATAAGTTGTCTTCAAAAAGTACTACTAGAGAAAACGAACGATATAGTCTCCTTTGTTCGGATCTTTCATAAAGAACCCGTTTCAGCCTTAATGGTGACAACATTCCAATCAGCAGTTATATCTAAGCACTTAAATAGGTGTCCTAGACAAAATCCAACGGAAATTCTGTAATGTGATCGATCCCGACTTGGCAGCTAGGATATAGTCACTTTCTCACCGATGCAGTGTGGCTTCCCTCTATCTCTTTTACAAATACTTTCACGGCTTCTACTCCGATGAACTTAGCTCACTGGTACCCCCTATATATGAATTTTCTCGAGCCACAAAATTAGTAGATAGGTCCTACCCTTTTACTGTGAAACCAATAAATTGTAAACGCAAATTCTACTTCTTTTCTCACACTTCCCGCCTGTGGAATTCCTTTCCGCTTACTTGCTTTTTCGACAGCTACAATCTTCAAGAATTCAAATGTAAAATCAATAGTCATCTCCTGTCTCCCTAACTTGCATCCTCTCTCTCTCTCTCTCTCTCTCTCGTGCTCTTTTCTCCGTCTACCCCACTTTCATCAGTATTCTCATCCTTCTCTTACCCTCTTCCTGACACCCCTGTTACCCGTCACTCTTTCTCATAACATTCCTCCTATGTAACCCCCTGCACAACAGTGGCAGTAAAATGACTTCCTTGGGGCGATATGATTATAAAAATAAAGATTAAAAACAATGCGAAGAAAAAAAAAGAACGAATAAACTCAAAACAAGCAAACTTATCAACTCATTTTAAACACTCGGTTACGATGACTTATGACTTCGAGCTAACTTCTCAAAGAGAGCCGTCTACCCAATTTTACTCACAAGAGTTGGATCAACCTGTGGTGTGGTTTTCAGGCACTTTCCAAAGGTGCCGCACGCTGGAATCACCTCATCCGGACCGATAATATCAAGAAGTCACCTTCCGGAGGAAACGACCATGGTGAGATTCGAGCCCAGGCTTCTTGGTCAGAAAGCGAACGTTCTAACCAGTCGACCACGAGTGAATGCTGAATAATGCTGAATAATATCCTGAAAGATGAAGTCGATACTTTTAACAACAGAAATGTGGCTGTACAGAAGGATGCTGAGGATTTCATGGACCGAACATGTGAGCAACAAGGACGTTTGGTAGAGAATGGAAACAAAGAGGAAACTTATAAATAACATCAGGAAGTCAGTTTTGTGACATACGTGATACACGCTTAGGCGATCATGTCTCGAAAGAAACGTGACTGACTGGGCATAATATTTTCCCTCAGTAGGTTGTCATTACTTTCTGCGGTAAACTGCTTGTTAACCAAGGCTATAGAACTCAATCTGTTCTGCTATTTAACCCATAGCTGGAGGGAGAAGATATGGAACTTTACCTTTCCCAAGGGCATTTGTGTGTAAGTGAATGTAACGAATGCAACTAGAATTCGAACTCGACTCTCCGATTTCTCTTTCCGAGCCGATATTTACTGAACCACAATGGGCATCAGGAAGAAGTAGTTGAAAGTTCCGGGGCCATTAGTGAGGAAGGAGGGTTTAGAAATGCTAAATAGCACGAGAAAGACTGATGGAAGAAAGACAGTGGAAAGCAGCTCGTAACATACTTGATGGGCTTGAGCAAATGGATGGCAGGACAGGGTTTGAGAGAAATAACAAAGAGAAAAGAAAACCTATTAAGAGCTAAAATGGACAGGGAGATGTGGACGGCTATGATCATCTACATCAAGTGTCGGCAACCTTTTAGAGAGTGAGGACCAAAAAGCTATGTAGAATCATGGAGGAGGGCCAAACAGATATGGCTCTAGTGTTATGGAGAAGAACCAAATAATCAAATCTGTGAAATATTTTACTATGTGTTGGAAGAAAGCAAGGATTCAATATAATTTAATATCTAAATGAAATTTTGTTAAAAAAATATTCAGTCAGTTAAGTGCCATACGTGATACATGCTTGGGCGATCATGTATCGAAAGAGACATAACTGACTGGACAGAAGATTATCCCTCAGTAGGTTGCCATTGCTTTCTGCGGTAGACTGGTTGCCAACCCAGGCTTCATGGTCAGAAAGCGAACGTTCTAACCAGTCGACCACGAGTGAATGCTGAATAATGCTGAATAATATCCTGAAAGATGAAGTCGATACTTCAATCTGTCCTGTTATTTAACCCATAGCTGGAGGGAAGAGACGGATTAATACCTTTCCCAAGGGTATTTGCGCGTATATGATTGCAACGATTTCAACTGGAATTCGAACTAGGCTCCCCGATTTCTCGTTCCGAGCCGATATCCACTGCACCACAACGCACAAATATTACATTTTAAAAATAAATCTTTCATAAATCAGTACTGAAAAAAAATTCCATTAAAATCAATTAAAAACACTATTTTATATTTATTTAAAAGTGCCCACTCATGAAAGAAATTTCACAGAAAAATAGTAAGTGAAGCCGTAAGCTAATTCTGGCGAACCCTACAAATAAAAAATAAAAGTAAAACACCTTCTCCAGGTAAAAAGAAATAATTTTAAAAATTTCGACGCAATATATTCAGACTATCAACTGTCACTTTGGTTTTGTTTACCTATATTTATATCGTGTCCAAAGTAAGGTAGCGAGCCGAACAAAATTCATTCAAGGGCCGGATGTGGCCTGCGGGCCGTGGGTTGCCGATCGCTGGTCTACATCCTGAAGGGACATGGCGCATAACAGAAAAGGTCTATGAGCTTTCATCGAGCGAGGTCCTAGATAACAGCAGCCATCTTTTACAGGTGCTCCTACTTTTAAAAAGGATCGTAAAACTGGATTAAGTATGGAGAACAATATATATATATATATATATATATATATATTATTCTCTAAGCTTCTTTGAAACTTGATAGAATGAATAAATTTATTTTATACGTCAAAATATGATAAAGGCTTATTGAATTGATATAGTTGATTGTTTGCCGTCACAAAAGAACTGCATTGTTTATCTTTTGAACTTCCGCTCAAAAAATAATTTATCAATTTCAAATGACAAAAAAAAAAAAAATAACTTAAAAATGTTCGCACTTATTTCTGATGAACAGCAGCTGGACGAAATTCAAAATCACATTAAAATATTAATGTAAATTTAAAAAATAATTATTAAATATAAACTTTTTTGTGTAAAATCTGAATAAAAGAATGATTTATTAAATTTTGCAAGCTCTGATTCTTAACAAAGGTATTTATCGAATTATTTATGGTAATGTCGAATAAACATTCAGTGTTTTCAGGGTTGACATTGCATATTTTCCCGAATTAAATAACATATTCAAGGATTTTTCTTTATATAAGCGTAAACGTATTTCTGAAAAACCTTTCATGTTTAAAAGTGTTCTCGATATATCGAAAAGGAGAGGAAATCTCTTGTCCATAATATTTCTACAAAGTTTTCCGAAATAATGAGTATCATACATAAAATTCATTTATTCATAAATAAATGGAGAACATTTAATTAAAATATGGTAATTGCAAGATATTTAATAAATTTTAAAAAATTCGTGCAGTGTTATTTTTAAAAAAAACTTTCATTAGCGAAAGTGCGTACGCGTTTTGGTTCAGTGCTATACGTGATACACGCTTGAGCGATCATGTCTCCAAAGAGACATGACTGAATGGACAGAAGATTATATCGCATTAGGTTGCCATTGCTTTCTGCGGTAGGCGGGTTGCTAGCCAAGTGCTATTGAACCCAATCTGTCCTACTATTTAACCCATAACTGGAGGGAAGAGTCGGATTAATACCTTTCCCAAGGACATTTGTACGTAAGTGAATGCAACGATTTCAACTGGAATTCGAACTCGGCTCTCGGATTTCTCGTTCCGAACTGATATCCATTGCACCACAATTCAGTCAGTTAAGTGCCATACGTGGAACACGCTTGGGCGATCATGTCTCTTTCGAGACATGACTGACTGGGCAGAAGATTATCCCGCAGTAGGTTGCCATTGCTTTCTGCGGTAGATTGGTTGCCAGCCAGGGCTGTAGAACCCAATCTGTTCTGTTATTTAGCCCATAACTAGAGGAAAGAGATGGATTAATACCTTTCCCAAGGGTATTTGCGCGTAAGTGAATGCAATGAATTTAACTGGAATTCGAACTCAGCACCCCGATTTGTCGTTCCGAGCCGATATCTACTGCACCACAAAACATTCCCCATAACAAGTTCAGCTTAGTTTGAGATTAAGGTACTCGCAGCAAACTTTAAGCAGTTTCAGTGTGGTTTCTGTATCCAGAAGAGACAACCTGATTTTCATAGAAAAAGCATAAACAAAAACAACAAAAAACAAAAAAACAAAACAAAACAAAAAAAAAACAAAAAACAAACAAACAATCTAACAAGCCGTTGTCTCAGTAGGAAGAAGTTAAAACATTATTTGGTCTGACTCGGTTGTATGAACAAAATAGTATTGGTTAGAATCCACCTTGCACTGTATCGAATATTTTTGGTGTGGCACCACCTTGAAATATAAGAAGATGGGGTGCAAATTCTTTGCAGAAAGAAATAATAGTTAAATAAAATTGGAAGTAGAGGTTTTATGGGATACAGATGAGAAGAAAACTGAAAACAATGTTTTATTACTATTGTTATTATAACAACAACAACAACAATATACAACAACAACAACAACAATATACAACAGCATCACCACCAGCAAATGAGACTGGATGAATTGGAAATTCGAGTAAGAAGTGAGACAATACAATTCGAAGCAATGCCGAGTTTGCGAGGGTAGTGAGGACAATTTTAGAAATTTGAGATATTTCACTTCCGTCAATCTCCAGAGTTAAGCACCCATCGTGTGATTCGAAAATGTGAATTTATGTCTTATAAATATAAATATAACAAGAAAAGACAAAGTGATGGAGGCTAATGAAAATGAGTGAAAGGAAGAGGAGGAAGAAGAAAAAATAGAAAGGAATAGAAACGAATAGAGATATAAAAAAAATATTGAAGGAATTAAGGAAGAGAATCAAAAAGAGGAAAAGAATCAAAAAGAGGAAGAGAAGGAAGTTAGAGTAGTAGTAAAAGAAAGAGTAGAAAAAAAGTAGAAAGAAGATAAGTAAAAATATAAGGTGGACGGAGAGTAGAAATAGCAAGAAAAATGTCGAAGGAGAAGGAAGAAGAAAAGAAAAGAGAGGTTGAAGAAAGCGGATAAGGAAGAAGTAAGGAAGAAGGAGGAGGAATAGAAAGAAAAGTTAGAGGTAGGAAAAAGAAGAATATTAAAAAAGGAGGACGAAAAAAGAAGGAAGCAGAAGACAATTAAGAGGATAAGAGAGAAGGAGGAATAGAAAGAGAAAGGAAGAATATAAGTATGAAAAAAAGAACGAAACAGGGTGTAGAAGGAAATGAAGGAGAAAATGAAAGAGGCAGTACAAAAATGAAAAAAAGTAGACAGAGAGTAAGAGAAAAAAATTGAAAGAAGAAGAAGAAGAAGAAGAAGAAGAAGAAGAAGAAGAAGAAGAAGAAATGGGTAGAGAAGGAAAGAGAAGAAAAAGAGTTGGAGGAAGAAAAATAATAAACCGAAAGAAAAGACAGAAGAAAATTAAAAGAAAGAAAAAAAGAAGAAAAGCTACGATATTGATGAACGCAGGAGAAGAGTAACAGTAGAAGAATAATGAGGATGATGATAGTAGTAGTAGTAGTAATAATAATAATAATAATCGTGGTGGTAGTAGTAGTAGTAATAGTAGTAGTAGTAGTAGTAAAAATAAAAATCATAAGAATATATGGATCAGGAAGACGTCGAAGAAGAAGAAGAAGAAGAAGAAGGGTAGAACAAGAAAGAAGTAAAACTAAAAAGAAAAGAAAACTAGAAGAAGAAGAAGAAGAAGAAGAAGAAGAAGAAGAAGAAAGTGGTAAAACTAAAAAATGAAGATGAAAAATAGGGGGTAAAGAAGAAAGAAGGAAAGTTGGCAGGAGAAAGAAACAGAAGAGTCGAAGCTGATGAAGGAGGAAGAAAACAAAGAGTAAAAGAGGTTGAAGAAGAAGAATAATGAAGAAAAGTAAAGCAGGAGGAAGAAGAAAAGAGAACAACAGCATTAGGAAGCAAGGGACAGAGGCGAGACTGTGGGGAGAAGAAGAGCACAATAAATAGCTATAAAAAACGTTGGAAATGCGACAGAAAGCTCTGCGTTGTGCGGTCATGAATACGAAACCTCTTAAACGCTGCAATGTAAGTTTTATAAGCTTGAAGTGCTCTCTTGTTTAAGTAGGTGTGACCTGCAAATATTTGGGTCTTCTAGAGATTCTGCCAGGCGAGAGACTATCCGTGCTAGGTCGTGTAAGAGAACGTTTACATAAGCGCGCCAGCCACTTTAGTGAAGATTTATTGAGCGGTATGCGAGAAAAAGGCGGGAACATGATGGCGGGAGACGCATGATGAGTGTCGATAAGTGACGAATGGCGGATTGTAATTGGGGGTGATGTAATCGCGTGAAAAAACGTGAAAAAGGAACGCAGTAGAAATATGATCAGCTCACCTCAGGAATGAAATATCAAAATCATAATTCATTCAGTACTTTGACTGCATAGTAGAAGCATTTGATCGAATGATTATAATTTATAATTCTTTTAAAATATTTCAGGACATATTTATCACGTAAATTAAACAGTTAATAAAAATAATAATATATAACTATATAAAAATAATGATAAATAATAATAATTATAAATATATAAACGTAGCAATATCATAACCTGCTACTTATAAAAGACAGTGGTTGCCTTTTGCGGATAAACGAACGAATGTGGTTTACTATTAAGTGCTGTCTTGGGTATGACGATAAACTGCATCCGGCAGCAAAGCCCCTGAAACTGAAGGTTTTGAGGAGCTGGAGCAAATTTCTTAATCGCTGCTGTTTCCAAGTCCACCCTAACCCGAGTTGGTAGCACCTGATAGGGTCCCAGCTATGGGCAAATTGATAACTCTCAAACTGGTATCAAAACAATATGAAAAAAAAAATTATAGTAGAAATAAAAGAAATGCATTTTCATAATAAAAAAAAATGCCAGTAATACATCTAAAATTATTTATAAATGGAACTTTGTCTCTGTGTGTGTGTGTGTGTGTGTGTGTGTGTGTGTGTGTGTGTGTGTGTGTGTGTGTGTATGTGTCCCCGTTACCTATAGACTCCCAAACGACCGAACCGATTTTCTTGAAAGTTTACACAGTTGTATTATAAGCGTCTACGAGTGTTCTTAGCTAGGTTTTGTGTCGAGGTACCCCCGATAAATATCAAAAATCGATAATCGAAAAAATCGGGTTATAGAAGGAGTGGTCCGATTTTAATCAAATTTGATACACTCATAGACAAAGACATAAGAAACGACATTCAGAAGTTTCAAGGTCGCAGTTCTTACAATAGTGCAGAAAATCGATAATATATATGTATATAAACGGCAAGATGTTTGTGTGTGTGTGTCTCTTTATCTGCCTGTATGTCTGTATCTTTTTCAGCCCTTTTATTTTAGTTTTTGCTTCGGGTTTGGCTCTAAGTAGGTATAATTGTATTTCTTAGTCTCAGCCATGATACCATTTACTCAGAGGACTTATTTAGCCTTCAAAATTCAGTTTACGACGAAAAAACCTTTTTTCATATTGACACCAAGAAATCAAAATTTGACTTATATCCATTCATTTTTATTTCAGTCTACGGTTTCGTTTTAAGTGGAAACAACTATTGCTTTTAGTCTTTCGTGCCAACGTCCAAACAGTCTCAGCTCCAGGACCATAGATTAGTTTTAAAGCTTTTATTACACCCGAGCAACGCTGGGTTATTCTGCTAGTTTTTTTTATAAAAGAAATTACTAATGTTCCCATTAAAATGAAATTTCGACATTAAATGACCCATAAAGAGCCGATGTGCTGCTAAACAGACAAACAAGTAATGGATGATGGTGGAACGGTAGAGGAATCAGGTCACTAGTGAGTTCCGCCACGAATTCGTCCTCGTTGGACTCTCTGCTGGAGGCAGAGAAGAACCCACACGAGGCTTCACCGTAGAGTAGAGTAGAGTCTAAGAAAAAAACAGTCAGGTGTCCGACCCTGTTTCAATCAAGGTATATGGAAAAATTTTGCCTGAACTTAAGGGTTCTGAATATCTACATTAAATAATCGACCTTGTGTCATATCCAGCCTCAGTGGGGAGGTTTCTGGTAAATACCCAGGTAAATAGTTTAAGAATTCAACGAGTGAAAATAAACCACTTCAAATTTAGCGTAACAATAAAGAAACACATTTTTAAAAAATCTTTTCACTCTAAGTTTTTTTTTTAATCATTTCACCCCGAGCAAGGCGGAAACGCCACTGATGTGTAAGGGGCTACATAAATGTAAAAAGATTAATTAGAAAAGAGTGAGGAGTACAAACTAGTTAGAAAGGAACAATAGAAAGCTGAGAAAGCAGGTGCGATGACAGATACATAGGTGGAGAGAAAGGGAGGGTTATACGGGGGTGGGGAGAGAGCTAGAGTCCAGTGGTTAGTAGATGAGTATTGACTTTGCATTTAAATTTCTGGAGGTTGTAGCCGTCAGGAAAGCAAGAATACGGGAGCGAGTTCCACAGGCGGGAAGTGCGAGAGAAGAAGCTGCAGGAGTAGAATTGTCGACTGCATTTGGCTAACCTGACTGTGAATGGGTGGGACCCAGATGCCAGTCTGGTTGCACGAGTAAACACCTGTTGAGGAGGCATCAGTGACTTAAGTTGGTCTGAGTAGAAGCCATGAAAGTATTTATAGAACAGACAAAGGGAGGCCACCTTTCGACGATGGGGAAGTGGCTGCAGTCACATTACAGACTCTCCTTTGGAGCTTGTCAAGAACACTGAGGAGAACGGCAGGGGCACCTGACCGTAAATGGCAGCAGTACTCCATGCACGGACGGATGGTTGACTTGTATATATGCAGGATGGATTCAGATGGAAAAACATCCTGGATCGACATAGTGACCCAACCTTCTTAGCAGTAGATTTTGCTATGGATTCAATATAGTGGTTCCATTTGAGGTCTGAGGACAGGGTAAGTCCGAGGAGGCGTAGTGTATTACTCTCCGGGAGAATCGCTTGGTCCATGCTTATGTGAGGTAGGAGAGGTTGCCTGTAATGGTTGACAGACAACAACTTGGTCTTAGATGAATTGAAGTTGACAAGCCACTTCTTGCCCCAGTTCACCACAGAGTGTAGATCCCGTTCAAGGTCAGCAGCGAGATTATGTCTGTCCGCCACGACAGGAGTATATTGTAGTGTCATCTGCGTAGATGCCTACTTGGGGCTTGATCTCATCTGGGAGGTCGTTGATGAAAATAAGGAAGAGCGTCGGGCCCAGGATAGAGCCCTGTGGGACACCAGCATTCGTGCTGTAGGACGAAGAGGCACGCCCATTCAGGACGACCTTCATTTTGCGGTTATTTAAGAAAGATTGGATTAGGTCAAGCAGGCGACCGGTAATACCGTAACCGTGTAGTTTGCATAAGGCGGAACCGCCACTAGTGTACAGGGGGCTACAGTGAGATAAAAAAAAACACAGAGTATAGGGCGTACCGAAGAAAGGATAAAAGATGGAATTTAAGGATTTGTCTATATTTCTGAGATGAGGCAGTATTTACAGTATTTACATTATTCGGACTATTGTTCTTATTTTTGTTGCCATTTATACGACGTTCCGGACGTTGTACGCTCCGGTCTTCTTCAGGTGCTAGGAATTTCGAACAGAACCCTTTATTGCAATTACTGCTGTATATAAACTCCATTACTTGCGTAGTAGCGCCACTTTTTGGTAGTCATGAGTTATCTCCCTCTAACACTGTAAGTTACTTGTTCAGCACTGCTGTAGCCTGGTATTGAACTCTCTTTGGGTTCACAGAAGCTAACCAGCATCTATATACACTGGGCCATGTGTACTTAAAGATTTAAGGACATAGAAGAAGGCAATTGCAGCTGCATTTAAATTTTTTGAAGATAGTAGTTATTAGGGAAGCAAGTAAATGGAATGTAGATCCACAAACAGGAAGTGCGAGAAAAGAAACTATCGGATTAGATGTGAAGGTTAACTTTAACTATTTCAACAGTAAAAGGGTGGAAGATGCACGCTTTAATTCATGTGGTCTAGGCACCGAGGAAGATATCTTGCCAGAAAAAGTTACCATTAAAATATTTGTAGACAGGACAAAGGGAAGCCACATACAGGAATATTAGAGAAGATTATGGTGTGGGGAAAATTGCTTTTAAGTTTGTAAAAGAAAAGTTTATAGAGGATAATGTGTGGACACGAGAATTCCTATGAAAATTTCCAGCAAACTTCTACATTGATGCCGGCAAAAAAAAAAAAAAAAAATGAATGTCAAAAGAACACATTTTCCATTGGCACAGCTATTATTTTAACTAGCTTCATTTCTGGGTAATTCTTTTAAAAAGGTGTGGTTAGAACTGTAATAAAACTTAAACATATGAAAGTGAATTTATATATTTTGTTTATGAGATATTGACAACGAGACTAATAAACACTATTTTTAGATTGTTTACTTACACGATTCATTATAATGCTTATTGGAATGGTTGGCAAAATATAGGCTAATTGCGAATTAATTCAGACTTTATGAAATGTTAAATAATCATTTACTTATAATTGGTTCACATATTTAATAAATTTGTTTATAAATTTATGAATAAAATTGTTGACATTTATTTTCATTATTTATGAGTAAACGATTAATATTAATGTATTTATCAGCTCCTTATGAGTCATTTCATTCCAAAATTTAATTTTCTTGGGAACATTAGTAATTTCCTTCACAAAAAAAAAAAAAAAAAAAATGTATTGCTGAATTTTTTCCTTACAGAAAAATATTGCTGGTAACTGTTTTTATTAAAAATGCGTGCGTGTATTTTTACAGTAAAATTTTTTTTAATATTTTAATAATATTTTGACCCCAGTTTGAGGGTTATCTATTCGCCCCTAGCTGGGACCCTAACAGGTGCAACCAACTCGGGTCAGTGTGGACCTGGGAATAACAGCGATTCAGGAGATTTTCTGCCGGATGTAATTTATTGTCGTGCCCAGGACGGCATTTAATAGTAAACCACATTAGTTCGTTCATCCAAGAAAGGCATCCAATATCTTTTATAAGCAGCAGGTTATGATATTGCGTCACACTAATATGTTTATTATTATTATTATTATAATTATTATTAATATTATTATTATGTTTCATTTATGTGATAAACTAGCAGTATAGCCCGGCGTTGCTCGGGTGTAATGAAAGTTTTAAAACTAATCCATGCTCCTGGAGTTCAGACTCTTTGGATGTTGGCACGAAAGACTAAAAAGCAATAGTTGTTTCCAGTTAAAGCGAAACAAAACACTGAAAGAAAAATGAATGGATGCAATCAAATTTTGATTTCCTGGTATCGATATCAAATAAGTTTTTTTCGTTGTAAACTGAATTTTGAAGGCTAAATAAGTCCTCTGAGTAAATGGTATCATGGCTGAGACTAAGAACTACAATTATACCTACTTAGAGCCAAACTTGAAGCAAAAAATAAAATAAAAGGGCCGAAAAAATACAGGCATACAGGCAGATAAACAGACACGCACACACAAACTTCTTTTATTTTATATATATATTATCGATTTTCTGCACTATTGTAAGAACTGAAACCTTGAAACTTCTGAATATCGTTTCTTATGTCTTTGTCTATGAGTATCAAATTTGATTAAAATCGGACCACTCCTTCTCTAACCCAATTTATCGATTATCGTTGTGGCAGTAGAGAAAAAAGAAGGTCATTAGAGTAGTTGCCATGAAAATAATTGTAGAAAATACGTCACATTTTCAATTTTCCTATTTTAGTTTTCTTATAAAATATCCGTATACATTCTTCATTCTATCGCTATTTTTGTGGTAAGTCCATTTGAAAACATTTGAAATTTAAACGGATCACTGATCCAGTTTAGATTATCTAATTTAGCCATTATGAACAAACAAGATAATCAACCCTCCGAATTAAATAAATCCTTCCAGTAAAATGAACCCTTCCAATAAAATCAACCATTCTAACAGACCGTAAAACGAAACAATGCGTTTTTAACACAAAAAAAAAGAAAAAAGAAGACGCTAACGGCCCCTGTAATAATATTTGTCCCAGTCACTAACGCAAAAAAAACAAGATATTCAACCAAAATTTCGAACCTGCCAGAAAGTTTTAAAAAAATAAAATTAATAAAATGATAAAGGATTACTTTACTCTTTCCTCTTAATAAAAGCATAAATATTTTGAAAAGAAGGCTTTGTTTTTATCATGTTTGGAGCCTTTTGTACTCCTGGCATGTTATTTTTTTTAGAACGTTTTTGATGTTGCGACTATTAATATTCGTTAAGAACAATTCTGAACGAAACAGTTGTATGAACACCAAGATAATCGGCATGTTAAAAGAGTCAATGTTGGCTGTAGATTCGCTGTATTAAAAACATATACTAATAAAAAAAATGAGTTAGTTTGCCCAGAAGAATTACAAAAATAGACATTAGTTACTGGAGAAAGGCGCTCCGCTGATAAAATATTAAAGATTAAAAAAAAGTTGTGTATGCAAGTTGCATGTTCAGGAATTTGAAAACAGTTTGAAAACAACCTTTGAAAAAAAATGAAAACGCATGTATAAAATAATATTTAAGTAATAATAAAAAACAAAAAAACAAACACTTAACATGAAAATAACAAGTGAATGTCCAACAAAATATAAATCATAATAATAATAATAATAATAATAATAATAATAAGAATTGTGTTATCCCCGAAAATATCTAATAAAATACGAACAAAAATTATCTAAAAAAATGGAGATGCAGATAAAGGACTAAATGAAACATCTCAAAAAGAAATAATAAGGTAGATGCCAAGAGACAAATAAAACGTGCGTGTTTCCGAAGGAAAAGGTGAGAGATTAAAAGAGAATGAATGATGTGTGTGTGTGTGTGTGTGTGTGTGTGTGTGTGTGTGTGTGTGTGTGTGTGTGTGTGTGTGTGTGTGTGTTGGCAGTGAAGGTTAAACAGGAAAATAAATTTACACGGCGAATGACATTTTTGATTTGCGCCTGGCAATCTTTATTGTCAGCAAAGCAAATCTTTTGTCAATAGTCTTTAGGTGTTGATGTTAATGTTACTGTCATTATAATTGTTGTTGTTATTGTTATTGTTGTTGATGACGTAGTAGTTATTGTTGTTGCTGCTGCTGTTTGCAGCATTTCTTACTGAAAAAGCTAGCAAATAAAAAAAAATGCGTTTTTCGTTTTGTCATATACGTAGTCCTATTGTGACACTTGACATTTCGTGTCGATCTCAAATAGAATTCTCTCTGTTTCACAAACACACGGATCTTTATACAGGGTGCGATGGATAAATTTTCGTTTTCTTATTTTCCTGTGTGCCTTGCCTTTTCAGGACGTAGGCGATCATGGTCTTCCACGTCTCCCTATCCCTGGTGGCTCTTAGCATGCTTTCTTGTTTTACGCCACTCAACCCCCTTTCTGCCATCTACCTGATCAGGCCAGTCAAGTTCATTACACGCTGTTTTCCCCTGTCTAATCTTCTCTCTATCTGGCCTGTTAGTATCAGATTCTCTAAGCCCTCCTTCTTCATTGCATGTCCCAGGAACTTTAGCTGTCTCTTCCTGATGCTCAGTAGTAAACTCCTTTTCGTTTCCATCCTTTCCAAAACCTCATCATTGCTCACATGTTCGATCTATGATAATCGCTGCATCCTTGTGTAGAACCACATTTCAGTTGCTTCAAGTTTTTCCTTCAACTTCAATGAGATTATCCAGCATTCACTGTCATATTGAACAACTGACATCACATAGTAATCCAGTACATTCTTCTTTGTAGCGAAATTTTCCTGTTTTTAAATACTCTACTCAGCTTCTGGAATGCATCCTTTGTCATGCCAATTCACCTTCGGATCTCTGTGTCGCACTTTCCGTTTTCAGTTACTTCCCTTTACAAGTTCTTAAATTTTTGTATTAGTTTGATTCTTCTGTTCCCAACCTGAAATTGGCATTTTGGGCTCCTCTGTTTGCTGATAATCATATATTTGGTTTTGTTGTAGTTTTATTTGTAGTCCTTTCTTGTAACTATCTTCAGCTACCTTCTGTAGGAGGTCTTGTAGTTTCCTTTCCGTAATTACGTAAAAATGAAAATACTACTGAAATCTCATTATAACAGATATATTTACCAAAATTGCACAAAAATATCTTGAAATACTGAAGAGTAAATGTATTTAATAAAATTGCCATTGAATTCAACTACGGCCTCGAGATGATTTCTGAATCTCCTGCAACTCTTTTGCACAGTCTCCTTGTTTAAGTTGGTGAATGTTGCCATAAACTTCAGTTCATGTTTGGTTTTATAACGAGTTTTGTTGCTCACTTTCTCAACTGCGGGCCATACATAATAATCAAGGGGTTACAGTCTAGGGAGTTACGTGGTCACATGTGAGGGGTTATGTCACAGAAATTGTTTGACAGCCATAACTAGGTTCTCCTGCTTGTGTGGCATGGTGCAGAGTGTCCTGTTGCCAGACACAGGGTTTTCTAGTAGCCACCCTCTTAACTCAGTGCAGCACTATCTGCTGAAGCCACTTGATGTAGGTCTACGTATTGAGTCTGAAGCCTTCACCAACAAATTTGGAAGTTCTTTTCTTATCAGAACGATCAGTTTTCTGAACTGCCGTACATTCAAAATCGTACTGCAGGAATATGAATATGATGTATAACATCGCCATCATTAGTGATCACTCAAAATGCCTTTAGTATTTGTCTATAATTCTGAGATGTGGTAGTATTTACAGTATTTACATTATTCGGACTAATGTCCACATATTTGTTGTCATTTGTACAACGTTTCGGCCGTTGTACGCTCCGGCCTTTTTCAGGTGTTAGAAATTTTGAACTGAACACTTGATTACAATCACTGGGGTATATAGTCTTCATCCCATGCGTAATAGCGCCTCGTTTAATAGTCATGAGTTATCTCCCTCTAACCTTGTAAGTTAGTTGTTCACCACTACAAGGTAAGGCTACAAGAACATCGCAAGGCCGTAACACGAGGGGAGATAGAGGAATCAGGCGCAGCTGACCACATATGGAGGGAGAATGGGGATCACCGCCTCCTATGGAATGAAGTTGAAATAAAAGATAGAGAACGCCACTGGAAACTACGTAAACTTTAAAAAATCAGCACTTATGCTAGGATACAAAAATTTCTAAGCCGACCAAGCATAGAGATGAATACAATATGGGAACCAGTAATACGGAGTGTCAGAGAAAATCATTAAGTGTCAAAAATTGCAATATGAGCTCTGGTAAAAATGAAGTAAATCATCAACATCAAAAATTGCAATATGAACTTAAAAAAGGGTTAGTGAACATTAGGTTTATAAAACCCAAAACTTCAGTTGTTCATGGCCCAATGGATATAGACGTTGGTTATTTCCTGTGACTTGTGACAAAAGAGTTGTGCATTCAATACCAGGCTAGAGCAATGGTGAACAAATAACTTACAGGATTAGAGGGAGATAACTCATGAATACCAAAAGAGGCAATACGACGCAAGGAATGGAGTTCATGTAACCCAGTGATTGTAATAGAGTGTTCGGTTCGAAATTCCTAAAACCTGAAGTAGACCGAAACGTCGTACAAATGGCATTAGTCTGAATAATGTAAATACTCAAAATACCTTTGTGATCAAGATTAGGCTCATTCAACTATTTCCAAATCCTCTGCTCTGTTCTCAGATTGGCAGCCAGACATTCTGAAATGTTTGTATTGTCGCTTCCTTCACGAATGCTAAGCAGTACAGCATGCCGTTTCCAAATTTATGGCGGAGTGGATTCTGTGATGGTGCTTTTTTTATCACAAACGATACCCAACTGACCTTTTTCGACTGAGCAGTCGACAAAATAAAGGAAACAAAGAAATTAAGAATGTGCATGAAATTAGAATATAAAATGGCAACAATTTACACTCGCATACTATATATACATATATAAAGTGAATTACATGAGTGTACATGCGTATATAAGGTATATTGCATGTGTGTGTGTGTGTGTGTGTGTGTATGTACGTGTGTAGATGATAGAAAGAGAGAGGATGATAAAGGGAAGATTAAGGGAAAGATATTAAAAGTAAGTAGAAAAAGTTTGTCATGCGTGTGAGTAATTTCTAATTGACAATTGTTGGATTAACGTCCATTTATAAAATATAGTTAATAACCAGCTCATCTAGAAGAGTCAGATCTATCTATCTATCTATCTATCTATCTATCTATCTATCTATCTATCTATCTATCTATCTCATTCTTTTCCTATCTATCTATCTATCTATCTATCTATCTATCTATCTATCTATCTATCTATCTATCTCATTCTTTTCCTATCTATCTATCTATCTATCTATCTATCTATCTATCTATCTATCTATCTATCTATGTGTGCCTGCTTGTGTGCCTGTTGTGATATAAAACACAGTCTGAAAACTTTAAGACTTGAAAACAGTTACCATACAGTGTTGATTCTTATATCTATCTATCTATCTATCTATCTATCTATCTATCTATCTATCTATCTATCTATTGTACATATGTGTTAAAATGAGATGGCATTGTTATTTTCATTCTTGCATAACTTAGTTGACAATTCATCCATTGTATCCTGTACTTATAACGTTCCGAGTTAACGTTGGGGTCGCATTGTGGGTATTCTGCAACAAAAAAAAACAAACAAAAAAACAAAAATAAAAAGAAAATAAATAAAACGAAACAAAATCTATCTATCTATCTATCTATCTATCTATCTATCTATCTATGTTAGTCTACTAAGATATTAATCTGTTTCTATCTATCTATCTATCTATCTATCTATCTATCTATCTATCTATTATAAATATATGTTTTAAAATGAGATGCCATTGTTGTTTTCATTCTTGCATAACTTCAACCATTGTATCCTGTACTTATAACGTTCCGAGTTAACGTTGCGGTCGCATTGTGGGTTTTTTTTAAAAAAAAAAAAAATAAAAAATAAAAAAAAAATTAAAATTAAAAAAACAAAACAAGAGACGTCTCTTCAACTTATGCGTAGCGTTGCAGAAACTTTGCAGCAATGTCATATGGTTAGCTGATGAATAATGCGGATATTTTTGTTAGGCAGAATATTGACATATAGGATTTCGAATGACTCACTCTTAATGAGTGTCGATATTTTCATGATATTTTCATGGGAACGTGCATGGTAGCGTTTGAGAGTTCGTAAATGGATGAGTTTTCTCCAGAGTGACTGAGAAGAAAAAAATGGAAATTGCCAGGTTGAACGCAAATACGGATCTGGCGTTGTCCACATTCACTTGAATTATTTTTCAAGACCAATAATTGTTTTCAGTTCGACTTAGCGTCTTGTATTGTCCAGAGTTACGGACTTCCTTTGTTTCAATAGTTTTCTCCTTTTCATCCCTCCCCCCCCCCCATATTTATTTCCTATGGTCACTTGTGTCTTTCTTTCATAATTTCTTTCTTTTAGCACTTTCTTTCTCTTTGCTCATTCTTTTTTTCTTTTTCTCGTTGATTCTTACTGTTCTTTCCTTCATTTTGATCTTTCTTTCTTTCTTTCTTGCTTTTTACCTGCTTCCTTTTTTGTTCTTTATTTCGCTTTTCTGTTTTTTACTCCTTCCTTCCTTCCTTCCTTCCTTCCTTGTGTTCATTATTTCTCTTTGCGATTTCTTTCTTTGGCATTTTTTTCTGTTTGTTTTTTCCTTTTTTTTTGCTTTTCTTTATCTTTTTCTTTCTTTCTTTTTCTTTCTTTTTCTCTCCCTCTCTTTCTTTCTTTCTTTCTTCTCCTTTTCTTCCTTCTTTTCTTCCATTTTAAGTTTCTTTGCTTTTCCTTCCTTCCTTTGTGTTCTTTATTCCACTTTGCTCTTTTTTGCTTTTGCTTCCTCTTTCTATTTGCTTTTTACTTTTTATCTTTCTTTTTGTTTCTCTTTCTTTCTTTCTTTCTTTCATTCTTTCACTGTTCTCTTTCTTCGTTCCTTACTTCTTTAATTCCTTCCCTTTTTTCTTCTTTACTACTCATTGCCCTTTCTTTAAATCTTCCTTCCTTCCTTTCTTTCTTTTTTATTTTTATTCTTTCTGTTCCTTCCTTCCTTCCTTCCTTCCTTGGTTTGTGATCTTTATTTTTCTTTCTTTTTGCTTTGATTTCTATTTTTTGTACTCTTTCTTTCTTTCTTTCTTTCTTTCTTTCTTTCTTTCTTTCTTATAAATTGATCATAAATCAATCATCTGAACTTCTATTTACTTTTGTTAATTGATGGAACCGCAGTGGATTGATATCTCTGTATATTTTTATTCATATCCAAGAATTATGAAAATTACTTTTCTGTGCAGCCATCATTCATTTCTGGTGTAGGACACGAAAGAAATCTCCAAAGCAAATAGTAAATGAATAAACTTGTAAAATCTTTGATAACCATATCTAAAAATATTTACTTTTATACTTGATATCAGTGTAGCTGATGACGTGATAGTATTTATTAATATCTACCTAACAGGTTTCCTATTTCAATGTATTATTTCTTTATTCTCTACCGTAAACTTATGGCTACACTGTTTTTCGTTTGTCATGTAAGCGATTACAAGTAAACCCCTTTTTCAATCATCTAGGAAAAAACAAGTGTGAAGTTATATATAGTTAGAATATATTGTATCAGAACAAAAGATTGTAAAGGTTATTTTAACTGAACCTAAAAGAATATATTTAGATATTTGTAAATAGATTCGTTCAACAATGTTTGGGTAATTTTGTTACACTCAATTTTGCCATCTTTGATGCAGCTTCCTGATTCCATTCTCACAGAACTTAGCATTTCTTGTAGACAGAAACTGACCTAAGTGCAGGCTTCAAGACGATTGTGGTTGTTATTATTAAGAGAAGTTGTTTAATTGCCGGAAATTGCAGGCTGATGATTTGAAGAGCCTGCTAATTAGATATTTATTATAAACATTCACTGGAGAGTAGTTTAAATATTTTGGAAAATAAGTAAAAAGAAACGGCTTAAAAATTATGTCTTTAAATAATAAAATGAATTTAAGAACAGTTCCAAGAAGAATCAAACTAGTCAAGGTTCAATAAAATTGAGCCAAGTGTTGCCAAACTATTCATTTCTCGCCGAGAAAAAAGACGTGATTAATGTGTTGTTCGAATTTCTTCACTATCTGTCCAAAATGTACCTCTCTTTATAAGAATTAATGATCAGAATTCTTTTAAAAAAAGAATTTGGAATTGTTCGTGTTCAATAAAATCGAATCAAGAGTTCCCAAACTATTCATTTCTCGCCAAGAAAAAATATGTGATTAATGTGTTGTTCGAATTTCTTCACTATCTGTCCAAAATGTACCTCTCTTTATAAGAATTAATGATCAGAGTTTTTTTTTTTTTTAAAAGAATTGGGATTTGTTCGGGTTCAATAAAGTCGAATCAAGAGTTCCCAAACTATTCATTTCTCGCCGAGAAAAAAGACGTGATTAATGTGTTGTTTGAAGTTCTTCGCTTTCTGTTAAAAATGTACCTATTCTTATAAAAGATAATGATTCAGAATTTTTTAAACAAAGGATTTGGATTTGTTTGTAATGATGTTGCGCATTAATAGCAATTTTTACGTTGTGAAACTAACCTCAGTGCAGATTTCAAGAGAATTGCGGTTGTTATTATTAAGATGATTTTGTTATTTAAACGCTTAATTTCTTGAAATTACAGGTTGATGATTAGGAGAGACAGACAAGTAGGTAATAATTCTGAACATTCACAGTAGAGTAGTTTGAATGGTTTGGAAATATATGAAAAGGAAATAAATAAACGGGTTAAAAGTTATATTTTATAATTATAAAATGAATTTAAGAACAGTTCCAAGAAAAATCGAACTAGTCAAGATTCAATAAAATCGAGCCAAGAGTTGCCAAACTATCCATTTCTCGCCGAAAAAAAGACGTGATTAATGTGTTGTTCGAATTTCTTCACTACCTGTCCAAAACGTACCTCTCTTTATAGAAAATATTGACCCAAATTCTTTTAAAAAAAGAACTGGGATTTGTTCGTGTTGATGTTGATCGCTTCAAAAAACCATTATCGTTACAGAAAGAGAGAACAGGAAATTTTAAAAATAACAACGAAGGCCATGTGTTTATTAACACATCTTCTAAGATTAAAACGGTCAAAGTGGAGAAATTAGATATAACAATTTCAGTTTTGTGGGAGTAGGTAGAGTCGTTTATATAAACGAGAACACTTCAGGCAACGACATATATACGGAGAAATTTTTTTCATCCCAAGCAAGGCATTCCACTGCCACTATAGCGCAGGGGGTTACATAGAAGGATTGGGTATGGGAAATGTCAGAAGGAGGGTGATAGACGAGTTAGGATGTACATAGGGAGAGTGTTGGAAAGAACGGGTACGAGTTAGTGTGTTAGGAGGTGTCTATTGACCTTACATTTCAACTCCTGGAGGTTGTAGCCGTCGGGGAAGCAAGCATGCAATAGGGAATTCCACAGGCGGGAAGTGTGAGGAAAGAAGCTGTTGGAGTAGAAATTGCGGTTACATTTCATCGGTTTCACTGTAAAAGGGTGGGACCTAGTTGCCAATCTAGTAACTCGTGCAAATTCACATCTAGTGATTTAAGTTCGTCAGAGCAGAAGTCATGAAAGTATTTATAGAAGAGTCACAAGGAAGCCACGTCACGCCGGTGAGAGAGATACTGCAGGCGGTCAGCCAAGTCGGTATCAATCACATTACAGATTCTTCGCTGTATTTTGTCAAGAACCCCGAGGAGAATAGAAGAGGCACCCGACCAGATGTGGCAGCAGTACTCAATACACGGGCGGATGGTGGATTTATATAATTGCAGGATAGATTCAGGCGGAAAGAATTTCCGGTCCCTGCACAGAGAGCCGACTTTCATAGCTGCGGATTTAGCAATGGATTCGACGTAGTCATTCCACTTGAGGTTCGCTGAGAGTGTCAGGCCAAGCAGGCGTAGTGATTTACTCTCTGGGAGGCAAGCCTGTTCCATGCTAATGGGAAGGAGGTGCGGTTGTCTGTGGTGGTTAATTGACAGCAGCTTCGTTTTGGAAGAATTGAATTTTACGAGCCATTTCTTACCCCAATCCACCACGGATTGGAGGTCCTTCTCAAGCTCGGCAGCGAGGTTCGCCTTGTCACCAACACCAGATTTTTGATCGAGGTGAGAGTAAACTGTGGTATCATCGGCGTACATGCCTACTTGTGATCTTATGGCATCGGGGAGATCATTGATATAGATTAGAAAGAGCGTAGGACCTAAGATAGAGCCTTGGGATACACCCGCATTTGTAGGGTAGTTCTGGGAGGCTTGTCCGTTTAATACCACCTTCAGTGTGCGGTTGGAGAGGAATGACCGGATTAAGTCCAACAAAAGTCCAGTTATGCCATAGCTTCGCAGTTTCCGTAGAAGGCCGGCATGCCATACTCTGTCGAATGCTTTAGAGATATCCAAGGCGACGGTTCGGGCTTCACCATTTTTGTCGAGAGCCTTGTATATATACTCGGTGATGGTCGTTAGCATATCAGCAGTGGACCTGGTGAAGCGGAAGCCATACTGTGTGTCCGAGAGAAGCCCGTGGGCTGTGAGATGCTGAACGACCTCGGCATTGATAATGGCTTCGAACACTTTGCCGAAGATCGGAAGAAGGCTGATGGGGCGGTAATTTGCGGGGTCCGATGGTTCACCAGTGTTCTTGAATATTGGAACCACAGAAGAAGACTTCCAACAGGCAGGGGAGCAGGAGGAAGATAGGCAGAGGTTGTAGAGCTTAGAGAGGATAGAAGAGAGTTCAGGGGCACAATTCTTCAAAACTATGATTGGGATTCCATCCCCACCACTCGCTTTGTGAGGGTCCAGTTTTGAGATTATGCTAGAAATCAGCGAGGGCGTGATGTGGACGTCATTCAATTGGGCCTCAGTTCTAGATGGGAAATCGGGTGTATGGATTCCAGACGAATCCAGAGTCGAATTGGTCGAGAATCTATGGGCAAAGCATTCAGCCTTGTCTGCTGAGGAGGTGAGGACCTCAAACTCGTTTATTAGTGGGGGTATTGAGGACTTACTCTTGCTAAGCACGCGTTTGCAGAGGCGCCAGTAGTCTTTGGTGCCGAACTTGGAGGATGCTATGCGCTGCTTCATCCTGGCAGCAAACAGCATCTTAGCTTCGTTAAGCATCTTTTTACACTTATTACGTGCTGAGGCGAAAAGGCGCCTGTTTTGGTCCGACACGTGGCTACGATAAAGCCGGAAGAAGTGATTCCGGTGGGCAATGGCGGCCGAGCAAGTGTGCGAGAACCAGGGAGACGAATGGGATTTAAGCTGAAATTTCCTGGCAGGGATGAATGCATTGATGCCAGCCTTAAGCCAGGAGGAGACCTCTGATGCACAGTCTTCGATGGGAAGACTAAAAACATTGTTCCAAGGGACGTCGCAGAGGAAGTCACGGAACGAATCCCAGTCTGCTCTTGATAGCAGTAGGATATTCTGTTGGTCTGGGTTTCTTGGGTAGGGGTGGAGTGGAAGGAGATGTTGACAGAAACTACGGCGTGGTCAGAATTTCCGAAAGGGCAGAGCTGTCTGGTGGAGCAAGAATTTGGGGTGGAAGTGAAGCAGAGGTGTAGTAGCGAGTCCCTTCCGTTAGGGCTATTGGAGAAACGCATTGGGAAGTCCACCACTTGCGTAAGGGATTGGGATATCGAAAAATTAAAGATGTGGACACCAGCAGGTCGGTTACAGAGTTTTCCAGCCACTTAGTGTTGTGGGCGTTAAAGTCGCCAAACATGAAAATATGGGCAGATGGGTGCGAAGAAATGGCCTGGTCGATATTGTCAGAGATGCTGTCAAGTACCAAACAGTCAGAGGAGGAGGGGGAGCGGTAGAGGAAGAAGAGATAGCTCACAGAGCTTAGAAGTGAGAAACGGAAGCACACGAAAGACTGGTCCAGGAGTTCGAGAGGTTACTCTAGCTATGGGGAGGTGTTCACTGACATATACACCAAGCCCATGCATATGGACGTTGGAGTCCTTCCTGAAGAGGGGAAGGTAACCAGGAACATAGAACTCAGAGGAGGAGATAGACGGGTCAAGGTTAGTTTCACATAGGGCTAAGATATCAGGTGAGTTAGTTTGGAGGAATGCTTCTACGCTATAAAAGTTAGTGCGGATACCGCGTATGTTAGTGAAAGAGACACAGGGAGGTTTGGGCGTTTTCCGAGTAGCTGGTTTGATTTTGGTATTTTGCTTGTTCTTTTTCATGGTGTTTTGGTTGAGGAGAGAGGACTAGGGCAGAATCAGTTGGTTACTATTTGCAGCCTGTGAAGAATGGAGACTGGCGCAGCCTGCAGCATAATGTGGCCTCGGGGTTGCCCACCGGAGGTTCATGAAGGGACTCCTGTCCATGCGTGATATGGCACTACAGGAAACCCGATATTATTCAACTGTTGATCAGAGCAGCCTCTCAAGACGCTACGCAAGAGTTCGGGCTCCTAATTACCAGTCGGAAGCAGCAACCAGGAAACTGCCAACCCGGTACCCTCAGAATGGAGAGACATTGCCACCACACTCGCTAACAGCAAAGAGCTTCCAATTGAACTACCACTAAGACCGAAGGAGGAGGTAGGAGAACCGGGAACCCCTTCCTAAACAAGAAAAAGGTGATTACCCCTACTCCTGTTCAATAGAAGGGGGTGGAGTGTGAAACCGGGCGATAGTAGGTACTATCTACTCCAATTTGGCGGGAAAAAAATGGAATAAATAATAACAATAATACAGAGCTTAAAACGTCCAAAAAATTTCTTTGAAAATTACAAAAACACTCGTTCAAATGAACCACAGAATCAAGCAAAAAATAGTAAAAAAAAAAAAATATACATAACTTTAACGAGTTTCAAAAAATAAATAAATAAATGTTTCCAACCCAGCTTACCCCACTCACCTTTCCAAGCCATTGTCATCTTAATGATGTAAAAATGAAACTAACACTGACATCTGATTTTAACACATATATTTAACAAAATTATACAAACGCATGTTTAAATGCTAAATAGTGAATACTAGCAGTCTCGCCCGGCGTTGCTCGGGTGTAATAAAAGCTTTAAAACTAATCCATGGTCCTGGAACTCAGACTCTTTAGACGTTGGCACGAAAGACTAAAAAGCAATAAAAAGCAATAGTTGTTTCCAGTTAAAGCGAAGCCATAGACTGAAAGAAAAATGAATGGATTAAGTCAAATTTTGATTTCCTGGTATCGATATCAAATAAGTGTTTTTCGTCGTAAACTGAATTTTGAAGGCTAAATAAGTCCTCTGAGTAAATGGTATCATGGCTGAGACTAAGAAATAGAATTATACCTACTTAGAGCCAAACCCGTAGCAAAAACTAAAATAAAAGGGCTGAAAAAATACAGACAAACAGGCAGATAAACAGACACACACACAAACATCTTGCCTTTTATATATATATATATATATATATTATCGATTTTCTGCACTATTGTAAGAACTGCAACCGTGAAACTTCTGAATAACGTTTCTTATGTCTTTGTCCATGAGTGTATCAAATTTGATTAAAATCGGACTACTCCTTCTATAACCCGATTTTTTCGATTATCAATTTTCGATATTTATCGGGAGTACCTCGACACAAAACCTAGCTAAGAACACTCGCAGACGCTTATAGAAAATGTGTAAATTTTCAAGAAAATCGGTTCAGCCGTTTCGGAGTCTATAGGTAACGGTTACACGCACACAGAGACACACACAGATAAAGTTCCATTTATAAATAAGTTTAGATATTCAATAAAATCGTCAACTTTAACTATGGCCTCCGGACGACTTTAACACCTCCTATAACTCTTTTGGTCGGTCTTGTCTATTTTGGCGAATGTTGCCATATTTCTTGCCTTCAGTTCATCTTTGGTGTCATAAAGAGTTTTGATGATCTGTTACTCAACTGCATCCCACACCTAGTCTGGGGAAGTATCATGTGGTCGCAGAAATTGTCAGACAGCCATGATTGAGTTCTTCTGCTTGTGTGGCATGGTGCAGAATCTCCTGTTGCCCAACATAGGGTCTGCCAGCAGCCACTCTCTTAACTCAGGGTTGCATTACCTTCGCAAGTCACTTGATGTCGTCCTTCGTGTTGAGTCTTCGGCCTTCACCAACAAACAACGCACACATGCAAAATTAAAGCAAATATAATAATGTATGCATGTATACATACATACATACAGTATCTATTTATCTATGCTAGTCTGTTCATTATCTATCTATCTATCTATCTATCTATCTATCTATCTATCTATCTATCTATCTATGCTAGTCTATTCATTATCTATCTATCTATCTATCTATCTATCTATCTATCTATCTATCTATCTATGCTAGTCTATTCGTTATCTATCTATCTATCTATCTATCTATCTAGCTATCTATCTATCTATCTATCTATCTATGCTAGTCTATTCATTATCTATCTATCTATCTATCTATGCTAGTCTATTCATTATCTATCTATCTATCTATCTATCTATCTATCTATCTATCTATCTATCTATCTATGCTAGTCTATTCATTATCTATCTATCTATGATAGTCTATTCATTATCTATCTATCTATCTATCTATCTATCTATCTATCTATCTATCTATCTATGTATCTATCTATGCTAGTCTATTCATATCTATCTATCTATCTATCTATCTATCTATCTATCTATCTATCTATCTATCTATCTATGCTAGTCTATTCATTATCTATCTATCTATCTATCTATCTATCTATCTATCTATCTATCTATCTATCTATGCTAGTCTATTCATTATCTATCTATCTATCTATCTATCTATCTATCTATCTATCTATCTATCTATCTATCTATCTATCTAGCTAGTCTATTCATTATCTATCTATCTATCTATCGATCTATCTATCTATCTATGCTAGTCTATTCATTATCTATCTATCTATCTATCTATCTATCTATCTATCTATCTATCTATCTATCTATCTATCTATGCTAGTCTATTCATTATCTATCTATCTATCTATCTATCTATCTATCTATCTATCTATCTATCTATCTATCTATGCTAGTCTATTCATCTTATCTATCTATCTATCTATCTATCTATCTATCTATCTATCTATCTATCTATCTATGCTAGTCTATTCATTATCTATCTATCTATCTATCTATCTATCTATCTATCTATCTATCTATCTATCTATCTATGCTAGTCTATTCATTATCTATCTATCTATCTATCTATCTATCTATCTATCTATCTATCTATCTATCTATCTATCTATGCTAGTCTATTCATTATCTATCTATCTATCTATCTATCTATCTATCTATCTATCTATCTATCTATCTATCTATCTATCTATGCTAGTCTATTCATTATCTATCTATCTATCTATCTATCTATCTATCTATCTATCTATCTATCTATCTATCTATCTATCTATCTATGCTAGTCTATTCATTATCTATCTATCTATCTATCTATCTATCTATCTATCTATCTATCTATCTATCTATCTATCTATCTATCTTATCAGATTTCCAGAATGACCATTTGTGCGCCATAATTTTTCGCTATTTGCAATGCACTTTCTTAATTCTCCGTTGCCTCCCCCATCAAAATGACCGAAGTCCCTCGTCAACGACACAGTGACCAGCCATTCTGAACAAACGCTAATTTCACAGTTCACTTACATCTCGGTGCTGACAGTTCACCTAGGGAGAAGCACACGGAGGGTGCCAGGATGAAGACCATCTTTGCATCTAATGAAAATGAACAAAAAAAAAAAAAGAAAAGAAAAAGAAAAAGAAAAAATGCATCGAAAAGAAAAACAAAACAAAAATGGCGTCGATTATGAATCGGGATGCGAGGTAAGGAATCACGGGGAAGAAATAGAAAAGACACTGAAGAAGAAATAATAAATTGTGAAATAAAAAACATTATAAGTAAGGCCTATTAATAGAAAAAGTAGACAAATAATTGGTAGAAAAAGAAAGCGTAAAATAAGAAAGAAAAAAAATAAAGTAGGTGGAAGCAAAACAAAACGAAAAAGCTAGAAAATAGATAAAAAGAAAGAAAGAAAGAAAGAAAGAAAGAAAGAGAAAAAAGAATAGCCAGAAGAAGAAATATAAAAAGAAAGAAGTTCAGTGAATCAAAATAATAAACAAGAAATAAAATTTTTTTGAAAATATTAAAAAATATAAAAAAAGAATAATGATGTA
This sequence comes from Ascarosepion bandense, assembly GCA_037127315.1. Lineage (NCBI taxonomy): Eukaryota > Metazoa > Mollusca > Cephalopoda > Sepiida > Sepiidae > Ascarosepion > Ascarosepion bandense. The sequence goes on from JBBBDQ010002223.1 coordinate 171,945, forward strand.
AGAGTTGAATAAGATGAAATTAAAGAAGTGATATGAAAAAAAAATATAAATAAATAAAGAAAAAATGAGAAATGAAAATTTATAACTAAAACAGATCGTAAATAAAATATAAGTAAAACAGTAAAGAATCGAGATAAAAAAACAAGAAAAAGAAAAGAAAAGATGAAAAATAAATAAAATAGAATGAAAAATAAAATGAAACTAATAAACGAAATAAAAAAGAATATAAAGTAAAAGCATAAAGAAGGAAACTTGGTGAAGGAAAAATAAAAGTGAACAAAACAAAATGAGGATGAGAAAGAAGTGAAAAGGTCGGAAGAAGAAAAATGAGGCAGAAAAAAGTGGATATTAGAAGAAAATAGAAAAAATAAAAAGAGAAAATGAAGTGGAACAGAAATAAAAAAAAATCGAATACATAAGAAAGAAAAGTCAAAGAATAGAAAAAAAGAAAAGTAGAGGACCAGAAGGAAAAGATGAAGAAAGACAGAAGAAGAAGACAAAAGAAGAAGTAAAATGGAAGAAGAAAAAAGAAGAAAAAATAAGAAAAATAGAAGAAAAAAGAAAAAGATACAGAAATAACAAAAGAGAAGGACAAACAAGAAAGAAGTAAAATAGAAGGTGAAAAACTAAGAAAACAAAAGAAAAAAGAAGAAAAAAGAAAAAGAATATAAAGAAAAAACTAAAAAGGAGGACAAAGAAGAAAGAAGTAAAATAGAAGAAGAAAAAAAGAAGAAAAAAAGAAGAAGCAAAAGAAGAAAATAGAATAAAAAAGAAAAAGAAGATAAAGAAAAAATGAAAGAGGAGGACAAAAAAAGAAGTAAAATAAAAGAGGAAAAAAGAAGAAAAAGAAAAAATAAAGAAGAAAATAGAGGAAAAAAAGAAGATAAAAAACGAAAGAGAAGCACAAAGAAGAAAGGAGTAAAATAGAAAAAAAGAAGAAAAAGAAGAAAATAGAATAAAAACGAAAAAGAAGATAAAGAAAAAAATAAGAGGAGGATAAAGAAGGAAGAAGTAAAATAGAAGAGGAAAGAAGAAGAAAAAGAAATAAAGAAGAAAAATAGAAGAAAAAGAAAGAACATAATGAAAAAATAGAAGATGAAGACAAAGAAGAAAGAAGTAAAACTGGAGAAGAAGAAAAAAAGAAGAAAATGAAAAAGAAGAAGATAAAGAAGAAAAAAGAAGGAAAATAGAAGAAAAAGAAGATAAAGAAAAACTAAAGAGGAGGACAAAGAAGAGAGAATTAAATTAATAGAAGAAAAAAAGAAAAAAGAAATAAAGAAGAAAAATAGAAGAAAAAGAAAAAGAAGATAAACAAAAAATAGAAGAAGGAGAAGACAAAGAAGAACGAAGTAAAATTGAAGAAGAAGAAAAAAAGAAGAAAAAGAAAAAGAAGAAGAAAAAAATAAAGAAGAAGGAGAAGATAAAGAAGATGAAATACCGGCAACGTTACCAGTCAAATGGCTCCGCTGGCTTAATCTTTGTTTGTATCGATTTTCGCGCCTGCATCACACTATTTATTTCTCCCAGAAGACCGACAAGAACTTTACTTTCATACTAATCCTTTCAACCATCAAGTCGACACGAATCTTTTTTTCCTGCCCTCTTGCACACACACACACACACACACACACACACACACACACACACACACACACACACACACACACACTAAAACCCGTATCTTGAATGTTGCTTCAGTGATTCGCATTTTAGCAGTAGCAAGAGATTTTCCTCAGATTAACTTATTTTCGGAAATTATTTTAGGAAAAATCTCGAGGGTTTCCAATCCTTTTTGTTCTTACTATAATATAAATTAGCATAGGCGAATATATGCAAATAAAGGAAAACATTTAAAAATAAAGCTTTGTCTTGTTGTCAAGTTGCGTTGCCTTTGACGCCATTATCAGGATGGCAGTGATATTATGTAACGGCCATATCAGATATCGTCGAAGCAACAATACGCCTTTACCTTATTGAATACGGACATAGTAAAACATTAAAACCTGTACGCATAAAAATCCCAACAAAAAAGCCTTTAATATACAAGTTCGGTTAGAAGATTCTTTGAACGCCATGTTTTCAGGCGGGAAGTATCGAGAAATGTTTCCTGTAAGTATAATCAACATTTGTAAAAGGATCTTCAGTTTTGATTTGGAAGCAATCCGCCCATCACTCACAAATACAATAAAGAGAAACCAAATACCATGTCATATACAATACGTCTTAAAAAATTAGTCATTGATAAGTCAATCAGTTAAGTGACTGACTTATCAATGATACGCTTAGGCGATCATGTCTCGAAAGAGACATAACTGACTTGGCAGAAGATTATCCCGCAGTAGGTTGCCATTACTTTCTGCAGTAGACTGGTTGCCGACTCAGGCTACAGAACCCAATCTGTCCTGTTATTTAACCCATAATTGGAGGGAAGAGACGAATTAATACCTTTCTCAAGGGTATTTGCGCGTAAGTGAATGGAAAGAATTCAACTGAAATTTGAACTCGGCTCCTCGATTTCTCGTTCTCGTTCCACTGCACCACAACAATAATTGATAAGTATTTACACTATTTACATTATTTGGACTGTTGTCTTTATATTCATTGCAATATTTACGACGTTTTAGAAGTTGTACGCACTATACCTTTGTATCTGGTCGATTTACGCTGAAGGGAATATCAGGAGGCACGGTGGAGTATTTATTTACCCTACTCCCCCACTGGAGCGAGATGTTACACAAAGTCGTTTTTTAATGTGGGGAGTCCAGACGCGTTCGAGCGGGAAGAGGTCCAAAAATGACCCCAATCCCCGCAACCGCTGGTCGCGCTGGCCCCGGTGACGAGCTCCTGAGGTACGGTGGAGTAATCGGGAAATAGCAGAACAGACTGGGTTTTATAGCCTTGATTAGCAAACAATCTTTCGCAGTAAGAACTGGCAAACTACTGCTGGAAAATCTTCACACCTGAGGACCGCTTGTGGAGCCAAAAAGTCTAGAGAAGAAGCCGGCTCAACCCGACCAAGCTGAATGCCACCACAAGTAGAAGTAAGTAATACCAATTTCTCTAAGCAAGAGTGTGCAGGTAGTGTAATGGACAATAACTCAGGATTGTTAAATTCTGAGTGATTTTTAGTGCAATTAATTTTGGGTTCCTTATTTTCATTTACGTGAAAATACCCTATTTCTCGCCTGTTTTGGGTTAAATTGTAAATCGGTCAGTTAAGTGCCATACGTGATACACGCTTTGGGCAATCATGTTCCAATAGAGACATGACTCACTGGGCAGAAGATTATCCCACAGTATGGTATGTTGCCATTGCTTTCTACGATATACTGGTTGTCAGCCAAGGCTATAGAACACAGCTTGTCCTATTATTTAACCCATAACTGAAGAGAAGAGACGGATTAATACCTTTCCCAAGGGTATTTATGCAAGGAATTCGAACTCGTAAGACTTGTATAAAAACAAAAACAAAAAAAACATTGTTATCGCCATTCGAATTCTTACAATATAAAAGTATTTTCTGATTGGAAAAGCCGTAGAAAACTCATCAAACAATCAATCATTTAGGCTGAACATTTCAAATTTTTGCCTTGGACACGACTTAACTAGGTTGAACAAATATTTATCAATGATTCATCCCTATATTTCTGAGATGCGGGATTGTAATTATTTACATTATTTTTATTATTCCGATATCGGTCTTTGTTTTTTTTTTCCTATTGTTTCTAATTTAAGTATTTTGCTACTTACTTTTAGGGTACATTTAGACAAGGTTCTGTAAATTATTTTGTCTTTCAAGGATTCTTTCGACTTATACTAAATTAAAATTTAATATTTAAAAAAATAATTGGAATAGATAGTACCTACTATCGCCCGGTTTCACACTCCAGCCTCTTCTTTGGAACAGGAATAGAGGTGCTTGCCTTGTTTCGTGTTTAGGAAGGGGCTCCCGGTCCATTTCCCTTCTCCTTTGGTCTTAGTGTTAGTTCAGCAGGAAACCCTTTGCAGTTACTGAGTATGGTGGCAACGTCTCTTCATTCTGAGGGTACCGGGTTGGCAGTTTACTTGTTGTTGCTTCCGACTGGTAGTTAGGAGCCCGAACTCTTGCGTAGCGTCTTGAGAGGCTGCTCTGATTGACAGTTGAATAATATCGGGGTTCCTGTAGTGCCATATCACGCATGGACGGACGTCCCTGCATGAACCTCCGGTGGGCAACCCCGAGGCCACATTATGCTGCAGGCTGCGCCAGTCTCCATCCTTCACATGCTACAAACAGTGACAGACTGATTCTACTCTAGACCTCTCTCTCTCTAAGTAAATCACTATGCAAACAAGCAAACAAAATAGCAAAACTAAACCAGCTAGTCAGAAAACGCCCAAACATATCTGCGTCTCCTTCGCAAACATACGAGGTATCCACATTAACTTTTACAGCGTAGAATCATTCCTTCAAACTAACTCACCTGATATCTTAGCTCTGTGTGAAACTAATATTGACCCTTCTATCCCCTCCTCTGACTTTTACGTTCCTGGTTACCTTCCCCTCTTCAGGAAGGACTCCAATGTCCATATGCATGGGCTTGGTGTTTATGTCAGCGAACACCTCCCTCTAGCTCGCACTTGCCGCCTGTGGAAATCCCTTCTATCTACTTGCTTCCCTGACAGCTACAATCTCCAGTAATTTAAATGTAAGGTCAATAGACATCTATCCTACTAACTTTCATCCATTCTCTCAAAGACTTTACCCATCTACCCAACCCCCATATCGGTATCCTCATCCGTCTACCACCCTCCTCCCGACATTTCCTATAACTAATCACTCTTTCTCAGCACTTTCCCCGATGTAACGCTCTGCGCAGTAGTGGCAATGGAATGCCTTGCTTGGGGTGAAATGATTAAAAAAAAGGAAGTTATTTCACGACGTTTCGGCCGTTGCACGAACCGGCATTCTTCAGATAATATTTCTTTTAATCTTTTGTTTAACCTACGGGATCTAAATAAAGGTTTCGGCTAGAAATTACAACAATCTACTTCCGACAACTAAAGAAGGGAATCAGATCAATAGCTTATCTGTAAAAACATCACTTTTTACGACAACACTCTGCATCACTTATTTTTTTCATCGTTTAACCACAAGCAAAGCGGTACTGTCATTAATGCGCAGGGGGCTGCATAAGAGAGTAAAGGTTTAGACGGGAGAAGAGTGAAGAGAAAGACGAACCAGTTACAGGGGTGGCAGAGAAAGAGCAGGAGAAGGATGGGAACAAAGGAGAAGACAGTTGCCGAGGTAGAGAGAAAGGAAAAGAACAAGATACACGGGGTGATGTAGAAAGGACTGAAGTCAAGTGTATAACAGATGGGAGTTGGCATTGCATTTACATTCCTGGAGGTTGTAACCGTCAGGAAAGCAAGTAGACAGAAGGGAGTTCCAGAGGCGGGAAGTGCGAGAAAAGAAACTGAAGGAGTAGAATTTTTGCCTGCATTTGGTTGATTTAGCTGTAAAAGGGTGGGACTTTGTTGCCAGTCTGGTTGCACGAGTAAATTCTTGTGAACAGAAGCCATGAAAATATTTGTAGAAGAGACAGGGAAGCCACATCCCGCCGGTGAGAAAGTGGCTGGAGTCGAGCTGCCAGGTCGGGACCAATCACAATACAGATTCTCCTTTGGAGCCTGTCGAGAATACTGAGATGAACAGCAGGGTGTCTGACCAGATATGACAGCAATATTCTATACACGGTTGGATAGTTGATTTGTATATGTGCAAGATGAATTCAGGCGGAAAAAAAACTTCTTGGCCCGACGCAGTGACCCAACATTTCTAGCAGTGAATTTAGCTATTGACTCAATGTAATGATTCCACTTGAGGTCGGAAGATAGGGTAAGGAAGAGGAGGCGCAGTATATTGCTTCCAGGTAACTCGCTTGGTCCATGCTTATGTGGGGGCATGAGAGATTGTCTGTGATGATTGACAGATATCAGTTTCCTTTTAGAAGCATTCAGATTTACAAGCTAATTCTTATCCTAGTCCACAACTGAGTGGAGGTCATTCTCAGCATCAGCAGGGAGGTTATGTTTGTCCACCTCGCCAGATTTCTTACTGATGTGGGAGTAAATGGTGGTGCTATTTGCGTAGATGCCTACTTGGGATTTGATAACATCTGAGAGATCATTTATGAAGATTAGAAAGAGCGTCGGGCCTAGGATAGAGCCCTGGGGAAAACTCGCGTTCGTGCGGTAGGATGTGGAGGCATGCCCACTCAAGACGATCTTCATTATGCGGTTAGATAGGAAAGATTTCATCAGATTAAGCAAGCGTCCAGTGATACCATAACTCTGTAGCTTGCGCACCATTTAATTTAAAAACTTTCAAATTTAATATTGCTGCATTGAAATTATAAATCAAATCAATTTAAAACTAAGACATTCAAATTAAATTATAAGCCATTCATCTAAAAACACTGCAATATTTTTGTTATCGATATAAAATGGCATGAAACTTATCGTCTAAATTAAATTCGCAATTTCCAAAGGAAAAAGAAGTTCAGATGAACACCCAGAAAGGCAAACGTATTATCAAACTATGTGATACTTACTTAATAATTGCATGATTAAATTAGAATTAGTGAATTGTAAACTTATTCTTTAAATTGAATGCGTTATTTTTTTTATATTGAATGTCTTGTTTTTGTTTATTTAATATGAATGCACTATAAATTCATTTGATTGAAGTAATATTTAATTTGAATCCTTTAGTTTATAAATTGAATGACAAATGGAGTCATAATGAAACACACACATACTATGAATCCATCAACTCAAATTAATGGGATATTCATTTATTTCTCATCAAGTCAACACTATCAACTGATACTGATTTCTTACGATAAAGGCGTGAACTTAACACGTTACTTATTATCATTTACTATTTAAATAGGGAATATAGAAATTTAACAAGTAATTTATTCTAATTAACGAACAGTATAAACCTTTTCAATTATGGATAAAATAAATCAACTGTGAGTGTAAATTTCGCGACCAATTCAATCTTGTCGTTTCTTATTGCTAATGCGCCATTGCATTATTTTGAATGTCACAGGTCAAAATTTCTACACTCGTCATTGTCAACTACCAGGGCTCAATGAGGTATGCATCTATGAGGAAAACGGTACCTATGCACACAATACGCGAACAACCCGTTACGCATACGATTTAAAATAGACAATCTCACACTACTTCAGCTCTAACAAGCTTCTTGCTTTGGTGTCCCGACCACACGAATTTACTCGTGCTAATAGAGTGGCAATTAGGTCCCACTCTTTCATCGTCAAAATAGTCAAATGTAACTTCCATTTCTACTCCCTCAGTTTCTTCTCCCACACTCACCGCCTGTGAAACTCCCATCCATATAGTCGCTTCCCTGGTTACTAACATGCCCAGAGGTTTAAGTGTAACGTCGATTGACATCTTCCATCGTCTTGATTACCGAATTTCTCTTATCTCTTCTTCTACATTCCCGGTAGCGTGTTACCTGTTTTTTTTTTCCTTTCTGTTTCTCTCACTGTAACCGTCTGCGCTAGGATGTGTGCTGTGGTGCAGTGGATATCGACTCAGAACGACAAATCGGGAAGCAGAGTTCGAATTCCAGTTGAATTCCTTGCAATTCACTTACGCACAAATACCCTTGGAAAAGGTATTAATTTGTCTCTTCCCTCCAGTTATGGGTTAAATGATATGACATATTTGGTTCTAAAGAATTGGCTGGCAACAACTCTACCACAGAAAGCAATGGCGACCTACTGTGGGATAATCTTCTGCCCAGTCAGTCATGTCTTTTTTTAAGACATGATCGCCCAAGTGTGTATCACGTATGGCACTTAGCTGACTGACTGAAAACAGAAGAACGGAGTTCAAGAAAACCGAAGAGGGTTTAAAGTTTTGAAGATTGTAATAGTCAGGGAATCAAAAAATCGGAATGGAGTTCAACAGGTGGGTAGTAGAGGTGGCGATTGCATCTAGCTATTAAAACAATGAGACCTAGCTGCCAATGAAGTAACACGCTTGAATTCATTTATTCGAGACACCAGGGAAAAACGCTCGTCAAAGTAGTTGGTATAAAAATTTTTGCATAAAAGACAAAGGTAAGCTCTATTAGGTCGAAATGTCTCGTTAGTATATATATATATATATATATATATATATGTGTGTGTGTGTGTGTGTGTGTGTGTGTGTGTGTGTGTGTTTAACATTGATATTTTTATGGATACTCGTATTTGAGTGGAAAGTTTATATATGTATATATAGCCCAGGGGTAGAATCGCCAATTTGGTCGGGTTTCAATCCTGGGTTAAAACCAATCAGAGTCTAACCGTACTGATGAGCCGTGATACAGCGAAACAGATCTGTCTGCGGATGACTATATATATATATATATGGGTAAACAGGCCATTACATTTTGGATTAAGAAACACTCAGAAATACTTTCCACACGCTCCACAAAAGAATTTATCATACAAAGTATAGATCTAATTTTAGACAACAATTTATTCCAATTTAACAACAAAAATTATATTCAAACAACAGGTACCGCGATGGGGACAAAAGTGGCACCGACATATGAAACACTCACACTAGCATATCTATCAGTCAGTCAGTTAAGTGCCATACGTGATACACACTTGAGCGATCATGTCTCGAAAGAGACACGACTGACTGAGGAGAAGATTATCCCGCAGTCGGTTACCTTTGCTTCTAGCCAGCCAAGACTACAAAACCCAATTTGTCCTATTATTTAACTCATAACAGGAGGAAAGAGACGGATTAATACCTTTCCTAAGGTTATTTGGGATATCTATAAGAAAGCTTATACAACTAAATAAGACATAAATATGGGGAAGACATATAAACAGAATTCACTAACTCATGGAAGAGTTATCTAGATGATTGTTTTATCTTTTGGAGATCAACATGCGGAGATATAAATGAACTACACAATCTACTTCAAAACTTGAACCCCAAAATTAAGTTCAAGCTTGAATATAGCAATAACGAATTGCCATTTCTAGATATACTCATAAAAAAAAAACAATTGCATCATCACAGACATCTACCATAAACCCACAGACACCCAACAATACCTCCATTTCAAGAGTCACCACCCTAAAAGTTGATAAAATCTATCCCCTACTCCCTAGCACGACAAATTTGCACAATAGTAGCTAACGAAACCCTTTGTAAAATACGCCTAGAGGAACTATGAAAAACACTACAAATAAGAGGATACCCCACTCCAATAATAAACAAGTGTTTTCAACTGGCAGAAGAAATACCATTAGAATCTTTCCGGAATAAAAAAATATATATGAAAAAGAAGAAAACATTCTAGCATACGTTTCCACACACAACAAAAGCAAGCCAAAATTATTTACAAAAATCAAAAGACACATAGAATTACTTCAACAAAAATAACAAAATAAAGAAAATATTAAAGACAACTAAAATAATTAAAGGCAAACAACAACGCCCAAATTTAAAGAAAAACATGCTAACTCTATCAATATTCGAGTAACACACAACACAAAGGGTCACAAAATGCAACAAAAAGATGTAGGGTATGCAACATAATAACAGAAGGAAAACACATCTAAAATGCGATGAATGCGCAAAAATATACGTGGGAGCGGTACAAGGCCTAAGTAAAAAAAGTAGCCCTCCACAGAAGTAACATTAAACTAGCCAATAACAGGAAATTGTACGTCTCCCAATACTTACATGGATGAAGTGAAGGTAAATTCAGATTAATGGCTATCTACCAAAATGCAGATTAAGGCACGTTCATGGTGCAGGAAGAAATATTTATAAAAAAATACAGCCTTCCTTTAACAAAACAACATGAAAAACCTAACACACACATAAACACCCCCACACACACTAAATTTAAACGCGATAAAAAAAACTAAATTCAAATAGTATTCCAAAAACAATAAAAATAACTAGATGACCCATAGAGTAGGATTGAATCAAAATCGCTGAAAACAATTCTGAAGTGTAAAGACGAAATCAAATTTCGCAAGTCAGTGAAAAAATTTTATAGCCAACGAAATGTGACGGGAAATATTTAACGAGCGCATGTGAAAAGAACCTGTAGCTTTTCCCTAAAGTACAGAAGGCAGATATCGTAGAACGACATACAGAGTATTGTTTTTTTCCAGAATTTTTCATTTTACTTTGGGGGTTTTGCCTGAATCTTTCCAAATATTTGCAGACAAGGATGTTTGGTTTTGGTACGTGTTGTTTTGAAAGAAGTTAAGTGCACATAGCAACGCTGTTTAACAGTGTTCTTAGTAGATCCAATATAATTTTTTTTTAAACTTATATATACAATATGGCACATTGTGTGTTGGTATTAATAAATACTGCTCGATATAATATAAGTTATGAATTACATTTTAATAAATATATTTCGGGTACTGAATTGAAAGAATCTCAATTTGTAGAACCTTCAGTGATGCTTGGTAAATTGGCCTTGTGCCAAACACGTCCGAAGTTTCCACCATTTATATATCAGAAGGTTGAAGGTTGGATGTTGAAATGTGGAAGTATAAAATGTTTTGTTTTTACATTAAAGCAAATATTTATTAGCAGAATGACAAATGTGTAAGAAGAAAAATACAAGTGAAATTTTGTTAACTGAACACTATAACATATTTGTGAGAAGAAAAATGTTCATTGAGAAAATACATGCCGCTTTGTAGTTAAAATTGTTCGTAGAGAAATGTAGGTATTTAAAATGTCCACAGAAGTTTACCGGACTGTCTTGAATGGTCACCGACATGGTTTAGATAGGGAAGTTTATCATGTTGCCGACTCCAGCAAGCATTTTCACTTAAGTGTGAAAAAACGTTTGACTGACTATCAGGATCCAGAATTTTGCTTTTTACACTGACTTGTGAAATTTGTATTGATCAGGGTTTTTCCAAAATGTTTTAGTCGTTTGCATCCATTTTGGCAGGTGTGGAATTTTACTTTGGGTTTTTCCAAAATGTTTTTAGTCGTTTGGATTCGATTTTGCGGGTTTGCAATTTTACTTTGTGTGCTTTAGTTAGTTCATGGATGATATAGAATTTGTATCTTGTAAATTCAGCACCTGAAGATTGCGTTGTGCATGAAAAGCACAATTCGAACACACACGTGCTATAGTGAGGAAAATGGATTGTATTAATATATATAATGCCACATTTTTCACTAGTAAAGGTCAAGCAGATAATTCTCATTAACTATTACTCACTGCTGAGTCGGGACCGCTACTAATGAGTAAAAAGAGTGGGTACAGAGAGTATTAAAAAGAGGAATAAAAATGAGTGGAATTCAAAAAGATGAAAGACAGCAATTGGCATTGCAGTTAATGTTTTGGAGATTGTAGCTCTCAGGGAAGCACGTAAATGGAAGGGAGTTCCACAGACGAGAAGTGCGAGAAAAGTGTTGTGGCCTGTTAGGGCCAGAAAGAGAGACACAGAAAAAAGAAGATAGGTTTTATTAGTTTATTAGAATAACAGAACATATATACAAGTGAAAGAGTTAGTAGTCAGCAAGTCGAAGTGTATGTCCGAACTGTATAGTTACGCTGCGTCACGACTACCTCTAGACTGCCTCCCGAATGTCTTTAGAGTGCCTCCCCGGAAGTTATGCAGGTTTTTTGATGGAGGAAGAATCCATTGCTATAGATAGGGCTCCATAACTTGTTAATGTAGAAGTAGCAGTTATGTGAACAGTAAAAGGATGGGACCTAGAGGTTAACCTAGTAGCACGCTTAAATTCATGTGGTTAGAGCAGATGCCATGAAATACTTGTAGAAACGATGGAGGGAAGCTACGTCACGTCGGTGAGAAAGTGACTGAAGTTAAGTTGCCATGCCAGGATTGATTACATTGCAGATTTTTCCTTGGATTTTCTCGAGAACCACGGGATGACTATCAGGAGCAACGGACCGGATGTGGCAACAGTATTCAATAGACGGATGAAAGATAGATTTATAAATGTGCAAGATGGATTCTAAGGAGAAAAAACATTCTAGTCTGACCCAGAGATACAAGTTTCGTAGCAGTAGATACAGCTATTAAATTCCATCGTTCCACTTCAGGTCTGTTGAAAATGTGATGCCAACGACGTGAAGTGTGTTGCTCTCCAGGAGACTGTCATCAGCCATGTGTGTAGGAACGTTTATCAATGGTGGTTAAGTGTACTAATATTAAGAAATGTCTAGCAAAATTTAAAATAAGTAAAAATCGAAGATAAAATGAATATACGTACTCACTTTGTCTTTTGAGTGATATGTCCCGTCAGGCTGTAGGTGTTCATAATTCTCCATAGTTTCTTTGATATCTGTAATCAATGAATTATCATGATTCTTCCTTGAAAATATAGTGGAATATTTTCCCGTTGTCTTCTTCACATTTTTGAAATTAGAATTGTGCTTCACCTAGACTGGCTCACTGATAAGTATATACTGCTACTTATGTCACACATGGGACGTGAGATATATAGATAAGACATTTCTCATGAGCATTACGAGGAGGGGAACAATAAATGCCTCATTCGGAAAGAAAGAAAGAAAGAAAGAACTATGTAAGTAAACAAAAAAATTAAAGGTAGAATTAAAGCATAAAAAACAATAACGACGTAAAGAAAGAAAGAAAGAAAGAAAGAAAGAAAGAAAGAAAAAACTACGTAAGTAAACAAGGAAATTAAAGGTAGAATTAAAGCATAAAAATAATAACGACGTAAAGAAAGAAAGAAAGAAACAAAGAAACAAAGAAACAAAGAAACAAAGAAAGAAAGAAAAATCCATGTAAGTAAACAAGGAAAGTAAAGGTAGAATTAAAGCATAAAAATAATAACGACGATGAGAAAGAAAGAAAGAAAGAAAGAAATATAAACAGGTAGAAAGGAATCAAATGATAGGAAGAAAGAAAGATGAAATCGAAGAAAGAAAGGAAGAATTAAAGATAATCAGGAAAGAAAAAGCAGATGACAGAAAAGAGAGAAAGAAAGAAAGAAAGAAAGAAGGACAAAAAATGTGTATATGAGCGATAACTGTAAGAAAGACTGACAGAGTGAATAGAGAGAGTGCAAAACATACCGAGAAAGAGAAAGAAAGGAAGTTTGATAATCACGAGAAGAGAAAAAGGTAGTTTGAGATCAAGAGAGAGGAAGAAAGGTAGAAAGATACAAAGTGAAGTAGTGAGTGTGTGCAAGTTTCTATAAGAAAGAAAGAAAAAATAAATAAATGAAGAAGGGTGGCACTGGACCTGGTGATGTCTGCAGAGGAGCAGACTAAGTTTCGCTCGTTGATTGAATGACAAGACACGAAACGTATCTTGTCGGGTTTTTTTTTCCCTCGGAGGAAGGAGAAAATTGGGCGCCCAGTGTGTTCGCGATGTGTAATCCAGATCCACCATTCTCGCTGGGGTCGACAGTATGCAATTAAAGATCTACTAAATGAGAACGGAAACTGAGCTTGTGCTGAACGGCCATCCAGCCAGCCTTAGGTCCGCAACGGACCGCAGTATCCATTTTGAATGTCGTCGGTGTCACGGTGCGAATCGTATTACCGACGTTCGACACTTGCTCGGCAAACGGAAGCTCTCTGAAACCGACATGCAGGGACTCTGTGTTGGCGGATCAATTGTAGAAATAAGAAGGGTGATTCAGGATCGCAGCAGTAAAGGGATGGTAGACGATTAACTGCAATAATGCCGTCGATGACAATAAACTTAGCCCTTCACAACTTTACGAGATTCTCACTTGATAGTCGCTAACGAATGACCGGAATGTTTCTTCATTACAATCAAATTATCCCATGCCGTGGAAAGAAAGGCTCTTGAAATAGGGACATACGTATTTTTCGGTAATTCAGGACGCAGGCGATCATAGGTCTCCACATCTTTCTGCTTGTAACTCTTGATAAGTTTTATCTTTTTGTTATTTCTTCCAAACCCTGTTCTATCATTCCTTTATTCAAGCCCATCAAGTACGCGCTGGTTTCTTCTATCCCTCTTTTTCTCAATTTGTTTTGTCAGTCTGACCTCTTTTAGTCGTTTTTAAAAAGATGCAATTTTATTTGGGTTTACAGTCAGAGATTGGAGTTACGAATTGGAGATGTCTTCATAAAAGGAAGAAATAAGATAATCAGGAAGGAAAAATCTTGATCCTGGGTATGACGGTAAACTGCATCCGGCAGCAAGGCCTCTGATTGGGAGTTTGGGAGAAGCATGGGACCACCTTTTAATTGCTGTTGTTCTCATGTCCAGCCTGACCAGAAGTGGTAGCACATATTAGGGTGCCAGCTATGGGCAAATATTTAAACCCCAAACTGGGGTGAAAACACTATGAAATTATAAAAATAAACTTTTATAGAAAAATATACATTTTTGAAGAAAAAATTATTGCCATAACACATTTTTAAATACAAAACTACAAGACATTTTCAGTTTTCAAAAATAAAAAAAGAATAAAAACAAAAAAAAATTCATTCAAATCTGACTAAATCAACCTTTTGATATCACTGGACATTAAAAATGCCTTACCCTAAATTTTTGGCATTAAAGAGAGTGATATGCCGTTAAACAAAACTCAAACTCAAACTCAAGACATTTAACTCTTTGCAAAATCTTATAAAAGGCGATGAAAAATGTAACATAGAAATCGGACGGCGCATTGGAATAGCAACAGACGCTTTCAAAAACTAAGCAAAATATTAAGAAATAGGAAAATATTGTTAGAAACAAAAGTAAGCAAGTTTATACATTATCTACGAAAGAATTCTCCTATACGGCAGTGATTTCTGAACAATCATCTATCAAGAGGTGACTTGAGGTAACAGAGATGTAGTTCTGCAGAGGATACTGAAAATACCATGAACTAGAAATATGTACAAAGGGTCAGTTTTAAGGAAAATGGGACGAAAATGTGAGGGTTGCAAATTTCCGGTACATATATAGAGAGCTTCGGTAATTCAACATTCACACAACAAACTGAAAACAAGGGAGAGAAAAACGGGAAGAAACTTACCTAAGAAACGTAAATTATTGGTAGAACAGGGATTTTTTTTACGTTGCTTGATTTGTTTTTTACGGCTTATCAACTATTTGCAGGTTATTTAATTATGCATAAATAGTTATGTAATT
Organism: Ascarosepion bandense; assembly: GCA_037127315.1. Classification (NCBI taxonomy): domain Eukaryota; kingdom Metazoa; phylum Mollusca; class Cephalopoda; order Sepiida; family Sepiidae; genus Ascarosepion; species Ascarosepion bandense. The sequence continues at coordinate 187,127 of JBBBDQ010002223.1, forward strand.
TAGTTTTAAAGAGGAAGGTAATAAAGACTTAGTGATATAATTCATAAAAATTAACCCATAGCTGTGGGGTGAAGAGGTGGATTTATAACTTTCCCAAGGGTCTAGCGAGCTAGATTTCATTCAGACTTGAATTCTTTAAATGTAAGTCGTCATTTGTTTGCATATCTCCATGCCTATATTTTGCTTTGCTGAATTGAACCTTCTTTTTGTTGGTTTATCTTTTTTAACTTGTCAGAATTTTTTGTTGCAGGTAGTTTGGATTCTTTTTTTTTCTTTATCACCCGGATGAAAACCCTCTACCCATCTTTGATAGTAGGTCACTCATATAGTCAGGTTAGAGTAAGTAGGTAGTAAGATATCTGATTCACCAGCCCTGTCTGATTATTAACCTTTGTTAAAAGTAAGAAATTTATTTCTCCCACCCCTTAAAAATCACCACTTTTTTCTGGCATGTCTATCGGGTTAAAATCCAACTGGAATTGGAACTCGACACTTCGATTTCTAATTCTAAGCCGTTATCTATTACACAAACGGCACAAATCTGCCATTTCAAGCGGTCACCCATCTAAGTAACTGACCAGGCTGGATTTGCTTAACTATAATGAACTAACAAGAAGGGGTCTAACATTGCTTAGAGTTACACAGGATTGGAAATTGGGGAGAGGTATGATCGCTGACGTCCTGAAGAGACGCGGCGCATGAAATAAAAATTTGATATATTAGAAGCACTCGAGATTTTAGGTTGAGGGATAAATAATTTTCGTAAATAGTGGTATAATGCCAGACGACCTATGCAAATCCATTTCCATAGCATTGCCTAAGAAGCTCGGTGCAAACGAGTGAGAACTACATCGAACAATTAGGTTAATGAATCACATTACAAAACTGATCGTCCGAATACTGATGAATAGAGGTAGAATCAGGACAGAGACAAAAACAGCTCGGGTTCGTCAAAGACACTGGGACAAGGAACGCCATATTTATGATTAGGATGCTCTCTGAAAGAGCAATACAAATGAGTAAGAACTTATACCTGTGCTTTATTGACTATGTAAAAGCGTTCGACAAAATACGCTTTGGGAAAGACATAAGGGTAATTAAAAACCTCTACTGGCAGCAAACTGCCTGCATACAGACAGGTAACGAATTCTGCAGTTATACAAAGATAGAAACAGGGGTAAGACAGGGATGCGTATTTTAACCGGATTTATTTAACTTGTACCGTGGGAATATTTTGAGGACCCTAGATGTTATGCCAGGATTTGTCATCGGAGGTCACAATCTGAATAACATAAGATACGCAGTCGACACAGTGTTGATTGCAAACACGGAAAAATTCAGGACCTCCTACAGAAGATAGCTGAAGAGAATGACATGAAGGGATTACAAATAAACTGCAAGAAAACTGAATGCATGGTCATCAGCAAAAAGAGAAGCCCAAAGTGCCAAATACAGGTGAGGGTATGTTAAAATCAAGCAGGAACGAAAAGTCAAATATCTGCGAAGTGTTCTAACTGAAAGTGCGACACAGAGATCCAAAGGCGAATTGGCATGGCGGCATAAACGTTCCAGAAGCTGAGTAAAGTATTAAGACACAAGAAACTTTCACTAGAAACAAAGAAGAGAGTACTGGATTGCTATGTGATGTCAGTTCTTCAATATGGCAGCGAATGTTGGACAATATCAACAAAAATGAATGGAAAACTTGAAGCAGCTGAAATGTGGTTCTATAGAAAGATGCTACGGATGTCGTCGACTGAGCATGTGAACAATGACGAGGTGTTGGAAAGAATGGAAAAGAAAAGGAAATTAATACTGAGCATCAGAAAAAGACAACTGAAGTTCCTGGGACATGCAGTGAGGAAGGAGGCCTTGGAGAATCTGATACTAACAGGCCAGATAGAGGGGAAAAGAGACAGAGGAAAGCAGCGGATAACATATATAAAAAGCCTGGGCAGGTGGATGACAGAACGGGAGCTAAGAGACGTTACAAGAGAAAGCGTTCTAAGAGCCACCAGGGATAGGGAGACGTGGAAGGCTATAATCGCCTACGTCCTGAAGGGACAAGATACATAAAAGAAGAAGAAGATAAATTATTTACGTATTTATTTATTAAAATTATTATTTAAAATCGGTATATTTATTGTAATTAAACATAGTACAATAACTTTTTATAAAATAAATTACAAGTACACTTCAGACAAAAAATAAATGCACCCGCATTTCTTATAAAAACATCTTAAATTAGACATTTGTTATTTTTAAATTAAAGGATAAATAAAAAAAAAACTGACTTTGTACAAACGTAGTTTCTCTTGAGAAAGCTGGCTGTACAAAACGTCAAAACGAATGAAACATATTGTTGAATATTGCAGAAAATTGTCAAAAGGTGTCTTTTTTCTTTTTCTTTTCTTAAATCGCGCTCCTGCCTATGTGTTGAATAATATTAGAAGAGTTACGTCGATCATATGGTTTGTTAATAATAATAAAAACTCCTTCATTTTATCTCTCCAATGACTTTTAAATCTAGGCTAGAAAAGTAGATCTTGACCAGTGGTTTTTAACTTTTTCTTGCCCAACGTCCCCTTTCAAATATTTGCAATAGTTGGCAATTAATCAGTCAGTTAATTAAATACCATACGTGATACACACTTAGGCGATCATGTCTCGAAAGAGACATGCCTGACTGGGCAGAAGATTATCCCGCAGAAGGTTGCCGTTACTTTCTACGGTAGATTGGTTGCCAGCCAAGGCTATAGAACTCAATCTGTCCTGTTATTTAACCAATAACTGGAGAGGAGAAACGGATTGATACCTTTCACAAGGGTATTTGCGCGTAAGTGAATGTGAGGAATTCAACTTGTGTGAATAGATGGCAAGACTTGGTTAACAGAAAAAAAAACTTACTAAGAGAGCGATAAAGGACAGGAAGTTGTGGAAAACAATATATCTCCACGTCCTGAAGGGACACGACAAAAGAAAGAATCGGCTCATTCGAAAGTGAGTGTTTAATGTTTTTGTTTTATCTGTATGCATTTATGTAAGTAATAAATCGTTAACATAGTAACTCTCAGTAGTGACTTTCGTGCATATGTGAAAAAGAAGGCGTTTTATAACAGTGTCCTCGGCGCCAGTGTTAACATGAAATGGCGTGTATAAGCATTGGATATTTATGCTAAATTCGCTTACTCTTGTCTAGTACATTGTTCGCTGTCGAAAGGCTTGATTTCGTCTGAAATTATTTGTTCCAGTTGGCTCCGAAACAGGAACTTTGGGAACGATTGTTATTGACTGAAAATTATTGGATGTTAAATTATGATGTTATATATACCGTAACCGGAAGTGTTATGTGGGGCCTGCTGCGTACTGACTGCCTTTCGGTCATTTCGGCCCCTGCCCTGAGAGCGTCCGAATCCGGTATAGATTCTGGCTGTGTTTCACTGAACAGTGATTTCACTGAGTAGGTGGGAAACTTAAAGATCAGAAACATCCAGGAATGAAATGATTCTTTAATGACTTTTATTACTATCTATTTCAGTCTGTTCATTATCTATCTATCTATCTATCTATCTATCTATCTATCTATCTATCTATGCTAATATTTAACTATCTATTTTACCTATCTGTCTTGGGTTGATTGGCAACTTTCTATATTTTTCGACAAGCTGTTAACTCTAATCTATCTATCTATCTATCTATCTATCTATCTATCTATCTATCTAGCTAGCTAGCTAGCTAGCTAGCTAGCTAGATGCTTTGGTTAGTCTGTTCATGATTTATTTAGTATGTTCATTATCTATAATGTTTTTACCTGTCTGTCTACAAGATTGATTTTCAACTATAATTTTTGTTTCAATCTATAATTTTTTTTGGAAAACTATTCAGATAACCTTCATAGTATCATTATTCTGTCAGAATCTTTTTAAATCTCCAGGAACCTCAATTCACTTTACATTTTTTCCCGTTAAACGATACATTTTATAATCGAATGGTAAAATTTTTCTTTTCAATATCTCGAAAATTATTCTTTTTAATATTTCAAAAATGTTGTCTATACTGAGTAGAATTAGTATAAATATGATTTTTTGAGAATACACCACATTTTAATGATTTGGGAAGCGAACTTAATTTTTCGTCTGCTACTTGCATTTTGATATACGTTGTCAGGCAACAAAAAAGCGGTTGAGTTTCTTCGACTTCCGCTTCAAGACATTTTTCTTCCACTGCATCATTAAAAATATGCATTTGTTAACACTAGAACTACGCAGTTCAGGTTTCGCGTTTTAGCGATTCTTAATGAATTTATTTTGATTCCTATTAAGCGCAAAGACGTTTTTATCGATTAAATTCATTTCTCTTTAGAATTCAAATTAATAATTGATCTACTTTATGCTTTTATTAGTTTTGAATTTTCAAATGCCGGTGTAGCGCCCCTTAAGGACATAGGCGATAATGTTTCTTCACAAGTTTTATTCCTTGTAGCCCTTAGCAATTTTTTCCCTTTTAGGCGAAGTAACTCGCTGTATTCTATCTCTCTTGCTGTCAATATGCCCTGTGAGTGTTAAGTTTTCTAAGCTCTTCTTCTATTATTATGTTTCCAAAGAATATAAGCTGTTTTTTCTTGATTCAGAGTACGAGTGTTCTTTAGGTTGTCATTTTCTATCTTGTTGCTTGATCGTTCCGGCCATTATGCTTTGAATCTTACTGCCACAAGACGTTAGTGGGAAAGAGACTGAACACGAAATACCGGGTCAAGACTTTTAATATCAGAGAACCTTCTTTAAATCTTGCTGAGAATCTCGAGATATATTACAGGAGTTCTAAAGCTTAAATTCGTGCAATCGATATATATAGAAGTAGAGCTCTTTTGAAAAATCGCCATGGGAATATTTACAGAAAAGACTGCGTAAAGCCACGTCACGTCGTTGGGAAAGTGACTGAAACCAAGATGCCTGGTCAAGAACTATATCATCACAGATTTTTTTGGGGGGGGTCTTTCGAGAATCACTAGATATATTACAAGAACTCCATATCAGATATGGCAGTAGCAATATTCAATGCACGGATGAATGGTAGATTTATAGATACGTAAAACGGATTCTGGGAAGAAAGATTGTCTGCCACGCTACAGTCGGCTAAAAAAAAGCATTTATTGTACACGATAAATATTTAATTTTCAGTATAATCGCCTTCCTTATCGGAATGATTCTCTTTACGCAATACAAATCAAAAATTGCAGAGTACAAGATTGAAATAAAAATTCAGCTAATGACTGCATGTTAAACGACATGGCTGTCTCAACATTATTAGCATAGAACGTACGGTTACATCTCGTTATTTAAACAGAATGAAATCTAGTAGCCGCTCTAATGGTACGCTTAAATTCAGACCGTTGAGGTATCAATGAGGCGAATTAATTAGAACAACAGTCAGGAACATATTTATAGAGAAGACAGAGGGAATCCAAGTCACAACAATTGGAAAATGACTGAAGTCGAGATACCAGGTGAAGATCGATAACGTTGCAGACACTACTTTGGATTTTATCATGCATCTCGAGATCAGATTATCAGACATGCGCACACACGCGTGTTCCACCGCACTTTTTATCTAACCCCTCTCCCTCTCCCTACCCCTATCTTTTCGAGGGTTATTAGCTTCTTAAACTTTGTTGAAATTTTACTGTAAATTGTGACGACTCAATCGTTGTCTTCCTTCATGCACATTGTTATTGGCTTTCAAATTCGTGTTATTTTGAAATTGATATGAAAAGCGCATTCAGTTCTGTTCAGCTTTGGAATGCTTATAAAGAGCGAATATACAAACTTATGCAAGCAAGAATAGACGTACATATTTTCACTTGGAAATAATAATAGACAAGTCGATAGCCTTGAAAATAGCGTCGAGTTATTGCGTGTCTCTGTGAACAATAACAAGCGGCAATATAATAAAAATAAGAGCCACGTACCTCATTGAATATATACAGTGTTTCTCTCTGTCTACTTGTCAATTTGTAAGTGTATTCACGCACAGTCACATATGACCACATATAGATATACAGGGGAAGTGATGGGCTATATAAGGAAAGATTATCTATTGAATTCATTACATGCTTTATTCATTGGGTATACATATACATGAGCATACATTTTGGTATTGTGTGACATTTATAACTAATATATATATATATATATATATATATATATATATTCTTTGTTTATATGAGGCTGTGAATGCATGTCTTAAAATGACATGTTTAAAATGCCTATTCCCCTCTAAGTTTAATCTGAACTTAAAGATATATATATATATATATATATATGTGTGTGTGTGTGTGTGTGTGTGTGTGTGTGTGTGTGTGTGTGTGTGTGTGTGTGTGTTAGTTATATATGTGCATATATGTATATCATATTAAAGTATGTGTATGAATGAAAGTGAATAATTGTATAAATTATTTTCATATATATCATATTTGGTATAGATACATTTACATTTAAATGACGTTACACGTTTTCACGACATAATGATTATAAATAATATATATACATATATATATAACTAATATATACATATATATAGCTAATACATACACATACACTTATATATGTAACGAATATACAAATCTAATACATGTAAGTAATATATACTGATATATATATATATGTGTGTGTGTGATTGTGTGTGTGTCTGTGCGTGTGTTTAGGGACATATCAACTTTCGTGGTTTATTTAATTACGAAATCTAATTATTTCGTACGCAATTTTGTGTGTGAGGTTAGGGTTTCAGTGTTACAAATGTTAATAATTAACCAATAGATTGGGCAAAAAGATCGATTCCTACCTTTTTCAAGGTTGTCGGTAAGTGATAACAACGAAGTCAACTGAAGTTGGAACTCGGCTCTCAGATTAACAAGTCATAGCCATTATCCATTGCACCAATTAACATCGAAGTATACAGCACCTGATATTACAGAGCGGCTACGAATCTAAGTAGTGACCAGGATCGACCTTGCTTAACTTTGGTGATCGTACATAGTAAGTCTTGTGTGCGTTCGCATGTACACACACACACACACATATATATATATATAATATATATATACTCCTGCAGCTTCCTCTCTCGCACTTCCCGCTTGTGGAACTCACTCCCGTATTCTTGCTTTCCTGACGGCTACAACCTCCAGAAATTTAAATGCAAAGTCAATACTCATCTACTAACCACTGGCCTCTAGCTCTCTCCCCTCCCCTGTATAACCTTCCCTTTCTCTCCACCTATGTATCTGTCATCGCACCTGCTTTCTCAGCTTTCTATTGTTCCTTTCTAACTAGTTTGTATTCCTCACTCTTTTCTAATTAATTTTCTTACTTTTATGTAACCCCCTGCACATCAGTGGCGTTTCCGCCTTGCTCGGGGTGAAATTTTTTGAACATACGCAGTTCAAATTTATAAAAAAAAAAAAAAATATATATATATATATATATATATATATATATACTAGTACGCACACACCGCTTACTTTCGAGTTTCGATACCCCAGAAGCAAATGAATGTCTCGCCACACTGATGAGCTGTGATACAGGCTTGTATGTGGATGACTATATATATATTACGGAAATTAACGAATTTTAACGAAACTTATAAACAACCGACAATTTGAAATGAATTGTTTGAACATTATTTTTTATCGATACTCGTATTTAAGTAGATATTCTGTTTTTTAACTAAACAATATTAGATATTTACGATATGATTATTTACGATAAATCTTTATTACGAAAATGTGTGTCATTTGGCAGGATTCGAATCCTGCCGGATCATAATGCGTTCAAAAAGCGTTGGATAATCAGTTAATACATGGCGCCTGACGACACCAAAAGGTTGAAACCTTCGGTATCGTCATTAAAAAAAAAAAGATAGATCAAGTATGGGTAAATAGTAAGGCAGACTGGGCTTTTCATCATTATTTCGCACCTAGTCAAGAGAAAAAGAAAAACCCACTTAGGAAGATGAAATGCATTAACGTGCAAACTTGTGGGCGACAAAGAGAAAGTATCTTTGGGCAGCAACCTTTCTTTTAAGCATCTTTCATTGAATATGACCGACAAAGATGATTTAATCAACCTTTTATAGAGTTTTTCCAGCATTCTAATAGTTTTTTGTCTTTTAGAAATGAAAGAATATAAAAACTGTCCATAGTTTTTATTGTTCCGAGCGTTTTCGGCTAGTGTTTTATTCATTCTCAAGGGTGTTGTATTCGATATTCACCGTGTGTTGTACTACATATTAGTTTTTACTGTGTGAATATTCTTTTGAAGATGACCATTTAAAAAAGTCACGTCCCATGCGCGGGCCGACCCCAGCTATCAATCAACTGGTCAGTAGCGGCTATAGCATGTTAAGTATTGTCTAAAAATTGAAGTGACCCTCACGTCAACCCAGCCACGTATGCCACGTGACTTTATATTCTTTAAATACTAAAAAGCGCAAAATTATTAGAATATAGGAAAAATTTCAATAAGATTGATTAAATCGTTCTTGTCGACTGTATACAATGAAAGATACCAAGAGGAAAATGTTAAGAGCGACAATTGAGAGGGTAAGTAGAGACACGACACATGAAGAAAAAGATTATTTGTACTGGGATGTGGATGACGTAATTTTTATCGATGCGGTAAGTGGGATCAGCGAACCGAGTTCAAATTTCAGTCACATATTTGCGCTCACTTTCACTCACTAATGCTCGCCTGAAAGGCAGAAAAACACCTTGTACCGACTAAATATGGGTTGAATAACAGGATAGACTATGTGTTGTGGGGGTCTCTCTTTTTTCCATGATAATGGACCCGACTTGAGTATATATATATATACCCCTGCTATAACGAGAGATCCGTAAGTTACCGTGAGAGCTCAACAGATAACGAGAGTTACCGTAAGAGTCCGACAGATACCGTCGGATACCGAAGTTTCACGGAGAATACAGCGTCAGTAGTTCATAGTAGCTCTGAGCTCCACTCAGACAGGAGATTACTACGCAACATCCGCCAGTTTTCGACGTGGATATACTAATTCTACTACAGCTTCACCTAAGATACTTGTATATATATTTCTTACTAATCGTATTCCTGCGTTCAAGTTTGTATCCTTTGCGTTTAATATACTTATTTTTCTATCTCAAATATCTGGTTTGCTGTTCATTATTTTGTGCGGTTCCCATTCCTGGGATCCTTAAAATTATGATTTCTGACCTTAGATGGCAGCCAGTCTAGGAAAAGGACTATTCGGAATTCTGAACCGTGAACAGGGAAACCACCTCTGTCTTTCTCAAGAATGCATGGTATTTTACAGACTTTAAAGCCAAAAAATTTGCGGAGAGTCGTGAACGTCTATGCCTTATATGGGCATTATATTAAAAAAATTATATTAATATCTCATATACACATATAACTTTTTTAACTTTTTAATCCTTGTTTATATATTTATATATATGTACGTACATATGTACAAACTCATATGCCAATCATAAGTTTAATTTAATATATCGTTTATGGCATATTATGATATTTCGTTTTTCTAACTTATATAACATTTTGTTTTCGGAATATTTGATGTATATTTGGGTTTTTAATGACGGATTTTGTATAAAGCTTTCAGTAAAGCTCGAAATCATTACCAAGTAGTAACAGGCAACAAGATTAGTTTCACTAACCATTATCCACCGGCGAGAGGCTAGATATCTATCCAGTTCTACTGATATGTCCTTACCATTTTTTTTTAATCATCTCACCCCAAGCAAGGCATTCCACTGCCACTATTGCGCATGGGGCTACATAGGGGAAGGTAAAGGGAAGGAGTGGTTAGACATAGGGAATGTCAGGAGGAAGGTGACAGATGAGTAAGGATAGCGAGGATGAGGGTTTGGCAGATGGGAAGAGTGTTTGATAGAATGGGAGCAGGTTAGTGTGTTAGGAGGTGTCTATTGACCTTACATTTAAACTCCTGGAGATTGTAGCCGTCGGGGAAGCAATCGTTTGGAAGAGAATTCCACAGTCGGGAAGTGCGAGGAAAGAAACTGTTGGAGTACAAGTTACGGCTGCATTTTATCGGTTTCACTGTAAAAGGGTGGGATCTAGTAAATATAATATTCTAATAATATTCAGTTATTACCACTGCCTCTTTTATTTATGCCATGTCGCATTCATTATAGCCAAATATTAATAAGAACGCTGAACAATTGTGCTCAATCGGAGAATGTCAAGAAGATGAGCAGATTATATATTAATATTCTGGATATGTGAAAATAAATGATCACACAATAGTGACTTCATCAGTGACAACCACAGGAGGTAAAAATAATGAAAATGGAGTCGGCTTGATATTAGACCAAGACATGAAGAACTGCCTTCTGGGATACTACCAGTTATCCGAAAGAGTCCACGTAGTCAAACTGAAAGGAAAGCTATTCAAAATTGCGGTTATAGTAGTGTATAAACCGACAACGCAGAGAACTGAAGAGGAAATAGAATTTTTCTACTCTGTGCTGGATAATGTCAAGGCTCAGTGTAAAGCTCAAGAAATTAGAATTATCATGAGAGATATGAATGAAAAAAGTAAGCAAAGAGAGAGAAGTTATAACAGTTGGTAACTTTGGACAATGACATATGAGAAAAATGACATATGAGAAAAATGGGTACAGTGAACGGTCAAATAATAACCAACGCTTGGTTTCAAGAACACCGAAGACAATTATGGACATGGAGAAGCCAAGGAGGAGGCACAAAAAATCAAAGAGACTTTATAACTCCCAACAGAAAATTCAGAAATGCAGTTTTTTATAGTATGACTTTTCCAAGCACCAACTGTGGAAAAACACTTCCTGATAATATATAAACTAAGGATGAAAACTTGGAGACTGAAAAAAGCCTAGTGCAGTAGCCAGACTGCAATACAACAGACTCGTGGATGAACTCAAAGTACAGGAAGAATCCACGGACAACGTACAAGAAATATACAAGGGAAAAAATCAGAAACTGTAACTCGAAATCGGATGCACTAAAGAAATCGTTATTGACATCGGTAATAACACCATCCCAAAAGAAAACAGGCGTAGAAAGAAAAAATAAATGGATTACAGATGAGATTCTCGACAGGATGCAAAAGATACAGAAAACAGTGCCAATATATGGAACAGAATATAGAAAACTACACAAGGAAATAAAGAGCAAATGTAAACAGGCTAAAAAGGAATGGCTAAATGATAAATGTGCAGAAATAGAGAGATTAAGCACGATTAATAAAGGATACATAATTAAAAAAGAGAACAAAAGACTTGCTCTTCAACAGGATGTCTAAAATCCAAGGATGGAATACTCACATTACAAAAAGAGAAAATACTTCAGCGATAGAAAGAATATATAGGAGATCTCTTTCACAACAAGAGAGAGAAACTAACAGAAACACAGATGGGCCAGTAATATGCAAGGGAAAAAATAGAAACTGTAACTCGAGAGGAAACGTTAGTGATATCGGTAATAACATCATCCCAAAAGGAAACAGGCGTAGAAAGAAAAATAAATGGATCACAGATGAGATTCTCGACAGGATGCAAAAGATATAGAAAACAGTGTCAAGATGTGGAACAGAATATAGAAAACTACACAAGGAAATAAAGAGCAAATGCAAACGGGCTAAAAAGGAATGGCTAAATGATAAATGTGCAGAAATAGAGTACGATTAATAAAGGAGATATACATAAAAAAGAGAACAAAAGACTTGCTTCTCAACAAGGTGTATAAAATCCAAGGATGGAACACTCGTATTAGAGAAAGAGAAAATACTTCAGCGATGGGAAGAGTATATAGGAGATCTCTTCTATGACAAGAGAGAGCAACCACCGGAAACACAGATGGGCCAGTAATATTAAAATCCGAAGTGGGAACTGCACCGGCCAAAATGAATAAAACAAAGCAGCAGAAACAGACGGCATTGTAATAGAGATCCTGGCAGCCTTAGATGATTTCGGAGTAGACAAAATTACAGAAATAATAAATGAAATCTACAACAGCGGCAATATCCAGGAAGACCTAGGCAGATTGATTTTCATTGCCCTGTCTAGGAAGCTCGAATGCAAACTCCACTGAACAAACAGCTTCATGAGTCAATAAACAAAACTCATAATCCAAATTCTGATGAACAGAGCGCGCAGCAGAATTAGACTAGAAATAGGACTAGAACAATGCAGTTTCTTCAAGGACACTGGGACAAAGGACACTGGGACAAAGGACGCGATATTTATGCTTATAATGTTGTCAGAAAAGGCGATACAAATGCAGAGGGGTGCGTACTTTTGTTTCATAGAATATGCGAACGCATCCGATAAAGTTAGCCTTTGTGGCTTAAGGACGATTAATAAAGAAGACATACATAAAAAAAAGAACAAAAGACTTGCTCCTCAAATGTATAAAATGACTTGGTGGTCCTGGGTATGACGGTAAATTGGATCCGGCAACAAGGCCTCTGATTGGGAGGTTGTGAGTAGCATGAATTCACCTCTTCATTGGTGTTGTTCTCAGGTCCACCCTGACCCGGAGTGATAGCACCTGTTCGGGTCCCAGCTATTGGCAAATAGTTAACCCCTCCAACTAGGGTCAAAGCACTATGAAAGTATAAAAATACACTTTTATAGAAATATATACATAAAAATAGACTTTATAAATAAATATACATTTTTGAAGGAAAAATATTACCAACAATACATTTTTGAAGAAAAACTTACTAACATGACACATTTTTGAAGAAAAAAATGTTCTCAGCAAAACATTTTTGAATACAAAACAAGAAGAGATTGATATACCGTTAAAAAAATCTCAAACTCAAAGATTTGATGGTAACGTCCGGCAAACTTGATATATTTGGGAAGATGATTAGAACAATCAAGAACTTGTATTGGCAACAAACTGTCTGCATATGGACGGGAAACGAGTTCAGCAGATATACAAGGAGAGAAATGAGTGTAAGACAAGGATGTGCCTTCTCACCGGATCTTTTCACCGAGACAATACTGACAGCGCAGAAAGTTCAACCAGAATTCGACATTGGTGGCCGCAAACTGAATAAAAAATATTTGCAGATGATACAGGGCTGAGAGCAGTAACGGAAAGCAAACATCTTCTATGTGCCCTGTCCCTTCAGGACGTAGGCGATCATGGCTTTCCACAATTCCCTATACCTGGTGGCTCTGAGCACGCCTTTTACTGTTAGACCGTGCAATCCTCGTTCTGTCATCCATCCGATTACGTCCTTCAAATATGTTATCCGTTGCTTTCCCCCTATTTTTTCCCTCTATCTGGCCTGTTAATATCAGATTCTTCAGGCCCTCTTTCCTCATTGCGTGTCCCAGGAACCTCAGCTGTCTCTTCCTGATGCTCAGTATTAATTTATGTTTTCGTTTCCATCATTTCCAAGACCTCATCATTGCTCACATGCTCGATCCATGATATTCGCAGCTTCCTTCTGTAGAATCACATTTCAGTTTGTCCTTCATCTTTGATGGTATTGTCCAGCATTCACTGCCATATTGAAGGATGGACATCACGTAGCAATCCAGTACTCTCTTCCTAGTTTTTTAGCGAAATTGTCCTGTTTCTTAATACCTTACTCAACTTCTGGAATGCTTCCTTCGCCATGCCAGTTTGCCTTCGGATCTCTGTGTCGCACTTTCTTTAATATATTTTTTGTTTCTGTCTTAGGTTTGACTGTTGATTTAGAGTAGGATGCTGAGAATAACATAGACCGAACATGTGAGTACAACGAGTTTTTAGAAAAAGAGGAAACAAAATAGAAACTTGACATCAGGAAGTTGATGTATTCTTGTATAGTCGATTAATATTTCTCTATATTTCTCAATACAAGAATACACTACCACGAAAATAAAAGACAAAGACATCAAATTTTGAAGACCTTTATATAAAAAAATTGCAATCAACAATAAATAAAATTAATTATAAGCATACAAACAATATTTTAAAATGTCTATAACAACGAGGTTTTAAAATAACTAAACTGCATTTTTTTAAAAATATAATTATTACAAGAATTTTAAAACACGTAAATTTTCATTTTAAAAAATTACAAATGTAAAGTCATTTCCCTTACATGAGTAAAAATTATATATATATATATATATATATATAATTTACATTTTATATATATATATATATATATATATGAAATTTATTCATTGCTCTTCAGGAATGGATTGCGTTCTTTCGGTGACTGGAGTGTGTATACACTGCTTATATCCAACATGTCAAAATTTTCCTTCCCTGATTTCATGCGGGTATGCGATTCCGACTGACACCAAATCGGCCTAGTTTCGATCCCGGCCAGAAGCAAGTAGATATATCTCGCCACACTGATGATTTGTGATACAGCGAAACAGGCTTGTATGTGAATGACTAATATATATATATATATATATATATATAAAGACAGAACATTCTCTTAGAAAAAATGTCTCAGGAGCTATACTTTCCATCTGTGGCACAATTTGCACATAATCCAAAAAATTATTATATCTGATTATTATATGTAAATGGAGAACTATTTTATTTTTTGTAAAGTTTGTGCATAAAGACCACAAGATGTATATATGTTTAAGCAATAAGACTTCTACCGATAAAGTGCTGCTAAATTCAACGGACAATGTTTGTCTCTTGAATTTTGAATTGCACTTATCGAATATTACCTTACAGACATTGGAATCAAGACTGTGGACAAATCATCTAAGTTTCGCGTTTATTTCTCAATCATTATTAAAAAATGGATGTTGTCATTACAACAGACATCCTATTTCTAGAAATATAATTATGTTGTCTGTACATACATATATAACTACACACACACACACACACACACACATATATATATATATATATATATATATATATTGTCATCCACATCACCCCACATATATATATATATAGTCATCCACATACAAGTCTTTTTCACTGTATCACAGATCATCAGTGTGGCTAGACATCCGACTGCTTCCAGCCGGGATCAAATTTCGACTCTTTTGGCATTAGTGTGAGTTTCTACCCTCAAGCTATTGGTACACGGGTAAGAGAGGAGGAGATTTTAACGTGTTATATATACACGGTGTATACACACGCCAGCAGCCAAAAGAACTCCGTTCATGACTAAGGAGTAATGCGTAAATCGCAAAACGGCCACTCTTTTTAATATATATATATATATATATATATATGGTATTGAGTTGCGTTATAGCTAAGTGGTAATGTTTTTTTTTTAGTGGTTTAATGATGAAAATGTCTATTGGCAGAAAGGGTTTTTGTGGTAAAGTTTTCAATATCGCATTAGAGATAGAGCATTAACAGGATTATTGCACAAAACTTTGACTAAGCAGAATCATGGCAATTTCGAAGTTTCGTGCTGAAAATTTTGCCCTGATGAATGTAAACATCATAACGGTGCCTTCACGAAACTTCGAAGTTGGCATGATTCTGCCCAATCAAATGAAAAACTTCTCTGCATTAATTATATATACAGAGATGATAATTGCATAATTGCATATATACAATTATATAATTATCATCTCTCTCTTTCTCTCTGTATATATATATATATATATATAAGATTTTTAGTACAACAAAACGCTAATACACGCTCAACGAAATGGTGAAAAATGACAAACTATAAAATAAATAGGTTTAATAATATCACTTAAAAAAACCCGACTGAAAGGGGGGATATAAAAAAAAATCAAAAGATTCCCTTAAAAAAAAAAATAAAGAGAAAACCCAAGGCAAGCCTTTCGTCTGACAATTATTCATGGGTATACGTCGGAAAAAGATTAAAATTTGGGAAAATTTAGATAAAATTTAGGTAATGTTCAGAAATAAGGGAGAAAAAATCCCCATCATCACAATCTTTTACCCAGAGATCCAAATAATTCTAATTCAAGCCTTAGATCTCTCTGTTTGCACAGAGAAGGTGGGTTTGACAATATCGTTAAAGCCTCCAGAACAGTAAGGTGGAAAGGCGAACGACTTCTGTGCGAAATAGAAAATTGTTCAGCAGAATAAGAGTCACCACATTCTTTTATAGATCATAATTGTTCTTCAATAGCAGATTCGGGCGTCTGCGAACACTCAGAAGTAGGGTGGTGCTCACGAATAGAACGTGTAACATGTGACGTGCGAATCACCAGTCTTTGGATTGTACGGTCTATGTAGTCGGCACCACACTGACATTGGAATTTGTAAACATTATTTAATTGAAAGATAGGAAGGAATTATCTTATGAGTCCTGGGTATGACGGTAAACTGCATCCGGATGCAAAGCCTCTGATTGGGAGGTTGTGAGGAGCATGGAATCACCTCTTAATTGCTGTTGTTCCCAGGTGCATCCTGACCCGCAGTGGTAGCACCTGTTAGGCTCCCAGCTATGGACAAATAGTTAACCCCCAAACTGGGGTCAAAAGACTATGAAAGTATAAAAATACACTTTTATAGAAAAATATACATTTTTGAAGGAAAAATATTACCAACAATACATTTTTGAAAAAAAATTATTACCATGACACATTTTTGAAGGAAAAAATTATTCCCAGCAAAACATTTTTTAATACAAAACTAGAAGACATTTTCAGTTTTCTAAAAAATAAAACAAAACTGTTTCATTAAAATCTGATTAACTCTACCTTCTCATTATAACCAAACATTAAAAAATACCTTAAAACCCCAACCTTTTTTTGGCATTAAATAACCCACAAAGGTGTTGATATGCCATTAAACAAAACTGAAACAAACATGGCTTTTCCTCTATGCAAAAGTATGTGTGTATGTGTTTGAATGTGAATGCGTGTAATTAGAGGAAGCTTCTAACATAAGATCTTGCCGGGACTTTTTTCATAATCATTTCACCCCAAAAGCAAGACAGGACCGCCACTGAAGCGCAGTTGGTTACAGTGAGAGAAAAATCAAGGTACAGGGGATGTCGAAGAAAGGATGTGAGAAGGTGCGAACGAAGTTGATAAAAGATAGCAATTGACGTTGCATTTAATCTTTTGGAGATTTTAGCTATTAGGAAAGCAAACAAACGGAAGGGAACTGCCAAGTCATTAACGATTACTTTTCAGAACCTCCTTTCGATTTTGTCGAGAAGCTCAAGATGAATAGCGGGAACATGCGACTAGATATGGCAACCATTTTCAATGCACAGACGGATGGTATATTTGTAAATGTGCAAAATAGATTCTGACGAGAAAGATTACCTAGCCAGACACAGTGATCAAGCCTTCCTAGCAATAGATGCAGTTATAGATTCGACGTAGTCGTTTCATTTGAGGTTATTTGAGAGAGTGTGGCCAAGGAGGCACAGAGTGTTGCTCTGTAGGAGACTATCGTCACCCATTCTGATGGTAGCTAGGAGAGTGTTTCTATGATGGTTAAAGGAGAGCAGATTCGTTTTTGAGGTGTTCCAATTTACGACCCACTTCCTACCCCATTCAATCACAGATTGGAGGTCTTTTGAAGTCTTTTTGAAGAGCAGTAACCAGGTCTACTTTGTCAGCCTTGGAAGACTTACAGTTGAGACGGGAGGAAATAGTGGTGTCATCTGCACAGATTCCTACTTGGGAACGGCCTCGGCATATGTGATGGGTAGTCATTTATTCAGATTGTCAGAATTAAAGTGGACCGAGAATATATCTCAACATCGTACGTAATGTATATATATATATATATATATATATGCATGTATTATTATATTATGTTATTATTATGGACTTTCCCTTCGATTTCGACGTATGATTGTCTAACACAGTTAGACTGTCACACATAGAATTGTTTAAAGTGGTGTCACCATCAACACTTTTTGTAACTGCTGATAACAAACAATCGGTGCAGAAGTCTGCCACAGATAGCATGAACAACAGACTTCAGTTATTTAACCCATAACTGGAGGGAAGGAACTGATTAATACCTTTCCCAAAGGTACCAGTGCGTAAGTGAATGCAAAGTGTTCAACTGAAATTGGAACTTGGCTGACCGATTTCCCGCTCTGAGTCGACATCCACTGCATCACAACACACATCCGTCAATAAGGCTTACAACACCTGGTATTCCCAAGAGGCCACCCATCTAAGTACTGACCAGGCTCAACGTTGCTTAATTTCGGTGATCGAGCGAGAACCGGTGTATTTAACGTGATATGACCGTAAGAGCTCATATCTATATCTATCTCTCTCTCTCTCTCTCTCTATATATATATATATATATATATATATGAATCCTTATTTGTTTAAAATTATTATTTTTTAATGGATACTCGTATTTGAGTGGAATATCTGTTTATTACATATGGATATAGTTAAACAGTAAATTAGAATTTCCACTGGCCTTAATCGTCTGAGAAATCTATCAGCTTTAAAGGAATCGAATAATGTTAAACAAATAAAAAGAAAAGAAAATGTCGTCTAATGCCAGTTTCGTAAATATTTCCGTAATATATATATATATATCTGCAGTCAGTCCTGTTTTGTCGTGTCACAGCTCATCAATAAGGTTAGATGTTCCATTACTTTTATGCAGGATTGAAACCCGACCGTATTAATATCCGTCGGCGATTCTACCTCTTAGCTATGGGCGCTCGGGAATATATATATATATATATATATATATATATATATATATATATATGCGTGTATATGTATTGCGTGATATATATATATATATATATATATATATATTGCAATACATACACACACACATATATATATTGCATCTTCTGTTAATATTCAGAAATAAGTAATTCATCTACCGCTACTACCTTCCCACTACCACTACCCCTATATATATATGTGTGTGTGTATGTGTGTGTTTGTGGGTGTGTGGGTGTGTGGGTGTTTGAATTAAAATAATGGTTATAGAATATTTGTATGCGGATTGATGAAAGTATTTTGTAATGAACAATAGCAAACTGCGACAAACAAAATGGAAATCCTTGTAAACGAAAACAAAAAAAAAAACCCAAAAAACTCTACTTCAGTTTGGTATGAAATTTAAAGTCACGAAGTTGGGCCACTATGAATGAATGTCTCCCTTCTTCCACGCGTGGCCGATAAACCGCACATTGCGTGATTGTCTTTCTCCGCCATTTTCCCTAGCGCTAATATCGTACAGATTCCCCTTTCTTTGTCTCACGTACAGATCTCGCTTCTCTTTTCATATTTTCACGGCATTCATCCGTTGGTTAAAAAAAAAAGGCAGCTGGAGATTTCGATTCACTAATTAGATACCCGTTTCTTTTTTCCTAGTATCTATATCTACGTATCTTCGTATGTGTGTAAGGATAAACCCGCGAGTAAGCACACTAAGTAATTCAGCCACTAACACGCACATATCTTTAACTATGAATCATTCTCTCATTCTTTCAAATGAATTAATCATTGAATTTTCGCTTCTTGTTGCAGCCTATTTACTTGCCTAAGTCAATTCAAATCTATCTATCTATCTATCTATCTATCTATCTATCTATCTATCTATCTATCTATCTATCTATGCTAGTCTGTTCATTATCTATCTATCTATCTATCTATCTATCTATCTATCTATCTATCTATCTATCTATCTATCTATCTATGCTAGTCTGTTCATTATCTATCTATCTATCTATCTATGCTAGTCTGTTCTTATCTATCTATCTATCTATCTATCTATCTATCTATCTATCTATCTATCTGTGTGAGCTGCATGTGATTTTTCATTTTCTGATGAAATGCATTAAAATCCATTTGTATAAAGTAAAATAAACTATACTTTTTATGATATCAAAATTATATTCTTTATACTGGCTGAAAATCTGTACCCTACTTAAAAGCAAGCTTTGATTATACTGCATTCCAAGATCATTTTATCAAAACACTAACATAGATGCTGCGAATATCATGGATCGAGCATGTGAGCAATGATGAAGTTTTGCAAATGATGGAAACGAAAACATAAATTAATACTGAGCATCAGGAAGAGACAGCTGAAGTTCCTGGGACATGCAATGAGGAAAGAGGGCCTGGAGAACCTGATACTAACAGGCTAAATAGAGGGAAAGAGACAGGGGAAAGCAACGGATAACATATTTGAAGGACCTAATCAGGTGGATGACGGAACAAGTGTTGCGTGGTGTACCAGGAGAAGGCGTGCTAAGAGCCACCAGGGATAGGGAGACGTGGAAAGCCATGATCGCCTACGTCCTGAAAAAACAGGGCACATAGAAGAAGAAGAAGTAGAAGAAAAAGAAGAAGAAGAGGAAAGACAAAGTCAGGTCATCTAATTCATCAACTGCTCTAATGAGCATTTCTACCTGCTGCCCCGACTACATGTATTACTAGACTGGAACCTACATCCCACACAGTTACTGTTGAAATAGCTAAATGCAGCCGGCACTTCTACTCCAAGAGTTACTTTTACCGCAGCTTCTTTTCTCGCACTTCCCGCCTGTGGAATTCCCTTCCACATGCTTGCTTCCTGGACAGTTACAATCTCCAGGAGTTTAAATATAAGGTCAATAGACACCTCCTAACATACTAATTTTTTCCATTCTCTCAAACACTCTTCCTACCTACCCAACCCTCATCCTCCGTATCCCTACACGTCTATCACCTTCCTTTTGACATTTCCTATATCTAACCACTCTTTCTCATCATCTTCCCTATGTAACCCCTAGGGTAATAGTGGCAGTGGAATGCCTTGCTTGGGGTGAAAAGATTGAAAAAAAAAAGAAGAAAAAACTTGCCGTTTTTAAAAATCTATTCTATTTACTTACTTCCCTGATAACTACAGTCTTCAAAAATTTAAATAAAACATCGTCATCTTCTATCTTGAAATCCGTTCATTTTTGTTCTTTCACCAATCCTTCCTATGTCTATTCAGTACTCTTACGTTCACTCCCTGTAACCCTCTGCATACCAGTGGCATTTCTGGCTTTCCTGGATGAACTGAAAACATTCTATCTATCTATCTATCTATCTATCTATCTATCTATCTATCTATCTATATATCTATCTATCTATATATATAAGGTTCTTCAGATCTATCTATCTATCTATCTATCTATCTATCTATCTATCTATCTATCTAAGGTTCTTCAGATCTATCTATCTATCTATCTATCTATCTATCTATCTATCTATCTATTAAATAGGGTTCCTATTTCAATGTATTTATTTATTTTGTGGTAAACTTGTCACACTTTTTTCGTTTGTCTTGTTCGCGAGTGCAAGTAAACCACTTTGTCAGAGATGTCAGAAAAACAAACTTGAAGTCATATTTCGTTCAGAACATATTGTTTCGGAACAGAAGTCTGTAAAGTCTAACTGAACCTAAATGAATATCTATATATATAAAAGGCAATCTGTGTGCCTGCGTGTGACTACGCCATTCAAACTTTCTAGGGACACATATCCAAAAGGAAACCAAGTCGACACATACTTTTTGAGTTTAAGTTCAGTAATTTTTACCTTTCGCACATTTTGGCCAAAGTAGCAGATCAGAAAGAGACAACTGAAATTCCTAGGACACGCAATGAGGAAGGAGAGCCTGAAGAACCTGATACTGACTGGTCAGATAGAAGGAAAGAAACACAGAGGAAGCAGCGGATAACTTATTTGCTGGGCCTGATCAGGTGGTTGACGGAACGGGGGTTGACAGGAGTAACGGAAAGAAACATAATAGGAGCCACAAGGGATAGGGAGACGTGGAGAACCATGATCGCCTACGTCCTGAAGGGACAGGGCACATACAAGAAGAAGAAGCAGATTGTTTACATTTGCTCCGTAAAACATCTAAGATCTAAGATGGTTCCTAGATTACATCACAGAAATCAAATCACACATGTCAAACGCGACTAAAAAAAAAAAAATATTAGCCTTTACATTTAATTTTTATTCCGACGTTTTAAAAATTCATTTGGTCAACAAAAAAATGTGAAAACTTTTCCCCGTAATTTTGAAACAAAAGAAATATTTTAAAAAATTGTTTTTTCAAACAAAAACAAAATATGTCAAAAAAAAAAAAAAAAAAAAGAAAGAAAAAAAAATAGTACATTTTCGTTTTAGAACCAGAAGGCTAATATCTCTTCAATTTTTCAAAATAGTCTTATTTCCGTGCAAATGTATATGCTGAACTCAAATCAGCAATTAGATATTGAAGAAACCAACCTTTTTTTATATTAACGACCAGAAAAAAATCGGACTTCTCGCTCTTTTTTTCAGCCATTACCGGCTTAGTGAGAGTCATTCGCTGCAGAATGATTTTAGGCATAGGAAAAAAATTTGGGACTATTTACTTCCTTGACAGAAAAGTCCTTGCAGAAATTAAAGATTTTTTTTTGGTACTTAATTTCAAAAGAAAGTTATTGACATTGAAACAAATAAAAAAGATAAGAGTCATTTGCGTGTGTTTGCGTATATAAGGGATATTAGCCTTCGGGTTCTAAAAAGAAAATTTATCATTTTCAAATATTCTTCGAAAATTTCTTAAATTCATTTAGTCAACAAAAAATGTAAATATTTTCCCCCGTAATTTTGAAACAAAAACAAACGCAATGTTGGTTACAATGTCACACAAAACATCAACTCACGTTTACACAAAACAAAAGAAAATAGTTTTTTTAATGGAATTTTTTAACAATTTTTAAGCAACAATTTTTTATAAAATTTTTTTTTAGATAACGGCGTTTTAAAATGAGGCGGCGATTACAAGCGCTTGCAAATCGCAATTAATCATCTAATTAAAAATGTTCTGAGTTGAACGGGCAACGCCGGGCTATGATGCTAGTATTTAGATATTTGTAAATAGATTCATTCAACAACGTTAGGGTAATTTTCTTTCATTCAGTTTTACCTTCATTGATGCAGCTTCATGATTCCATTCTCCCAGAACTTAGCATTTCTTTCGGGCAGAAACTGACCTAAGTGCGGACTTCAAGACGATTGTGGTTGTTATTATTAAGAGAAGTTGTTTAATTGCCGGAAATTACAGGCTGATGATTTGTAGAGCCTGCTAATTAGATATTTATTATAAACATTCACCGGAGAGTAGTTTGAATATTTTGGAAAATAAGTAAAAAGAAACGGCTTAAAAATTATGTCTTTAAATAATAAAATGAATTTAAGAATAGTTCCAAGAAGAATCAAACTAGTCAAGGTTCAATAAAATCGAGCCAAGAGTTGCCAAACTATTCATTTCTCGCCGAGAAAAAGACGTGATTAATGTGTTGTTCGAATTTCTTCACTATCTGTCCAAAATGTACCTCTCTTTATAAGAATTAATGATCAGAATTCTTTTAAAAAAAGAATTGGGATTTGTTCGTGTTCAATAAAATCGAATCAAGAGTTCCCAAACTATTCATTTCTCGCCGAGAAAAAAGACGTGATTAATGTGTTGTTCGAATTTCTTCGCTTTCTGTTAAAAATGTACCTATTCTTATAAAAGATAATGATCCAAATTCTTTTAAACAATGTATTTGGATTTGTTCGTAATGATGTTGAGCATTAACTGCTTTAAAAGAGAGAGAGAGAGAGAGATGCATAAGAATGTTTATGTTTTATCGATTATACAAAAGCATTTGACAAATTACCGCAAATGTATCTATAGTAACTTTTAGCAAAATTGAATCCATTCGGAAAAGAAGTCAGAATAATCCAGAACTGAATATCAGTCATCCTATATGGTAGTGACTGCTTGACAGTCTCTTCATAGATAGAGAAGTGACCTGAAGCAACAGAAATGTAGTACTACTGAAAGATGCATGGAATAACATGGACTGAACATGTAATCAACGACGAAGTTTTATAGACAGCGTGAGAGAGAGAGAGAGAGAGAGAGAGAGAGAGAGAGAGAGAGAGATTCTAAAAACAATCACGAAGGTCATGTGCTTATTAACAGATCTCTAAGATTAAAACGGTGTGGGTGGAGAAATTTTATATATATTTGTCAATTTTTGTGGGAAAGAGAGTGTGTGTGTGTGTTTTCTGTATAAACGATACCACTCCAGGCACGGGCACACATACGAAGACGGGCATAAGCAGAAGCCCGCGCGAAGAGGATTGGTATTGCTTACAGTTGCAATTCCTGTGGTGGGAACGAAAATACAGAGATATACATGACAAAAGAACCGAGTAAGTTTAACACTTTGAAAAATTAGGTGAGTTGACTGACTAGTTATTACTTTAGCTCTTGTTACAAGATTTCTAAAATTACCATCCAGAAATAGAGAACTAGATTTTGCAGTTGATATTAGAAACATTTTATCCAGTCAATTTTTATTTCTATTTAATAAACCTGATGTTAAAGTTATTAATGGTGTTATTGAGGAAGTTCTTACTTCAGCTGATTGCCATTAGACACAAGGAGATACAAGTTACCCCGGTCTTAAATTGAGAATTATTAACTATTAACTACGGTACATAACGAAGATAAAAGGGGTTCACACTATACTTCACTGTCAATCCCAATATTGACAGATTTTGGGAAGCCCGAACCAAACTTTTCGAGACAGCACATCGGCCAAAACTGAGGAAGGAAAAGTAGCCGAGTGAGCCGTAAGGTCGGTGTTACTCCATCAAAGTAGCTGAGTTAGCGAGAGAGGAAAAAAGTGAAGAGGCAGAGACGGAGAAGAGTGAGTTTAAAAGCAATGTGCGTAACCGAGAGCCTCCTGCTCTTTCTCTCTCTGTCTCTGTCTGTTTATCTTCCTTTCTCTCTCTCTCTCTCTCTCTCTCTCTCTCTATATATATATATATATATATATAAATATGTGTGTGTGTGTGTGTGTGTGTGTGTGTGTGTGTAGTGGTAGTATTAGGAACAGACAGTCATACTCACAACCAATTGCTAAAATATGAACATAGAGAATCTCAAATTCAAATTTGAACATTAACTTTGTTAACCAATCTGGAAACTTGCTTGTGACGAAGCTTAAATGCTTTGAAAAAGCAGACGGCAATTTTTGTTTTTCATACTAAAAAAAAAAAAATTAAAGCTCACATCCAGGCAAATGAGTAACGGTCTTTTCCTTCCTAAAAATATACTTAGATAAACTAGAAGAAGGAATTTTAAGAAAAATTATTTGACACTCAATAATAAAATTATTTTAAAATTTATAGAGCAGTGTTTGATGATTATTACTTTTCTTCGTTTTTTACACAATCTATCTATCTATCTATCTATCTATCTATCTATCTATGCGATTTAATAAAACCCACACAAAAGTAATGAGAAAAAGTAGAAAAGACTTTTTTAAATTGAGAACGGGTTTCGAAACAAATTTGGCCACAATTTTGATTTGATAAATATCGTTTGGATCAGAATAGAAAATGCACTTCGAGTGCGCTGTTCTCGACAATAAATCTGAGACTAGACTCAAACATAATATCACCGATATAGGCAATGATGGCAAAATGCGGTATGCGGGATGCGGAACAGGGGGTCTGCTCAGAATGGGCTACTTTTGGAAAAAAATGTCTATCTAAAAAAACAAACATTAAAAGTTTTTAGCTAGTTCTCTCTCTCTCTCTCTCTTTCTCTCTCTCACACACACACACACACACATATATATTTGTCTTTTATTCTGACGTGATAGCGCTGACCAATTTTCTCTCGTATTTTCATACAAAACATGCTTTAGTAACCGTCTTCTTCCAGTGTCTAATGGGCATTGTATTGAGTGAACATTTACTAAGAAAATCTATCTATATGCATTATATTCTGATATGTTCATATCTATCTATCTATCTATCTATCTTTATCTATCTATCTATCTATCTATCTATCTATCTATCTCATCTATCATAGTCTATTCATATCTATCTATCTATCTATCTATCTATCTATCTATCTATCTCATCATCTATCTATCTATCTATCTATCTATCTATCTATCTATCTATCTATCTATCTATCTATCTATCTATCTATCTATCTATCTCAGTCTATTCTATCTATCTATCTATCTATCTATCTATCTATCTATCTTATTCTTCTATGAATATCAATCTGTTCATTATCTATCTATCTATCTATCTATCTTATTCTTCTATGAATATCTATCTATCTATCTATCTATCTATCTATCTATCTATCTATCTATCTAGCTAGCTAGCTAGCTAGCTAGATAGATAGATAGATATGTGAATCGATATTTACTGAAAGATACGTCAAGAAAAAGGTTTACCTATATATAAAGTACTTCAACTCATTCATCAAAATATCAGCATAGCATGATGTTTAAAGCGCTCAAAGTTAATAAAGATAAAGTTTTATCATCAAAATTTTTATGTTATTATTAAGAGGAAAGAACAAAGTTGTCATTAATCATTTAATTCTTTTAAGCCTTTCTAACACGTCCAAAATTTTGTTTAGAAATATTTTGTTCTTTTTTTTACGTCAGCAATTCACCCGTTGTTTACAAGATTACAATTGTGGCAATCGTAATACTACGATTTTTGTGTTGAAAACACATTAATTTAGAAATTCTTGCAAAAATTAAATAATTGTCTGATTTTAATGAAACTCTCAGGAGTGTACACAAATAAACGAAGTTATTTATGCAGTTATTTTTTTTAAGAAAATCTTGGTAAAAATATATCTGTTCCCCGCCTCTAATTAATTTCATGATATTTCTAGAAATTCAGTACTGATTCTCAATTTTTTTATGAAATGCAGGAATCCTTGGGGAAGATAAATCATGTATTTTTTTTCTATAAAACCACTGCTACAAATAGTAAAATAAAAAAGTGCATTAAAACTCCGCCATTTTTAACTTAGAAGAAGGTTTAATTCATTTTATGAATAATATATGTTAAGAGTATCATATACTGAAGAAAAAACATTTTCGATGAATAATGAATTTTTATAAAAATTGTTTTCACTTTTTTGTTGTTAATTATGATGATTTATAAACGTTCAAACAACTTTTAGATTTTTTCTAGTCACTCAGTGTCTTTGGTTATTAATTTATTATGTAATAACTATGTTTACAAATCAAAAATTGAAAAGTTTAATACAAATCATTTAGAATTAAGATACTTAAAATAATTTTTAAAAAAATTATGTTAAACTGCACATTTTTTTACTATGAAAACTTATAAGAGACTTATCATTAAAAGGTCAATTGTTTTAACGGTTGTTCTCCTTACGAAACTTTCACTTACGTTATGTCAATTCTGGTTGCCATACTTCCAGATGGATTTATCACAGGAGCTGTCATCGTCTACTTGAAAGTTCAGCGAGTCAGACATCAGAAATCAAGATATAATTTTATTCTAAATTTTATGCCATAAACAAATGATATTTGTTTCAAATTAGATTAATTAAATTAAAAATTTGCTTTTTTTTTAAATAACGTGTTACAGATGTATATTTTATTTTTCTTAGATTTTTAAAACCGAGAAATAACTCTTGTTTACAAACATGTCTATCACTCAAAAAATGTCCGAAAAACTTTTGAACATTGCAAAATTTTAGATTCTAAAGAATATAATTTCTGTTTGAAATACACCCGAGTATTTTGCTTACTGAAAATAGTAAATTCATTGATTAGCTATCAGTTAAAATTAAAGCTTCAAGGAAACATTTTTATTTTCTAAAATTCAATTAAAACTTAGGTATCGAAAATGAGTAGAGGTACCTACTATATATTTAGTTATATACATACCTATGAACATTAATGGGGATGTCCCAATCCTCATAAATACGTTGAACACTATTGTGAGGAGGGTTATATTGCTCTCTAGGGGCACCTCGAGGTGGTGTAATGGTTAGCAAGCTTGTCTCGCTAGAACTATTGCAATTAAGTAGTG
>JBBBDQ010002223.1:220000-232500 GCA_037127315.1 Ascarosepion bandense
GCCATATAACCAATACTATCAACTGATCATTCCGATTAATAGAATGTGTTGCAGAATATAACAGGAACAGTATATTCGTGAAAGACACTGGAAATAAGAATACGATCTTTATGAATTTAATTCTATTCTAGCGAACAATACGAATGCAGAATGATATACCTATATTTCATAGACTACGCAAAAGGATTTGGTAAAATACGGCACTAATCTGCGTCGCCAAATCATCTCGATTCATTGATTTGGATTTTTATACCTTAATCAACATTTTGAAGGGTTATCGACGTTTCGAAAAAGGAAAATATTTTCGGACTGTTAAAATATGTTAGAGATAATAATAATAATTTTACTGATGTAAGTTCTACTATTTAACCCATAACTAGGGAGAAGATTTGAATTTATACTTTTCTCAGTTGTATATGTGCGTAAGTGAACATAACGACTTCGACTGAAATTCGAACTTGGCTCCCCGATTTCTAATTTCAAGCACGGATGTAATATCCAGTACGCCACTGTGCACCATAGTGTATAACACTTGTTATTCCTATATCTAGGATCGCGTTGTTTAAATTCGCTGGTCTGACTAGAACCGGTTTTTAAACGTGGTAGCACTATAAGTCCGATAATGAGAAGAAAAAATATAGTTGAATAGTATTTTTACACTAGGTTCATTCAAATAAGAGGCTTGTAGATCCCTCAAGGTAGAGGGGAAGTGTTAAAATGCTTGATAGATGAAAGTGGAGATGAATATTTTGAACAAAATAATGATCGTTTACGATTGACACTTGACTGGAATCGTTGCTTGGGTGTAATGAAAGCTTTAAAACTAATCCATGGTCCTAAAGAATATTTGTGTGAAGTTTGGTGAGAATCGGATAAAAGTTGTATAAAGGACATACAAACAGATAAACACACACACACACACACACACACACACACACACACACACACACACACACACACACACATCTTGCCTTTTATGTGTATATATATATATATATATATATATATTATCGATTTTCCCTACTATTGTAAAAACTGCAACCTTGAAACTTCTGAATATCGTTTCTTATGTCTTTGTCTATGAGTGTATCAAATTTGATTATAATCGAACCAATCCTTCTATAACCCGACTTTTTCGATTATCGATTTTCGATATTGATCGGGGTACCTCGACACAAAACCTAGCTAAGAACACTCGCAGACGCTTATAGTGCAACTGTAAATTTTCAAGAAAATCGTTTCAGCCGTTTCGGAGTCTATATGTAACGGACACACACACACACACGCATACACGCACAGAGACAAAGTTCCATTTATAAATAAGTTTAGATTGTCTCTATTCTTTACTCCTGTTTTTTTTTTTTTAAATATATCTAAATTTTCCTTTTCTTTTCTCCCCTGTCATCTTAGTTAATATTTTTTCATGTCTTATTTCTTCGTTAACTTTCCTCCGTCTACCCCCCTTTCGTACTTTTTCCTTTTCCCCTACCACCTTTTACTCCTCCCACCGCTTCTTATTCCTTTGACACGGTTAGATGTCGACTCTATTCTTTAATACAAACGTAATCAAATTGTGGCGCAGTGGATATCGGCTCGGAATGAGAAATCGGGGAAGCGAGTTCGAATTCCAGTTGAATTCCTCGTATTCACTTACGCTCAAATACCCTTGGGAAAGGTATTAATCCGTCTCTTCCTTCCAGTTATGGGTTAAATAACAGGACAGATTGGGTTCTATAGATAGCCTTGGTCGGCAACCAGTCTACCGCAGAAAGCAATGGCAACCTACTGCGGGATAATGTTCTGCCCAGTCAATCATGTCTCTTTGGAGACATGATCGCCCAAAGCGTGTATCACGCATGGTACTTAACTGACTGAATCAAAAAGTCTTCCTTTAATGTCGACTCATGAATCCCTGTCTCTGCCCATTTTTCATGTCTGGATGGCAAATTTTAAATAATTGTTTTTTCTTAATCACCCCCTTTTTTTGTAACTTTCTCTGAATGGATATGTTTTTGGAGATCTCCCGGTATACAGAATTTTTGTAACATATTTGAATTAATAAATTTTTGTTTTGGATCGTTCCTGATGAATCGAGAGTTTTCTCGCTGAATTAGCTATTCAACAAAATGTAATTTTCGGAATTTATTGAAATAATTTACATATTTGGTTCTGTAAAATAGATAATACCGTTTACATAGAATCCTCCACCTGGAGCATTTTTAATATTGATAAAATTAATGTTAATAGAATCTCGTTTTTGGGATTTTACCTATATACACTTCATTTTTTGGATTTATATATATATATAAATATACATATATAATTAAATTTGCTTTTGATTAAAAATACGTAGCGACATGGAAATTTCTCTTTCGACATTTCTATCACGTCATCAGGCAATAATCATTTTCACAACTATGATTTAACATTGCCTGATGACGTGATAAAAAACTCGAAACATAGAAATTTCCGTGACGCAATGTATTTTTAATTAAAAACAAATTTAATTATCTGATTATATTGTGCTCTAAAATATTTATTATATTGAGCACTTAAAAAAAATGTAGATGCCAGAGAACTCAGAATTGTAAAACTGTTGGTTCTTTTTACCTGGATATATATATATATATATATATATATATATATATATATATATATATATACATATATATATATATGCAAAAGTTTTACGAAATCTGTTATGAAATGTATTAATTCCAACATATTAAAATATATGTTTAAACAAAATAATTAAAATTATATATATATATATATATATATATATATGTGTGTGTGTGTGTGTGTGTGTAATGAGTGTTACTATCACAGAGTATCGAATCACGTAGATGACACTTGATCTTTTCTAAGATTGTTCAAGTGCGACTAATTGTATTCATATAAGTTCTCCTACGTCACAGATGCTAAGTATCCAATGATTTTTATTTCTTTAGGGTTAATCTCTTTCTCATTGTGTGTTTATTAGCTCCTCTCTTTCTCTTTGCCCCCGTTAATTGATATTCTATTACACGTTTGAAACAAAAAGATTCTTCGTTTATTTGTCGCTTCGTTGACGCTATAAAGCCTGGGAGAAAAATCATTAAATAGCTAAGTGTTTGTTAGAATCGATCGCTTTATTCTCTTTTCTAGGAAAAAGCAAGAAAAAAAAAATTGAAAAGAAAAGAAAAATAAGCAAAGAAGAATAATTATTTCATTTCAATTTGTTTCCTTTATTTTTCTTTTGATTTCCAAAGAAAAACATGAGCGAATGTGCAGTCGTAAGTTTTCACGGCGCTAAAATTTTAGGAGGTCAGATCAATAAATCCGTAGCAGGACACTTAATTATGAGCTGAATTTTGATCTGAATTTAATCATTGTATAATGTTCGATTTCCTGATTACTATTCGAAATTGAAATAAATGAACTGAGAAGGAGGTTATGTTGAAAAATAAATATTTTACATTATTTAAAATGGATGTTTTGTTTTTCATTATTAAATGGTGTTGTTATTTATTGATTTGTATATTAGTATGATTTCATGCGTTTGCACGTGATGCCATTTCTCTGATGATTATCATTGGAGAATGAGTGTCTGGGATTACTCCATTTTGTCTTTTAGGGAAATTCGCTTAACTACATTAGGTAGAGTGTAATCAGGTATAAAAAGAAAGGACAAACACACTCTCTCTTTCTCTCTTTCTCTCACTTATCTTTCTTTGTTTCTCTTTCACTCACTCACTCACTCACTCACTCACGCACTCACTCTCGCTTATCTTTCTTTGTTTCTCACTCACTCACTCACTCACACACTCTCGCTTATCCTTCTTTGTTTCTCTCTCATTCACTCACTCACTCTCTCTCTTTCTCTCGCTTATCTTTCTTCGTTTCTCTCTCTCACTCACTCACTCACTCACTCACTTTCTTTTTTCTCTCTCACTCACTATTTTTCTCTCTCTCTTTTTCTCTCACTTATCTTTCTTTGTTTCTCTCTCACTCACTGACTCCCTCTCTCTCTCTTTCTCTCGCTCATCTTTCTTTGTTTCTCTCCCACTCACTCTCTTTTTCTCTTTCTCTCACTTATCTTTCTTTGTTTCTCTTCACTCACTAACTCTCTCTCTTTCTTTCGCTCATCTTTCTTTGTTTCTCACTCACTCACTCACTCACTCACTCACTCACTCACTCTTTCTCTCGCTTATCTTTCTTTGTTTCTCTCTCACTCACTCACTCACTCACTCACTCACTCTTTCTCTCGCTTATCTTTCTTTGTTTCTCTTTCACTCACTCATTCTCTCTTTCTCTCGCTTATCTTTCTTTGTTTCTCTCTCACTCACTCCCTCTCTCTCTTTCTCTCGCTTATCTTTCTTTGTATCTCTCTCACTATTTCTCTTTCTCTCTTTTTCTCGATCATCTTTCTTTGTTTCTCTCTCACTCTCTCTCTCTTTCTCTTTCTCTCGTTTATCTTTCTTTGTTTCTCTCTCACTCACTCTATCTCCCTCCCTTTCTTTCTTCCGCTTATCTTTCTTTGTTTCTCTCTCACTCTCTCTCTCTTTCTCTTTCTCTCGCTTATCTTTCTTTGTTTCTCTCTCACGCACTCTCTCTCTTTCTGTCGCTTATCTTTCTTTGTATCTCACTCACTATTTCTCTCTCTCTCTTTCTCTCGCTTATCTTTCTTTGTTTCTCTCTCACTCACTCACTCTTTCTCTCGCTTATTTTTTTTTGTTTCTCTCTCACTCTCTCTCTCTCTTTCTCTTTCTCTCGCTTATCTTTCTTTGTTTCGCTCTCTCTCACTCTCTCTCCCCCTCTCTCTCTCACATATTATTTTCGTTTGTTTTTTTCTCTCTTAGGGGATGAGGTAGCGACAAACAAGACACATCTTCGTCGGTGGAGATTTATTTCCCTAAGCAAATGGACTTTTTACAACGAAACCAAGGGGCTCACTCATCTCTCTCTTTCCTTCTCTCTCTTTTTCACACACACGCTCGCACAAGCGCGCGCGTACACACACACACACACACACACACACACACACACACACTCGCTCAGGCACACACACGCACACACACATCCCTGCACATATACACACACTACATTTAATTATAAAAATGTTTTCTTTAATCTTTTTCTTTGCTGTGTTTATTGTATACACATAAATGCGTGTTAGTACGATAGAGACTCGAATCTGAAACAAAATTGAAGATAATGGAACAAAATGGAAAAGCTTTTTAGCGATTACGCGTTTCGCCAACGTGTCTTAAGTTTGGCGTTTTCAGGTTGGAATGAAAATGCGTTGTTTTTTTTTGTTTTTTTTTTTAGCTTAAGAGGGGCAATAAATTAGTTCCTACGACCAGAATGTAATTTTATACATGTGTATTAAAGCTGTAGGATTAGAAGCGAGCCCTTCCCACTCTGAGTAGTTCTGTATTAGCTCGTATAACAAGTTGTGCCACTATTGATATACCTTGACCAGGATCACACATAGTATCACCGATCGTTCTCAAAAAGCAATTCTTATTTTTCGAAGATTATTGTTTTCGTTACTGTCCTGATTTCACCACCAGATACACGCTTGGACGATCATGTCGCAAAGAAGATAAGACTGACTGGGCAGAAGGGTTTCCCGCAGTAGTTTGCCATTACTTTCTGCTGTAGACTAAGTCCCAACTAAAGCTATAGCACCTAATCTATCCTACTATTTAACCCATAGCGAAAGAAAGAAGTGACGGATTAATACCTTTCCCAAGAGTATTTGCGCGTAAGTCAATTCTATGAATTCAATGAAAATTCGAACTCGGCTCTCCAAATTCTAGTTCTGAGACGATGTCCACTGCACCACAACAATTACTATTAATATTCTTCACAGGGAACGATAAGAAATTCAAGATTCTATGAAGAAATTAATGGTATAAAAGGTTGAGCAATTACCTTTCTTTAAAACTAAGTAATAGGAGAGTTTTTTCTAGTGCCTTGAGTACATGAATTTTTAATAGATTAACATCTAGGTCCCACACGTTAAATGTTAAAACGTAATCGTCACTTCTTTCCCATCAATTTCTTTTCTCGCACTTCCTATCCTTGGAACTCCCTTCCATTTAATAGCCTCCCTGATAAATACACCATTTTATATTTTTAATTTTTCGCTTGCGCGTTATTTGTTTTTGATTTTATTGACTGCACAGTATAGTAGGGTCAGTTGGTCACCGTCTGAAAAAAAAAAAAATGAGAGCCATTACGCAAATTACACCGCCAGAAATTTGGGAACTGTTTGTTGTACTGCTTGGCATTCGTGCCGGAAGTTCTAATACGAACATTTCTGGGTGTTTGGGTGTTAAAAGGAAGACAGTACAGAGAATTTGAAAGAATTTGATGATATATTTAGCATCAATATCAAGAATGTTTGTTTGGAACGATTACTAGTGATGGCGACGTTTTTTGCCTCTATTCATATTCCCACAGAGCGTCAGACACAACATGGAGGATTAAATCGAGTAATCTAGAGGCAGTAGTGCCGCCCTGGGTCAAGAGGATGACCGCTGGAAAACCCTATGTTTGGTTACATGACTCTGCAGCATATCACATAAGTAATAGAACCCAGTCATGAATGTCAGACAATTTTTGTGACCAAATCAACCTTTACATCTGGCCATTTAACTCTTCAGACCTCAGCCATCTTGATTATTATTTGTGGGGAACAGTTGAGCGAGAGAACAACAAAACTCCTTGTAACACCAAAAGTGTTCTGAATGCTAGGATTATGGCAGCATTCATCTATTCAACAAGGAGACCCTCTAGAAGGAATGCAAGAGATTCCGAAGTCGTTTGAAGGCCGTCGTTAAAGTCGCAACTGATTTTATTGAATAAATTTACCTTTTAGTATTTCAATATATTTTTGTGTAATTTTCGTAAATATATCTGTTAAGATGAGATATCATCATTATCTTGATTTTTGCCTTAATTAGATGACAATATATTTATCGCACTAGTACAGTCTTCAAAAGTTTAAATGAAACGTCAATCTTCCGTTTTCTTGAACCCTGTTCATCTTTTGTCCTTTCTTCAATCCTCCTTATACTTAGAACTTGTTCTTTCTGTCTCTGTAACCACCTTCGGGGGATGTGCGTTGTGGTGCAATTTGTAAATTGGGGAGCCGAGTTCAAATTTCAGTTGAATTCCCTGCATTCACTTACGCACAAATACTCTTGGGAAAAGTATTAATTCGTCTTTTCCCTCCAGTTATGGATTAAATAATAGGACAGATTGGGTTCTATAGACTTGGATAGCAGCCAGTCTACCGCAGAAAGCAATGGCAACCTACTGAGGGATAATCTTTTGCCCAGTCAGTCATGTCTCTTTCGAGACATGATCGCCCAAAGCGTATTTCACGTACGGCACTTCTGACTAAACCCCCTTTGTAATAGCGGCATTTCTCTCTTTTTTGGGGGTGAAATGATTAAAAAAATATGTTTATTCATTATTTGGGAGATAACGTATTCGAATGGTTAGAATATAGCATGGAATATCGACCTTTTGCTTACAGAAGATTCTTCATGCCGCAATCTTGAAGATTGCTTTCGATCAGATACGACTCATTACTACCTGTCACATGGTCGAGAGTTTGGCGACTAATCTGTCTTCCCTTCAGTGTTATCTGAAGAGGCAAGACTGAACTATCGCCCGGTTCACACTCAACCCACGTCTATTGAACAGGTGTAGAGGCTCATCCCTTGTTCCCTGCTTAGAACGTAGTTTCCGGCTTTCTCGTTTCCAATCTATTCGCTCTTACGTAGCCCCTTGCACACCAGTGGCCTTACCGCCTTGCTTGGGGTGGTGTGATTAAAAAAAAACAAAGTTGACTATTCATTCAGCATGATAAAAATTATAAGTTATAATTTACTCCTGGTGAAAGGTATTGTGGGGTGCGATAAAATAACATCAGCACCGATGTTTGGTTTGAAAATTTTTGAAAATTCACGGCAAATGGTCCCCCACTGTCCATTTTGCAATCTACACTGTCACTGGATTCTGGAGAGGCCAAGATAGTCGGACTGGACCTGTGTAACATCTTAGTCAGCCAAATTAACTCATGGGTACGGAAATTTAAAAAGTAAATTGGAAAAAACAATCATCATCTTCATTTGAGCGGATTGCGAACCAGAGAAAGAAATAGAGAAAAAGAAAGAAAGAAAGAAAGAAAGAATGCAAGAGAAAAAGGAGAAGAAATAAAGGAGAATTAATGAATGAACGAAAAGAAAGGAAGGAAGAAAGAATAGAAGAAACATCAATGAAAGAAAGAAAGAAAGAAAGAAAGAAAGAAAGAAAGAATGCATTTGAAAAAAATGAAAAGAAATAAAGATAAATTAATGAAGGAACGAAAGAAAGAAAGAAAGAAAGAAAGGACGAAAGAATGAAAGAAACTTCAATAAAAGAAAGAAAGAAAGAAACAAATAAAAATGCATTCAGTTAAAAGAAAGAAAGAAAGAGATGCAGTGAGTGCAAGGAAGATCAATAAAAGAGGCGTTATAAGGAAAGAAAGGGTGCAAGAGAAAGAGAGTGAAAAGAAAGAAATACAGATGAAGAATGCAAGAGAGATAGATAGATAAATAGTGAGAAAGACAGAGAGAGAGAGAGAGAGAATAAGAAAAAAGAAAGAGAGACATTCAAAGAATGTAAGAAATAGAAACAAAGAGAAAAATATACAATTATAAAATAAGAGAGAGAGAGAGAGAGAGAGAGAGAGAAGGGGGAAAGAAAGTGATAGAGTTCAAAAGATAAAGAAAGAGAGAGAGAGAAATCAAGAAAGAGTAAGCAAGAAAAAGAAAGTGCAAGACAGAGAGTGTAAGAAAGAAAGAAAAATTGATTGATTAATCTGCTTTTTACGACTTATTAACCCTTCACAGATTATTTAAAGCCCGAAAATATTTTGACATTGTAGGAAATTTTGGCGATAATGATAACGAGCCCTACTGATTAATTATTATATGTACCAGGGGATTGAAGAGGTAGAGTCATATCTTACCTAATGGTATAACGCGCAACTGAATGTAACGGACCCGACTGGAATTGAATTCTTCTTCTTCTATGTGCTATGTCACTTCAGGACGTAGGCGATCATGGCCCTCCATGTCTCCCTATACCTCGTGGCTCTGAGCAAGCTTTCTCCCGTTACCCCACCCAAACTAAGCTTTGCCATCAACCAGCTCAAGCCCTTCAAATATATTATCCGATACTTTCTCCTGTCTCTATTTCTCTCAAACTGACCAGTGAGTATCAGATACTCCAAGCCCTCCTTCTTCATCAAATGTCCCAAAAAGTTTAGCTGTCTCTTCCTGATGCTCAGTATTAGTTTCCTTTTCGTTTCCAGAACCTCATCATTGCTCACATGTTCGATCCATAATATTCGCAGCATTCTTCTGTAGAACCACATTTCAGTTGCATCAAGTTTTTCCTTCATCATCGATGATATTGTCCAGCATTCGCTGCCATTCTGAAAAACAGACATCACATAGCAGTCCAGTACTCTGTTTCTAGTGAAATTTTACTGTCATTTGATATTCTGCTCAACTTTTGGAGTGCATCCTTGGCCATGCCGATTCGCCTTCGGATCTCAGTGTTGCACTTTCCGTCTTCCGTTAGAACGCTTCCCAGGCACTTAAATTTTTGTACCCGCTTGGTTTTTTAATCCCCCACCTGTAATTGGCATTTTGGGCTCCTCTGTTTGTTGACGACCTTACATTCGGTTTTCTTGTTTATTTGTAGTTCTTTTTTTCGACTTTCTTCATCTACCTTTTTTAGACGGTCATGTAGTTTTCTTTCCGTGTCGGCTGTCAGCACTGTATCATCTGCATAATTCGGAAACGTCATCTATGACAACCTCGCACATCCATGCTTACAGCACTTGACTTGGTATTTCTAAGCATTCACCCATCTTTGTACTGACCGAGCTTGTCGCTGTTTACCTTCGATCATTGTACGAGGACCGGTGAAAAAAGAAAAAAAAAATGAGGTAGTGAAGCAAGAAGGAGAAAGAATGAATAAGTGAGTGAGAGAGACAGAGAGAAAGAGAGTGTAAAAGAGAAAGGGAGAGCATGAGAAAAAGAGAGAATAAGAAAGAAAGAGGAGGAGTGGTAAAAGATCAAGAAAGATGAAGTAAGAAAGTGGGTGTGTGCATAAGAGTGAGAGTGAGGGAGAGAGATAGCGCGAGAAAGGAAGACAAAAAGAGTGCAGGAAAAGTGTGAGCAAGAGAGAAAGCGAGTGTGTGAAAGATAGATTGCCTGAAAGATGGTGAAAGATAGGTATTAATCCAGAGAGAGAGAGTAGAAAGAAAGAAAGAAAGAAAGAAAGAAAGAAAGAAAAAATAAAGAAAAAAAGAAAGAAAAAATAAAGAAAGAAAGAAAACGTAAATAAATAAATAAATAAAGAAAGAAAGAAAGAAAGAAAGAAAGTAAAAAAGAAAGAAAATAAATAAATAAAGAAAAATGAATAAATAAAGAAAGAAAACATAAATAAATAAAGAAAGAAAGAAAGAAAAAGAAAGAAAGAAGGCAAGGAAGGAGTGAGACTACGAAAGAAAGAAAGAGTGAGAGAGAGAGAGACAGAAAGATAGAGAGAGAGACAGAGAGAAAGAGAGAGAGAAAATCTTTTTTTTACCTAATTGCGAAATCACGCTAGGAATTAAATTTGAGAAAAACGAAATAAATCTCGTAAAAAAAAAAAAGGTTTTATGTCATCCAAGGTAAGCGCGGTTGTGCTCAAAGGAAAAATCTATTTTGGTTTAGCGTAGATTTTCGCTGAAAATAGATCTTACAAAAGAAGAAAATTAATTCTGTCACTCCGCATTATAAAGAAGACACATTTCAAACCCCTGCTTTGTTGTATGGCACTTGTTTTAGCTTCTGCTGTATTTTCGTTTTATTGCTGTTGGAATACATTAACCGTGTGCATGTCATTCCCTAAATTTCTACTCTAACAGCTTCTTTTCTTGCACTTCCCGACTGTGGAATTCCCTTCCCCGACGACTACAATCTCCAGGAGTTTAAATGTAAGGTCAATAGACACCTCCTAACACACTAACCATCTTTCAAACACTCTTCCCATCTACCCAACCCCCAGCCTCGGTATCCTTACCCATCTATCAGCCTCCTGACATTTCCTATATCTAACCACTCTTTCTCTTCACCTTCCCCTATGTAACCCCATGCGCAATAGTGGCAGTAGAATGCCTTGCTTGGGGTGAAACGATTAAAAAAAAATGCACCTCTGACTTTATTAGGCGCATTTTATTTTCAAATCTTCTTCAGGGGGATATTATTCGTTTGTTGATTTATGTATAGGAATACGGATTTTATTTCGCCTCTAGAGGAATATGAAGCGTAACCGTTACCGCCCACACAATAATCGTCAAGATAATACAATCGACCTTGCTATCCATAATGCACCACAGAGCATCATATATAAATAGTCGAGTAAAACACCACACACATTGTTTGAAAACTGAGTTAAAGCATGAAACAGACTGTCGCTACTTGGTGTTAAGCACAGTGTCCAATTTGAATACGCTCTATCTTTGAAATTGAGTACTTTTATTCATAAATATAGCATAACTTGAAACTTTATTTCATCATTATCATCATCATAATCATCATATATATATATATATATATATATATATATATATACATATATATATATATAGTATATCGAGGCAGCAAGTAATTTTCTAAACATATGCTATTAAATATAAGAGACAATGAATGTCTATTATGTTTAATCATGAGCCGTTCTAAACGTATTTTTGATTTAATTTCAGTTGAAAATAAAGACAAAAATTCTCCAACATTTGGATAATTATTTATTGGTTAATAGACATTCATTGTCTCTTATATTTAATATATATATATATATATATATATATATATATATATATATATATATATGTAAATTCAGATAAAACTTTGAGAGGAAATAGCCATTTTCAACATGTCATTTTAAGACATGCAATTTCAGCCGCATATAAACAAAGAATGAGGAAAAATTCTAAGCTCAGAAGTTTGGTCTGGTAAAGGAAGGGGTTGGGAAATCTCAGTTTGTATAGGGTTTAGCTAGCGGAATTTTAGTAGTAATTTCTTCTTTGGTAGTGGGAGATATGTGGCTTGACCTTTGAGTTAGTAGTGGGGAAGTAACTGCTTAGCCAATTTTTTAAAAACATCCTTATTGTGACTAAATGAAAAAATAGGATACTCATTGGAATTTATATTTATTTCTATGACGACACATACTAATAATCTTCCTCCCTTAATTTAAGAGTATATTCTGGTATTTAAATTTCAAAATTTTAATTTACTATTGGTTTTTATCGGGTTAAGCTAACGGAATTTTATTAGTCATTTCTGCTTTGGTAGTGGGAGGTATATGACTTGATCCTTGAGTTAGTAGTAGTAGGTAGGAGGGAATTAACTGCTTAGCCAATTTTTTTTTCAAAAACCTTATTGTAACTAATTGGAAGAATA
>JBBBDQ010002223.1:235000-365000 GCA_037127315.1 Ascarosepion bandense
GTGAATGTCAAAAAGAAAAAAAGAAAGCATAAGAAATACGATAGAGAAAATAGAGAGAAAAACGTAAAAGGAGAGAAAAGTTACGAGACAAATGAAGTGAAAAGTAAAGAAAAGACAAATGAGAAGGTGTTGAAAAGTGTTCAAGCCAATGAATTAATTTTAAAGATTAGAATTCAAATTTGAACGGAAATGTTGCAATTCAAATTTTATAGAATGTTTAAATGGTATCTCAATTTCTAACAAAAAAATTATCGTAGTAAAATAAATTATTTATTAAAAAGCAATATAAAGACTTACATTAAACCGACTTAATTTTATAAATTATAATAAAAATAAATATTAAACTGTATATATATATAAATACTATATTAAGAACTATTATCAGTACATTAAGAGAAAGAATAATAAACATAAAATCTAATACATAGCTAAACATATTATTAGTAAATATTGAACACAATACAATACCTAAAATTAGAATAAATCACAAATGGTAATAACATCTAAATAAAAAGATGATATAACATAAGAAGATAGATGATAAGTTGGAGTATTTACCAGGAATGTGAAGTTAATACTTTAATATGTTTCCAATTTACTCTAGTTTCAAATCTTTGTTTTAATAATCAGTCACTATTAAAAAAATAATAATTTGCATTTTCTCTTATAGAGAGAAAAAGAATGATTCGTTCACCCTTCTAGAGATTCTAGCTTGTTTGGGAATTTTTATTTAACTTTATGTGTTTTATTCTCTTTTAATTTCCTAAAATATTTAGAAAGCACATTCATATTTCATTTGTCTGTATTAGTGAAGGATGAGAAATGATTATACAAACGTTTTTTAAATTTGTTCATTGTACTATCAATATAAAGTTTAGTAACCTTTGGATTTTCTAGTTAAAAGATAAAGCACATATACACAAGGGATTTTGTTAAGCACTTGTTAGATAAAGGGTATTGGTCGGAATTTCTAAGATTGCATAGATTATTTCTACGTAACAAATTAAGATCAGCGTTAGAATTACGGCTACTATTGTTACATAAATTAGGTATTTTGTTATTAAGTAATTGAATTATTTTCTCTAAATTATTAGTGCAACTATAACTAAGTTTTAGTGTTTCGATTGAAAATTTTATTTAAAGGGTTATGTTTAAGAAAATATTGATCAGTTAAATTAAAATAATTTATCCCCTAATTTAGTACTAATTGAGTATATGGAGGATTGTATCATATGATCTCTCTGTTTCTGTATTTTTCTCGAACAACTATATTCTTCTAGAAATCTAATTTCTGAAGATCTAAACTAACTATCCCTAAGACTTTATCATAAACTGTTTTATGTTTTTCAAATATTTCATTGCTAGAGGAAGGTGTCTTAATACGTCGTTCAACTGATGATGGAATATGTTCTATTACATGTTGTGAGTGATTACAGCCAGTATGTATATAAATCGGGTTAAAATTGTTTTCATGTGAGGTTGAAAATTATTGAAAAACCAAATCTAACGTTACATCTAAGAAATCAACTTGTTTGATATTATAGTTGATAACTACGCTAAGACCAAAAGACTTTAAAACTCTATGAATTAATTTTCCAAGTTTATCAACCTTACCTCCAGTAGATTTATTTATAATTATGAGGTCATACACTCTATAAAGCCCTATTTTATTTAAATTAATCTCTTCATACACAGTGAGGTGGTACAATAAATATAATACAAGTCCGAAGACACTGCAAAATCCAAAGATCCCATGGATATATCAAAATTATCAACTGAATTTTTAATCTACAGTTCATTATCTTCAGTGAATTCCAAGGCTAGATGAAAGAGGTCCTTAGATATGGATGAGTAAAAATCAACGATGTCAAATTGACAAAAAGTACGATTATTCTTTCTTCGAGGTTCTTAAATCAGTTAATTACTTCAGAAGTGACACTCCACTGTATAAAGTTGAGTTGATTTTGTATTTGAAAGTTTACTCGTTGAAAGGTTACGTTTATAATTTTACTAATCTCAAATTTAGTTAGTTTAATAATTCTAGTTGGCAATTTATCTTTGAAATTCAGGTTTGTGATATTTTAGTAATACATATGCGTCCTTCGTAGTGATTTTTGCAACACTATCATTGATTTTTAACTTGCCAGGGATTAGGTTATCCAAAAGTTTGATAGTATCAGTACAATTAAAATAGTCCGTGTTGACATTTTTAAAATACCTATTCATTTAAATTTTCTTTATTAAAACTTTGTACTCCTTAGGATCCATTTTATCTGATATCACAAAAGGCATATTTGTTTCATTTATATCCCGAACCACTGCGTCTAAGTGTTTTTATGAATTTGCCTTTTTTGGGGGGGGGGGGGGGTAATGGAAAATTATATGGATGTGGATTCCGGAGGATGAATCGCCAAAATAATGAACAGCAAAAACAGATATGGAGTTTATATTGAACCTAATATACAAACTGGAACGCCGGTTAGTCAATTCAGGAATACTATTAGTAGAAACAAATATATACAAATCTTGAAGTGAAATAGTATGCCCGGGTAACTTATTCTAGCTGAGTGGAGCTCTGAGCTAGTCTGGTCTCTGGTTAACTTCGGTATCTGTTGGAACTCTTCGATAACTGTAACGGATCTCTACGAATTACTCTCCACTGTGAACTGCAACTGAGATTCCAGATCTTCCACCAACTGTTCTCTATATGGCAGGATTATATGTACACCCAGTCCAGTCCATTATAATATACAAAATCACAACAGTTAATATCAAATAAATCTCTCTAAAAGTTAAAAATTATTGTCAATGAGAGGTGCAGTATTTAGATATTTAAATCCATATGTATCCTTAGTATTGGGAACTGCATGGTCTTTAATAAAAAAATACGCCTTCCATCTCATCCTTCGTATCAGATCTTCAGTCTCTAGGACTAACTTTAAAAGTAATCCTGTTTGTTTGGAATAGAAATATTTTTCAGCAAAATGTCGGAATTAACTTTATCCATGTTCCAGTTTAGAATAACGGCAAGAGTGCTCCACATTAACGGGAGAAAAATATCCAAATGTAAAAGAACGAAGAATAAAATTGCAACGTGCAAAACATTAATTTAAAATAGGGCTCAGTATAAAAAATAGAACAATAAATATTTATTATTTAACTTTTACATTAGAACATGTAAATAACTACTACAAAATTGTACATTTTGTTTCGACATTGAAAAAACAATGTCTCATCAGGTATGATGGTAATAAAAACTTTTATTTATATTTTTTAAGAAGCATCAATTCACTTTCCATTTATATATATATTTTAACGAAACTTGGTTATAAGCAAGTTTCGTTAAAATTCTTTGATTTCCTTAACATGTTTACATTTGTTGACATTGCGATACATTTCAGAGCAGATATGTTTGTTTACGATGGATCAAAAATTGTGTTATATAGGCTTGATAAAAACCTCGTTTAGCCTGGAGGCTATTCGGAGTCGTGAGGTCTAAGACGTTACCAGATCAAATGGTAGCTTCCCCTATACAGATAGGGGTCGCAGGTTCGGATCCTGCCGAATGGCACATATTTTCGTAATAAAAATTTATCGTAAATAATCAGGCCGGTAGATATAAATATATAATACTGTTTATCGATTAAAAACAGAATATCTACTTAAATACGAGTATCGATAAAAATAATGTTCATACAATTCATTTCATATATATTGAAAAAATCTATTATTTGCTTAAGTTACGTACGTTTCACTTAAGAAATATACAGAGA
Source organism: Ascarosepion bandense (assembly GCA_037127315.1). Lineage (NCBI taxonomy): Eukaryota > Metazoa > Mollusca > Cephalopoda > Sepiida > Sepiidae > Ascarosepion > Ascarosepion bandense. The sequence goes on from JBBBDQ010002223.1 coordinate 238,774, forward strand.
CACATTCAGTCTTTAAAATGACACACGCCTGATCGACTCAGTCAATTAAAAACTAAATGGTTGATTAAAGTTTATTGCTTTACTCGTGCCCCTTCAAATATAGAGAAAGTAAATCTGATTTCTTTTAAAACCCAAAAGTATGCCATTGAAGATGCACAAGTTAGTTAGAATTACCTAAAATGACAATATTGACCTCTTTGGTTTCGTTTTTTTCGTCCCGGTCATTGTGAACAATTGTTTAATTAACACTTCAAGAACGGAGGCAAAATGTCTCTGTCGCCCAGATTAAAAACGCTCACAGATTTTTAGAAAATCATTTAGAAAAATATTATCCTATATTTCCTTCCCGCTAACGAAAAGTAAAAACGAACATTTGAAAGAAAGAAAAAAAATACGCATTCTTCTTTCAACCACGCACTGAAAAATAAATTATACAAGTAAGTAATTTTTTTTATAGAAAATCGTTGAGAAAATCAGATTTGTTATTTTTATCATCTATGAGATGGAGGTTGTAGTCAAGCAGAAGAAAGAAACTACGAATTTAGTTACCTCCACTCAATTAAAAAAAAAATAATATAGCAGCATATTATGATCTTATTTTTTAATAAAAACAAAGTTTTGCCATCAATATGTTTATGCTATTATTAAGATGAAAGATCAAATTTTGTTGTTATTATTTTAAAAAAAAATTACAGTCCTTTCTAACACGTTCGAAATTTTAATTAAAATTTCATTTTTTGTTTTCCGTCAACGATTCACGCTATGTTTATGTAAGGCGACTATTAGGAAAATGGAGTCGGTCGTGTAAAATGATTTTGTGGGAAGTCGAATGATTTCTTTTTTAAATTCTAAAGGCTAGATATATGTAGAAATATATCACTAAGGATTATGCATAAATGTTAGAAAGTGTAGATGAACATTTCTTAGAAGCACCTCGGAATCCGGAAAAGTAACGTTCGGCTGATTTTGTTTAATTAACTTCTAAGCTCTGGTGCTGAAATTATTTAATCGATTAATACTTAAGGTTATTTATTTAGAAAGTATATTACATAAAATTAAGAAGATTTTATTCATTAATTATTATTATTATTATTATTATTATTATTATTATTTATAGATACCTAGATAGATATATATATTAAATATATTAAAGAGATGAAAGTGTGTAGCTTAATGTTACACATTATAAAATAGTAAAAAAGGCAAAGCAATAAACTAGAATTAAAATACAGAAATGTGTAATGAAAAATGAGGAGAAAAAATATGAATACAAATCGACTGGTTTACTGTTGTGCCCCGGTTACACTCTTTGTTCCATCTCAAGGTGCTTTATATATCGGGTCCCGCAAACCTTCTCTGTGCACACAGCGTGAATTGTTTGGGCTTTTATTCCTGTTTTTTTTTATCTTTTAAATCTCCCGTAGAGGCTTGATGAGCGAGAGCGAAACCTGTTGCTTCGCTTTTTTTTTACTATTTTATAATGTCTAACATAAAGCTACACTCTTTCATCCTTTTTATTAAACTTTGTGCCTATAAAAACATTTTCATATACATATACATATACATATATATATATATATATATATGAGACACACTTCAACTGACCTTTAGACGTTTAAACCACAACGATCCTTAACGTACCATTTTTACGACAATAGCATTCCCGATCAACCAACCCAACACATGGACAAGATCCATCTCCACATCAAGATTATGTTTAACCAACAGGAGACACCTTTGGCTAGTTGGTCACCGAATGCTGAACAGTCAAAAAGTCGCTTGACAGCACATGAGCATCAACCTGGTAAACAAATTCTGTCTCCTGGATCACAGCCACATCCACACCGAAGCACAAGTGATCACGAAGAATTCGGACCGCCTTCACTCCAATCTCTCAAAGCTCTTGCATTTAAGCTGGTTAGCTCGATAGACGTTTTCTAAGCGTTATTCCCTTGTTCTCATACTGGGCGGAAATCTACGGAAGTCAGGATGCTGATGTATTATACCAGGCTACCCGTACCAATCTCGGACGAAATTTGACCATGGAAGGCAATACCACCGACGTCCGTCGGGCAGCTAAGTTTAAGAGCCCTATGTAAGGTAAGATGGAGCATGAATGAAACCCTTTCTGTCCATATTTGAGCTAATTTTTCGATTTCGGTTTTGGAGACCCTATTTTGCCATTTTAATGTCCGGGAACATATCTTTTGTTCCTGTTAAGTGGTCCCGTACTTTTAGGTTTTTCCCAGTATTCCTATTCAAGGTAATTATATCAGGGGGTGTGGGGGAAATTCCTAGAATCCTTAGTTCAGAAACAGAAATTCAACAGAAGTACATTTAAATAAGGGTCTCAAGGAAAAGTACATTTAAATAAGGGTCTGAGGAAAATTCCTCTAAAAGGCCTTTCTGTCTATTTGATAGATAGCTTCCACTTTGGGAAGTGATTACTTTTTCCTGAGCAGTGTTGGATCGGAGATTGGTATAGGGGAGGAATTTTTCTTTCTTACTTGGCGAAGCAGTTACGAATTGTAATGTGGGGTGCTCTATGTCCCTTTCCGCTCTTTTTCTCTTTTTCTCTTTTTTCAAGTTTGTCATCTTATTCATTCTCCTCCCTTCTTATTTCAAAGAAGAAAATCGAAGTGGAGGATATGCCTCCACCTCCATAACTTGAAAATTGTGGCTGCTTTTGCTGGTCTTGTTGCGCAGTTGTTGCTGTTGTTTCTGTTGTTGTAGCTGTTGCTGCCGCTCATGTTTCTGTTGCCCGTTCTGCTGCTGTGGTTGTTGTTGCTGTTACTAGTGCTGCTTCAGCCTCTGATGCTGTTTTTGTTTTCTGTAGGACATCCTGCTGGAGAGGAAGGTTTGCCGATTTTGACCCCTCTCTGCCACCAAGTGGCATTCACTGAGGCCATTAGGGGCATGACCGGAGTTGTCTGGCGTACTTCTTCCTTTGATGCTGCTGCTGTTAGTTTTTCGGATGGTGACCCCATATTCCTTTCAGGTCATGCTTTTGCTAAATGCCCTGCGGCGCCACAGGACATGACAAGAGGCTCATCCCTTGTTCCCTGTTTAGGATGTGGTTTCCGGCTTTCTCTTTTCCAATCTTTTTACTCTTACGTAGCCCCCTGCTCGGGGTGATATGATTAAAAAAAAACACAAAAAAGATATGTCGGAAGCCACCTCACGCAGCATAATTTTCATTTTTCCAGTGCCCAAATATTCTGTTTGCATCTTCACTGATTTTGTGATGAGTATACAACCGGCAAGAATTTGGCTTCTGTTGTTGTCAGCAGAATGTCCAAGATGATATTTAACCTACTCGCTGGTACCTTTGGTAAAATTTTGAAGCTTTAAGAGCCCCTTCCATCATCTCTCTGCTGACTTCAATTAATTTTCTTGTTTTAACATTCGAGGTAAGCAGGGAGATCGTTCTGGTCCAGACCCCCTCCCCCCATCAAAGAAGGGATTTTCAGCATCTCATTTCCCACTATAAAATCATTGTACTTTTCTTTTTGGGTCTCATATTCGCAATCTTCTTGGCTCTCTCTATAGTCCATGCAATTAAAATGGATGGAGAGTAATTATGCGGGCTCTAGAGAGAGTGTTATACGTCAATACACGTAAACCAAAGGTTCAGACAAAATATACTTTAGTGCACAAAACAATAAGGAAAAAATTCGTTACTTATTTACAAATAGTTTCACGGACGAGTCTTGTTTAGCAATGAATTAACTGAAGCCAACAAAAACCGAAAAAGTCGAGCATGTCAATGACCAAGTTACTAAATGAAAGGCCTGAAGCCACGCCTGGATGCATACACATTAGAAAGTACATTTTAGATTCGTACGAACTCTGATGAAAGTATGTACAATCTATTTACTTCCGATTACAATACTATTTCAGTACTCTTGACTTACTACTCCCTCAATATTAAACTTCCCGAAGCATGTTAAAAAATAAAGCGTTACGAAATCAATTAGTCTATAGTACCTAACGAAAGAGAAAGGTTGAAATCATGGTAGTGTAATCAGCTAATCTTAATTTTGATATGTAAATGCTCTGCATGTTAAATCTTTATTTTTTATTTAAATGTGTCTTGAGCACTTATATATATATATATATATATATATATATATATATATATATATATATATATATATATAATTAAAACTACATTAATATGTTTATATAATTAAAATATAATTATTTACACAGTCCCGCGTGCACATATATATAGAAATGCAAACAATTTTAGTTATATCAAAATGACAAGTTCGGCATTTATCTTGAACTTTAAATTTTAGAATAACTTACTTGAATGTTACCAATAGATGTATAATATCTATAAGGAACTGGAAGACTCATATCTTACGTTTCCTTCTTTAAGACTTCATTGAACTAAGTTTATGTTTACTTTGATGTGACTATACATGCGTACGGGCGGGCGATACTGAGAACTTTAAATGTAAAGATTGTTTTAACTGAATAAAAATATACGTATATATGTGCGTCCGTGGATATTTATATATTTGTAGAAACTCTACTAATTTTAGCCATTGCTATTTAGTGCGTACCTAGGACAGACAGATTGTGAACTCTTTGTGAGATTTAATACCTTTCCCCTTACACTACTGAAGGTAAGCAGCGGTCAGTATTTAGATGGGCGTATTTTTGGGAACACGAAGTACTGTTATTAACCTCCGACCATTCGAAAAATTTTTTACTTTAAATAATCCACTTCTTCTATGTACTATGTCCTTTCAGGACGTAGGCGATTATGGCCTTCCACGTCTCCCTATCCCTGGTGGCTCTAAGCACGTTTTCTCCTGTAACGTCTCTCAGCCCCCGTTCTGTTATTCACCTGCTCAGGCCCTTTAAATATGTTATCCTCTGTTTTCCTCTGTCTCGTTTTCCCTCTATCTGGCCTGTTAGTATCGGGTTCTCCAAGCCCTCCTTCCTCATTGCATGTCCCATGAACTTCATTTGTCTCTTCCTGATGCTCAGTATTAATTTCCTTTTCGTTTCCATTCTTTCCAACACCTCGTCATTGCTCACATACTCGGTCTACGATATCCGTAGCATCCTTCTGTAGAACCAGATTTCAGTTGCTTCAAGTTTTCCTTTCATCTTTGTTGATATTGTCCAAAATTCACTGCCATATTGAAGAACTGACATCACAGAGCAACCCAGTACTCTCTTTTTTGTTTCTAGTGAAAGTTTCCTGTGTCTTAATACTTTACTCAGCTTCTGGGACGCGTCTTTCGCCGTACCAATTCGCCTTTGGATCTCTGTGTCGCACTTTCTGTCTTCAGTTAGAACACTTCCCAGATATTTAAATTTTCGTACCTGCTTGATTTTAACATCCCCCACCTGTATTTGCCACTTTGGGCTGCTCTTTTTGCTCTTTTTGCATTCGGTTTTCTTGCAGATTATTTGTAGTCCCTTCTTGTCACTCTCTTCAGCTATCTTCTGTAGGAGGTCCTGCAGTTTTTTTCCGTGTCTGCAATCAACACTGTGTCATCTGCGTATCATATGTTGTTCAGATTGTGACCTCCGATGACAAATCAACCCACAAAGTGTTAAGAAACAGAAAAAATGCCAATCAATCTATTCCTTTGTATTTGGACAGACATTTTCCAAATGTAATTCAATGGTGATATAATTTTTGTGTTAACGAAGTGTCGAAAATGTAAAACCGAAACAAGTACATAAAATTGAATAAAAAAATCAATACCCTTAAAAGAAAGATATAGCTCCATTTTCTCAACAAATGCATAACAAACAGGCGAAAATAGGTTGCAGAAATTAGCAGAGGAAAAAAACCGAATAGATAGCTTGATAGACAGGTAGATAGAGAGGTAAAGATGTCAGGTAAAATTAAGCTGCAAAGGTGGGTCGTCAGGTTGGCAGGTCGGAGCTGCACGAATGGAAGACGGGCTAATTGAAGGTGAGTTGTTGTCTTAAAAGACTTTTTAAAGATCGATAATTTAGATATCTGCGTCTAGTAAATGTAGATGCTCAGATCGATATTGCAAAATATGGTGCTGAGGCGGAGGAAATACACGCAGTTCAGGGCATATATGTAAAACGTTGTCTTTCCAAAGTTTTGTGAACTACACGTTTATTACTCTTTAACTCAGTGACCTATCTAACTTCATCGGTGTACGCAACCTTATATAAAAATAGGTAGGAGGTGTAAATATGGAAACCGACTCAAACCCTCTTCTCTCTACTTATATATATATATATATATATATATTGTTAACGTTATTATTATATTGAGATCAACACTCTCAAATCAACCCTCTTCTCTCTCCGTATATATATATATATATATATATATATATATATATATATATATATATATATATATATATATATATAAAATACTTCCAACGTTACTTTTACTTGATTTCCGTATTTGAGTAGACGCAACATTTGTTTTAAGTAGTATTTTTTTAATCTAAAGCCCGATTACTCCGATAGGGCAAATTTTAGGGTAGATGAAATAAACAGACTTGAAATAAATATCTTATATATATATATATATATATATATATATATATATATATAAACTGCGTCTAGAGATTATATGCAAGTTATGAGTTGGTATAAAGAGTTGCGTCTTTAATTTTAAAAGTCCTGTCATGATGTTGTTTAGATTCTACTTTATTAACTTAGATATATAGTGTTAGAGAAGACTATTGTTTTTGGTTGGAAGTAATTTTACTAAGTTAACAAAACAAACTAATTTGACTCTCATTAGTTTATTTGCAACTATTTATTTTGATACTTTTACATTATTATACCTTATAAAACTAATGTAAAAAATAATATGAAAAGATTTTAGAACGAGTTCGTCAATTTTTTAAAAGAAAAACATAAAAAACATTTTATTTTAAAAATAAAAGATATATTAACAAAAAATAATAAGAACCTTCTAAAATTTATTGCACAAATGCTCCTTTCTTTTCAATAACACTTAGCAGCCTATTGTCAACATCTTATGTTAGATTTTCACTTTTCACTTTCACTTTTTTCTCTTAGACGGTTCTTAACTGCTCTATTATACTATGCAGTCTTTAATATCATAAAAAACAAAAAACAAAAAACAAAAACAAAAACAGACAACGTTCATGCGCGACATTTAAAATATGAAATAACGACAACTTACTCATTGCACCTTGTATAATATATGTATGTATTTATATATAATAGGCTGATGAAAGAAATTACAAACATTAAACAACGCAAATAATAATATTAATAATAAAACTAAATATTTTTTGTACAATTGTAAACTTTTGGCCAAATTTTAGCAGCTGAGAAATTTATAAATACTCGCACTTCAGAAACGCCTATATTCTTTGTCAACGAGACAAGGAGTCAAAAATGGTGAATGAAATGGGATTTTCTTTTCCGAAGAATGTGTTGTTTTTTTCCATGTGTCGTATTACTGAAGACATCTGAGAGTCTTGTGTTAGTACTTTTTCACGATTAGATCCAAAGAGAGTTTGTAGAAGGTTTTCTGTAGAAAATATATTCTTTACGTAAGCCGAAATTCCTGTTTATTCCCACAGTTTGTGAAACTATTTTGAAAAGGATTTTTAAATATGACTTATGGCGTTCTTATTGACATTTAAATGAAGTCACAAAAATGATGCATCTAACGTTATAAATGCTATACTCCGGTTGGTTGGTTGGGGGGGAAAAGCGAAAAAAAAAAAGAAAAAAGCTCGACCTCCACCTCTCTGCCATTCATTCAGACAATGTGTATCCCTTAGCTTTCTTGCTCTCCATATGTCCCGTGAGGGTTAAGTTTTCTAAGCCAAAATTTATTATATGTCCACACAATTTCAACTTTCTATTCCTGATTCTGAGGAGAAGTGTTATTTCTGTTTTCTCCAAGACTTCCTTGTTGCTTATTTGCAGCGTCAATGGAATTCTTAGTATCCATCTTTAGAATGACATTTCTCTTGGTAATAGGTAATTATTAAATATTCATAAATTTATTTGATGCACATTCTATTTTCATTTACAGTTATTTAGTTGGAAATAAATACTAAAATATAGTATGAAATACATCATTTTTATAACAATGGGGCGGCCTAATAATTATGGCCGGTAGTGTACCTGGACTCTATTCCGAAATTTCCCATTTTCTAAATCGTCACTATAATTTACTAATATCTTAATATTGCAAAGTAAGAAGCACTAAGTTTGGTTTTTTTTAAAAACAGTTTTAATGTTTCATTATTCAAAATATTTGGTAGTATTCATATTTACATTCTTCTGATCTACTGTTTGAAGAGTCAAATTAAACTTTCTAGGACATTTAACATTATTCAAATATTGTTTCACTGGTTATATTCTTCGTTTCTTACTATATCCAGCAACAATGTACTCCGATCGGGAGATTAGAGGTTTGTAGAGATGGTAGGACCTGCAATGATCCCAGATATTGACAAATAGTAATCCTCCCCAACAAAAAAAAAAATAAATAAATAAATATGAAAGTATTAAAATACATTTTTTTCATAAAATTAGCAACAACAGATTTTATTGTAAAGAGACCAGCAATACGTTTTTATCTAAAAGAAAGAATCGAATAAATAAAAAACAGGTTGGAAAAAAAGTCTTTAATTGAACATGTTTCATTTTAACAAGCTTCTTTCGAGATTTTTTACAGACAAATGATTTTAAAAACTTTTTTAAAAAATTAAGTTATTAAAAGAGGCTTTAAAAAAATTAGAAAGTTTTTTTAAATTATTCGTCTTTAAAAAATCCCTGAAGAAGCTTGTTAAATTGAAACATGTTAGGTTAGACACTTTTTTCATATAAAAGAATACTAACAGTATATCTTCATAGCAAAATTACTAATAAAACGAACGTACTAACAAATTGTTGCGATTTCACCCAAAGGCGGTTAAAACACCACCAAATAGCCAACAGGAAAGAACTCTTTCACGACATTAATCTATACAATATCCTACAATTTCTTAAAATTTTAAACTATATTCCAAAATATAACTTCAACAAAAATACAAGATAAAACACATATATCACCGCCTCTAGTAATTATGTCCACACAGACATGTATAGGCACAAAAGCTGAGTATCATCTACCATGTATTCAATTGTAAAAGCAGAATAACATATATCATATTTCTATTAATTCCAAACTCTTAAGAAAATTAAATTTCGGCATTAAATGACCAATAAAAAGTTGATATCCCATTAAACAGACAAATCGATCAATCAAACTTCGTTTTTTTACAGTCGGTCGGTTAAGTGCGATTCGTGAGACACACTTGAATGATCATGTCTCGAGCAGAAAAATTTCCCGCAGTATGTTGCCAACCAAAACTACAGAACACAATCTGTCCTGATATTTAATCCCTAGGTGGAGGAAGAACCGACGGATTAGTACCTTTCCCAGAAGTATATGTGCGTAAGTGAATGCAAAGAATTCAACTGGAAATTGATTCCGAGCCGATATCCACTCCACCGTAACGCACGTCCTTCCGATACACAAGTTGAAAATCCGACGATTTTATTTTGCATTTGCATTTACTTAATTCTTGATGCAGTATAAATAAATTGCTGAATACTAAACTGAATACTGAGTTTTCACTCTGTATCTTGGCAGTAGTTGAATAGTAATAAGTCGGAAATCGCTGTACGCACTTAATAATTATAAATGACAATATTTCATTCATTAAGAACCTCTGTAACCGCTTACGCCTTAGTCACTTTATCGCCTTGATTGGGGGTGAACTTTACCAAGGGTAATAAGCAAGAAATAATTTTGGATAGCTGAGAAATTTCAGAAAATTTCTATACGGAAGAGTTCAACTCCAAAGAAATGGCGACAATGAGATATTTTTTACAGTAGTCTATCAAGAATACCTTATACGAGATATACAAGTAACTAGATAATTTTAAGAAAAACGGAACAAAAAAACACGCATATAATTAGAATATTTTGCCCGGAAGTGTTTATCATCTCTCAGCTGCATCTCTGTCTGAATAAAGTGAGGCTCGGTCACGACGTCCGCTATTATTACCAAGGTTTGTTCTATGATTAAAACTGACTTGCTGACGTCAAACTTAGTAGAGTTCTGTTTTATTTCCTACACGGCGTCCGTTAGCGTTGACTTATTTTCAGAACCAAACATGCCCTCCCCTTGTGTGGTACCAAATTGCAAAGGGAATTATAAAAATGGGCCGAAAGTTCATTGTTTTTCGTTTCCATAAAATAAACATTTATTTGATAAATGGAAAGATGCCATTAAAAGGGAGAATTTTACCCCAAGTCCATTTAGCAAAGTGAGTAGTTAAAATTTTAATCACCATTTATTTCAACAGGCGCTAAAATCAAAATTTGTTAAAAAATTAGTTTTGCCGTAGCACAAGAAAGAAAGTACTTTTTGTTTATATCTTTTACATTAATACAGTAAAATAAAATATTATTTTTATTTCTTTGAATAAAATTGAAATAAAAATTATCTTAAAAAATATCTGAATTAAAAAAAATAAAATTTAAATATGGCTATTTGTTCGTAAGTTTTTTTTTCGAAATGTTTTAAAACTTAAACTGAAGCCGAAAAAAGTTGTTAAACATTATATTATCTAAAAATATTTGAATTAATTTTTTATTGATATTTTATTTAAGAAAATAGTTTTCTTTCCAATGAAATGTTTCTTTGAAAACAAAAATAAAAACTTACTTAACTTTTCTATACTTGCAACTTTATGAATTATTTTTAAACATGAAAAAAAATATTCATATTTTTTTTATTCTTTTTCTTGTATTAACAAAAACTACAAAATTTATTTTTTAGTCAATTTTAAAAGAATTTGTTTTATTTTTAAGGATTTTTATTTGAAAAATCTGTGAAATTATTTGTTACAAAAGTCAAGTCACTATTACCGAAAATTTAAACTTCAAAATGATGATTTAAAATTTGTTTAAACCTATTATTACGGTAAATGTTTGTTTTAATTCCCTTCGCTTTTCCCCTTTCAAATTTATCCAAAATAGCATTATTTCTGTACAAATGTATATGCTGAACTCAAATCAACAATTAGTTATTGAAGAAACTTACCTTCTTTGCTTTGAAAGTCCATAAAAAACGAACTATATCTCGCACTTTTTCTCTCCCGTAACTCTCACGAAGTCATGTAATTAACTGCTGAATGACGTTCTACTTAGGCAGAAATTTAGTTTGGAATTTTGTCGATTTTCTTCCTTTACTAAAACTTCCGGCAATGTTCTTCCGCTAATGAAAGTAATAAGCGTAGAAATACAATAGCGCATTGCTTTCATTCCCGGAAATACATCGCCGGAAGTATCAGTAAATGAAGAAAAATCGCCAAAAATTCTGCGAAAATTTGTTTACATGCGCAGTATGTCATTCTGCAGTTAATTACATGACTTCCTGAGAGTTACGGGAGAGAAAAAGTGCGAGATATAGTTCTTTTTTTTTATGGACATTTAGATAAAAAAAGTTAAGTTTCTTCAATAACTAACACTTGATTTGAGTTCAGCATATACATTTGCACAGAGATAATGCTATTTTGGATAAATTTGAAGGGGAAAAGCGATGGGAATTAAAACGAACATTTACCATTATTTCTGAAAAGTTTTTGAATTTGTTTGAAACATAAAGGCCTAAATCACACCACACTTGAATTTTAAAACCTAAATTTTAAAATATTTAGCACAAAATGAACACCTCAAAAAATATTTTCCAAACATTTTTTCATATTTTTGATAATTTGAAAGTTAATTATCGATATTAATCCATAGAAAAAAATGGAAATAAAAAAGTGGAATTTTAACTTAACAATAATTCTTTTATGGTTGGTTTAGGTTTTTTTAATTCTTAAAAAATTCATTAGTAAGTAAACATTAACCAAAAAAGAGTTTTGCAAAAAAATGATTTTTTTATAAACAGTTTATCATAAATGAAATAGAAACATTTATTTTTTACTCTTAAAATATTTTAAAAATGTAATTGAATTACCAAATATCCTAGAAATTTTTAAGTGTATCTTTTTTGAAAGGTAAAAATATCTTTTTATTTCATAAAATGGTGATCAATATAATATCTCTATCCGTAAATTATTTGAATGCGAAAAAAGAAAAATGTTGTCCGTTTTAAGACTTAGCCTGCCTTTTAATAATCAAAGTATTAATTTGAAGAATTTTCAAGAGGTGAATTGGAATGAAATGACAGAGGAACAAAATTTAGATGTTTATAAATTTAACATAGATGTAACTGATAATGATGTTCATCAGTGCAAAGAAGACCTACCTATTAATATATTTAGCAGGTTATTGCAGTTATGCCGTTTTTAAAACAATGAAATGTTATAGTTGTAAAAGTTTAGTATCAGGAAGAGATGATGTGCTACCTGATATAAACAGTTATTTTCAAGGAATTAATATAGGTTCTCTGTTATATCCCAATGACGTAACAACAAATTTAGTACTATACTGTTATATTGTTATTCATAAACTAATCCGTTTTTTCTTCGTTCAATGAATCAAAGAAAAATGTCTATGTAATAACATTGGATGTTTTGGGTAATGATGAACTTTTTCATGTTGACTCATGTGGTGAAGGTCACAGAATTGAAAAAAAATAGAAAAAATGATTGTCTGGATCTCTTCTAATGCATTATTAAATAATTTTTGTAGCAAAGAAAATGCTAATATTACTTGTAAGAAGTTAAGCAAAAAAAAAAACTTCAAACATTCAACTGAATTTTGAGACATAAAAAAGAGTTTTATAAGTTTGATTTTTAAAAAACAGTAACTTAAGCTTATTAATTTGCTTGAATTTAAATTGTTGCATTTTTTAATATTTTTAAGAAGAAGAAAAGCAGAACAATGGATAATTGGTTGATGAAAGTTGGAGAAATTGCGAAGACCGGGAATCGCATGGGGAAGAAAACTGGAGACTCTGTGAACATTGAGTTATCTAACGCAGCTCCTCTTTAACTGTAATAATGCCAGACAAAATATCCACATGTATTGATATTTATTTATGAAGATGATTCGAGTCCCGTTAATTACATGCTTCAACATCTAACTTCTTCGTCTCCTTCTATGTGATGTGTCCCTGTAGGACGTGGACGATAATGGATCTCTACAATTCTCTGTCTTTTGTAGCCCTTAGTAAAGTTTGTCTTTTTCATAATCCCTGGTCTAATAACCATTTACGAAATATAGGTTTTGCGTTGGTTTTTCTCTGTCCGTCTTGACTTCAATCTGTCCTGTGAGTGTCACATTCTTTAAACCCTCTTTCCTCAGTATGTGCCCTAGAAATTGCAGCTGTCTCTTTCTCATTCTATGTTTAAGAGTCCTTTTGTTTCCATTTTCTCTAAAAGTTTGTCGTTGCTCACATGTTCGGTCCATGCCATTCTCAGCATCCTTCTGTAGAAAATTGTTTGTATTCCTTTAGGTATCGTATTCATCTTTGAGGAGTTTGTATAGCATTCATTGACACATAGGAGGACCGATATAACATAACAGTTCATTACGTTTTTCATTTTTTTAAACTATTTTTTTCTGTTTCTTAATACTTTGCTTGGTTTTGGAAGGCATCTCTCGTTATCTCACTTTCGGATTTTTGTGTCACACTTTTCATCTTTTGTTAAATCCTTCCCAGGTATTTTAATTGTTGTAGTTGTTTGATTTTTGTATTTCTAATTCGTAATGTGCATATTGAGTTGCTTCTTTTATTGGCAACCATATATCCCGTTTTCTTATAATTGATAGACAAGTGAAAGTAAAAAATATTATCCGCATTCATAGAACAGTTATTTTATGGCGAAAGTACGGGTAATTTTTTACTTACTGACATATTTTCTTTTTTTCTCGCTTACCTTTACTACCGTTGTTAGGAGTTCCTAGTGTTTCTTCGACACTTTTACTCTCCATTAAAAAATATTAAACAAAAACATGAAATATAACTGCTTTGTATAAAAAGACTCCACTGCAAATATCAAAAATGGAGTTGAACGAAGGTTAAATTGCTGAGTGAATTTTAAAGATGTTATGTTTTATTCAAAGGAAAAATTCCATTGTCGGCAGTTAAGCATTTCATGAAAGTTGCAAGCTCAAGAGATATAATGTAATAGGTGAATCTTAACGCCAAGCTAAAACATCTCATGTACAGATAAATATCTCTGAACATTCATTTATTTGGTCGGGGGTTTAAAGAATGTACATCGTTTCTTGTTCTGGGTATGACGATAAACTACAGCATGGTCTGTAATTGTAAAGTTTTGAGGGGCGTAGAACCACCTCTTAATTGCTATTGTTCCCAGGTCCACCCTGAACCAGAGCAGTAGCACATGTTAGTGTCCCAAACTGTTAAGCTCCGAACTGGAGTCAAAACACTATGAAAGTGTAAAAATAGATTTTTTAGAGTGAAAATGAAAGTAATACATTTGTGGAGAAGAAAAATTATCAGCAATACATTTTTAAAGGAAACATTACCATCAATATATTTATAAAGAAAAACATTACTAACAATACATTTTTCAAGAAAGAAAAGATATATTTGAAAAAATATATATATATATACCAGTAATACATCTGACTCTCGACAAAACCCTCTTCACACAACTCCGTCAACGAAACTTGATCTAAAAATTGATTTCTTACAAAGAATACATAGCCTATTTATACAAATCTATCGTAAAAATCTTATCGGGAATAAAAGACCCATTTAGGTGTTGATATGCCGTAAAACAAATCGAACTAAACTATCCATCGTTTCTTCTTCATACTTTTGTGAAAATCTTTGTTTCTGAAATGTTATATGAATATGAAGAAAAATCGTGAAATTGGTTAAGGAGTTGCATATTAAATTTTGTTCAGAAAATTAGGTGAAACGAATAATAGTTTATTTGAAAGCTAGAATAAGAAAATTATTAAGCTGAATCGTTAATAATTTCTGTTTTTTTTTTATTAACTTCATTCTTCTAAATAAAACGGCACATTCTGTCTGTCCGAAACCCCTCGAAATCGGGCCACACTTCTCTTCATAGACATAACTTTTTCGAATTAACTAGGTATTAAAGAATATGCCCTTCTTCTGTTGTTTGAATGTCCAGCGTTGGGATTTTCGGCAAGATGAGAAGAGAACAGTAAACCATTCAAACTTTAAAATAACAGAGAAAAGAGTGATTTTAAAAAAGTTTTAATTTCTATTGACTTTAAAGTAACACAAAAACTTTATGAAGTTAAAAAAAAATTAAATTCAGTTTAAAATATCTCTAAAACTTTGTGAATTGAGAAAATCAATTTTATTTCTTCAAAATGCCAATGAATCAGAGTTAAAGTGAAAGGTTTCATGACGTGGAGTTTTGAAGTTCCACAGAACTTGTGATTTGAAGAACTCAACTCATTTGTAGTTCTATGGAATTTGTGATTTGAAGAACTCAACTCATTTGTAGTTCTATGGAATTTGTGATTTGAAGAACTCAACTCATTTGTAGTTCTATGGAATTTGTGATTTGAAGAACTCAACTCATTTCTAGTTCTATGGAATTTGTGATTTGAAGAACTCAACTCATTTGTAGTTCTATGGAATTTGTGATTTGAAGAACTCAACTCATTTGTAGTTCTATAGAATTTGTGATTTGAAGAACTCAACTCATTTGTAGTTCTATGGAATTTGTGATTTGAAGAACTCAACTCATTTCTAGTTCTATGGAATTTGTGATTTGAAGAACTCAACTCATTTGTAGTTCTATGGAATTTGTGATTTGAAGAACTCAACTCATTTGTAGTTCTATAGAATTTGTGATTTGAAGAACTCAACTCATTTGTAGTTCTATGGAATTTGTGATTTGAAGAACTCAACTCATTTCTAGTTCTATGGAATTTGTGATTTGAAGAACTCAACTCATTTGTAGTTCTATGGAATTTGTGATTTGAAGAACTCAACTCATTTGTAGTTCTATAGAATTTGTGATTTGAAGAACTCAACTCATTTGTAGTTCTATGGAATTTGTGATTTGAAGAACTCAACTCATTTCTAGTTCTATGGAATTTGTGATTTGAAGAACTCAACTCATTTGTAGTTCTATGGAATTTGTGATTTGAAGAACTCAACTCATTTGTAGTTCTATAGAATTTGTGATTTGAAGAACTCAACTCATTTGTAGTTCTATGGAATTTGTGATTTGAAGAACTCAACTCATTTGTAGTTCTATAGAATTTGTGATTTGAAGAACTCAACTCATTTGTAGTTCTATGGAATTTGTGATTTGAAGAACTCAACTCATTTCTAGTTCTATGGAATTTGTGATTTGAAGAACTCAACTCATTTGTAGTTCTATGGAATTTGTGATTTGAAGAACTCAACTCATTTGTAGTTCTATAGAATTTGTGATTTGAAGAACTCAACTCATTTGTAGTTCTATGGAATTTGTGATTTGAAGAACTCAACTCATTTGTAGTTCCATAGAATTTGTGATTTGAAGAACTCAACTCATTTGTAGTTCTATGGAATTTGTGATTTGAAGAACTCAACTCATTTCTAGTTCTATGGAATTTGTGATTTGAAGAACTCAACTCATTTGTAGTTCTATGGAATTTGTGATTTGAAGAACTAGATTGTAATTTCGATCCTAATCGGACTTTCGGCCTAAATCGATATTTTGGTCGGAATTGGACTTATAACCAGAATTAGAATTAAATGTTTTCAAGTTCCATGGCGTGAATTGAGAAATTCAAAGTTATTTCTTCAAAATGACATGAAAAGATCTAGACCAGAGATCTAAAAAGAAGGGAGAGAAGAAGATATATCAGATGAGGGACAAGATAGGAAACAATCAGATGCTGTAAACCATAGATGATTAAGAAAATAAGAAACATCAAAAGAGGTACAAGCCAGTGGATAAGAAAATGCTGCAAGGCATCTGAGATCGCTTACGGCCTATCACATTGAATACACCGGTTCTCGCTCGATCACCGAAGTTAAGCAACGTTGAGCCTGGTCAGTACTTAGATGGGTGACCGCTTGGGAATATCAGGTGCTGTAAGCGTATAGTGACGGGTGTGCGTTGTGGTGCAGTGGATATCGGCTCGGATAGAGAAATCGGTGAGCCGAGTTCGAATTCCAGTTGAATACTCTGATTTCACTTAAGCACTGGTACTCTTGGGAAAGGTATTAATCCGTCCCTTCCCTCCAGTTATGGGTTAAATAACAGGGTAGGACTTGGGAACTCTGCCCTTAAAAACAAATTCTAATCAATCTTGATACTCGAAAAGAAAAATATATTACTTGACATAAACACTATTATAAAAAACAACAATACATTTTTGAAAGAAAAAGGTATTACCAGCAATAAATATATAAAGTTTAGTTGGCAATAAATGACCCGCCGAGGTTGATTTGCCATAAAACAAAACAACCAACCAACATCTGAGATCATAAGCATCTCAAATATAAGAGGAGGTGAAAGTAAGGAGAAAAACAGATGCTGCAAGAAAGGGAAGGTCAAGAGCTGCAGACAACAGCAAGATTTCTTATTCTTATTCTATGTCCCCTGTCCGTTCAGGATGTACGCGATTATGGATTTCCACGTCTCCCTATCCTTGGTGGCTCTTAGCACGCTTTCTCCTGTTACACCACAAAACCCTCGTTCCGTCATCCACCTGATCAGGCCCTTCAACTATGTTATCTGCTGCTTTCCCCTGTCTCTTTTTCCATGTACCTGGCCTGTTAGTATCAGGTTCTTCAAGCCTTCCTTCCTCATTGCATGTCTCAGGAACTTTAGCTGTCTCTTTCTGATGCTCAGTATTAATTTCCTTTTCGATTCCACCCTTTC
The DNA here is from genome assembly GCA_037127315.1 of Ascarosepion bandense. NCBI lineage: Eukaryota > Metazoa > Mollusca > Cephalopoda > Sepiida > Sepiidae > Ascarosepion > Ascarosepion bandense. The sequence continues at coordinate 256,627 of JBBBDQ010002223.1, forward strand.
CAAAACCTCATCATTACACACATGCTCGATCTATGATATTTGCAGCATCCTTCTGTAGAACCAGATTTCAGTTACTTCAAGATTTTCCTTCGTCTTCGATGATATTGTCCAGCATTCACTGCCATATCTGACATAGTAATCCAGTACTCTCTTCTTTGTTTCTAGCAAAATTTTCTTGTTTCTTAATACTTTACTTAACCCCTGGAAAGCTTCATTCGCCATGCTAATTCGCCCTCGGATCTCCGTGTTGCACTTTCTGTCTTGTTAGAATACTTCCCAGGTATTTATATTTTTGCACCTGCTTGATTTTAGTATCCTCTACCTGTATTTGGCATTTTGGGTTGCCCTTTTTGCTGATGACCATGCATTCGGTTTTCTAGCTGTTTATTTGTCGTCCTTTCTTGTCACACTCTTCAGCTACCTTCTATAGGAGGTCTTGTAGTTTCCTTTCTGTTTCTGCTTACCTTATGTTCTTTAGATTGTGGCCTCCGATGGCTAATCCTGGCATAACTTCTAGGGTCCTCAGAATAGTATCGCTGTACAAGTTGAATAGATCCGGTGAGAAGACACATCATTGTCTTACGCTTCTTTCTATCTTTTCATATCTGCTGAATTCGTTACCTGTCCGTATGCAGGCGGTTTGCTGCCAGTAGAGATTCTTGATTACTCTTAGGTATTTCCCAAATATGTCGAGGCTGCCGAGCATCTCCATCAATTCTTTGTGCCGTATTTTGTCAAACGCCTTTCAAGGAGAAAAACAGATGCAGGAAACCTATAAGAGAGCAAGATCTTTGGAAAACATGACGAAAGACATGTTAGACATGCTAATGAGAATAACTATCATGCTAAAAGATGTTTAGCTTATATTTAACTTGTCCAGGCTGGGCTTTTAATACAACTGTGGCAATGATTATTCAAATCATCCAAAGATATCTACTGAATCATTGATTATTCAATGTAAGCAATGTAATGATCTTAGATGAAAGAATGAACCAGATGGGATGTGCTGTAAGAAAGGAAAAATACAGATTTACCAGTTGCTCCAGAGTCAATGCTATCGCTTCTAATGAAAGACTTTCATTCAGCACATCAGAAGATACAATAACTGTGTTTGCTCATTTGTAGTCAATGATGCTACCTTGCCAGGATAGAAAACCACTTCAGGAATTTTGGCTCGTCCGTCAGTTAAGTACCATACATGATACACGCTTCGGAGATCATACCTTGAAAGTGACATGACTGAGTGGACAGAAATTTTTCCCGCAGTAGATTGCCACTACTTTCTGTGGTAGACTGGTTGCCAACCAAGGCTATAGAACCCAATCAGACCTACTATTTAACCCATAGCTGGAGGGAATAAATGAATTAGTTCCTTTCTCAAGGGTATTTGCGCGTAAGTGAATGCAACGAATTCAGCTGAAATTCGAACTCGGATTTCCAATTTCTCGTTCTGAGCTGATATCCACTGTGCCACAACGCACATTCAAAAGCTAGCAGCTTGCTTAAAAGTCCGCACAGAGTGCAGCTTTTCAGCTCGTAAAAATAGAGTACAATTATTTTATATTAAATTACATACTCACCTTTATTTGCAATATTCCAAGAAAAATCGTGTCTTTTAACAATCAAATTATGAAAAATAACCGTGTGAAGAGGTTTTAAACTCTATTGTAATTAACTTCTTTCCCAGTGGCATGTACAAATGTTGTCACCTGACTGCCACCCACCAAAAAAGTGCGTAAAGGAGACCAAGCACTTTGGAGTCGAGCAATTGCCCAGTAAATGAAGACATAAGCGACACGTTTCATGAGACCCTTATCTAACCAATGTTCGTAGTAAAAAACATAATTGTCGGCACATGGAATATAAGAAAATTAAAGAAATGTGGCCTGTTAGAAAATATGAATCAGGAAATGAACAGGTTAAATGTTAACATTTTAAGCATAAGTGAAACGAGATGGGCAAACAATAGAGATTTTCTCAGTAACGAAGTACAGGATAATATATGTAGGCGGAGAGAAAAATGAAAAAGAGAAGTAGGACTGATATTAGAGAAATATATGAAGAAATTATTTCTGGGATACTATCAACTATGGGAAAGATTATTGTCGTTAAACTGCCAGAAGAAAATAATCATATCCATCGTAGTTGTATATGCATCGACAGCAAAAAATACAGAAGAAATTGAAAGGTCTTACTGTACGCTAGACAACGCCAAGTTTCTGTAATGCAAATCGTAACAGATTATAATCGTCATGAGAGACATGAATATAGGCAAGTAGAGAGATAGTAAAATAGTTGGCAGACTCGTAATGATGGCGGTGTAAAATGGGCCAAGTGAGACACAGCTAATGATTAGGTTCCATGGAGTAAACTGAATAGAAACACGTGATTTCAAGAACAACCAAAGTTTATATGGATATAGAGAAACCCAGGAGGAGAAAAAAAGCGACTATATAATTATAAATAAGAGATTTAGAAGTGCAGTTCTACACTGGAAAAGATGGCCAAGTGCAGACTGCGAAAGCGACTACCTACCAGTGATGTGTAATCTTAGAGTGAATCTATGGAAATTGAAAAGAGCTAAAGTAGCAAATGTGTGTTGTGGTGCAGTGGATATCGGCTTGGAACTAGAAATCGAGGAGCCGAGTTCAAATTCCTGTTGAAGTCCTTGCATTCACTTACGCGCAAATACCCTTGGGAAAGGTATTAATCCGTTTGTTTCTTCCAGTTATGGATTAAATAACAGGACAGATTGGGTTGTATAGCCTTGGCTGGCAACCAGTCTACTTCAGAAAATAATGACAACCTACTGCGGGAAAAATCTTCTGTCCAGTCAGTCATGTCTTTTTTGAGACATGATCACCCAAGCATGTTTCACGTATGGCACTTAACTGACTGAAATTACAACAGACACCTAAATTATCTGAATGAGAACGATATATATATATATATTGACTAAATTTTTTAAAAGCAGACACAATGGACAAAATAAAAATGTAAGCGTGACACATTAAGAGAAAATATAGTGACATCAGCAATTGAGATCTTCCCAAAGAAAATTAGACAAAGAAAAAAAAATGTATGCTAGATGAAATTCTCGACATGATGAAAAAGAGACGAAAAACAATGCCAACGTACGGCACAGAATATAGGACTCTGCACAAAGAAATTAGAAATTGGAATAAGAATTAGAAGTACCAGCAGAATTCATTAGGCTGTGTCAAAATTTTGATAGTTTTTTTTGTTTTTGGTTTGTCGGCATTATTTACTAATTGTCGGCATTATTTACTAATTGTCGGCATTATTTACTAATTGATTCTATTTAGAAAGAAAAAGAAATGATTATTATTACCTTTAAACTTTAGTTTTGTGACCTGGACATTTAAAACATCAATGTTCCATTACAATTTCGACAGATTTTGGGCTGGGTTGCTGAAAGAGAATTTTCTAAATCTTTCTATGAGTTTCAAAACATTTCACGAAGTTTCTAAAATTTTCAAGAATTTCTAGAACTTTCTGCCTACCAAAAATCGTATAACAAAATCTGTACATTTACATCTGTACATCTGCATCTGTATATTTCTGTTGCTTTCACTCGGTGAGTAGAAAGTCCAGCATTTACTAACATATGGAAGGATTGGTGTTATATTTTAGAGCAGCATTACTTTCAATATTTCTCACAAACTTTTCCTGTTTTGTGGACATGGCTGGGATTTTGTAATGATTTCCAAGAACCTGTTTTGGATCATTAATGATGCAAACAATTCACGGAACGAGCCAATTTTCTTTTCGTCAAATCAATATTAATGCTGTAATAAAAGCTATGTCGTGTCTATCTCAAAGGCTTCATTTGTATTTATCTCTACCTGTTCATATATCTTTCTATTAATCGAAACCTTTGTTAATAATATACATTTGAGTTGAGCAAAAACCTTTGAACGCTGCTTTTTTTATAGAATAGATCCGATTTTAACAGATTGGGTTCTACAGCTATCAACTATTTTTTCGCTAACGAGAAGAATCTCTGGACAAATCTTTAATAGACTAACGACAACAGTAAATCCTTTAAGGAAACGATATATATATATATATATATTCATCCGCAGATACGTTTGTTTCGTTGTATCACAGCTCATCAGTACGGTTAGACATCCGATTGCTTTTTACCCAGGATTGAAAATCGACCGAATTGGCATCAGTCGGCGAATCTACCCCTGAGCGATGGGAGCTCGGTAGAAGGAGGCAGACGTTTTTATATATATATATATATATATAGGAGGCAGACGTTTATATATATATAAACGTCTGCCTCCGTCTACCGAGCTCCCATAGCTCAGAGGTAGATTCGCCGACTGATGCCAATTCGGTCGATTTTCAATACTGGGTAAAAAGCAATCGGATGTCTAACCGTACTGATGAGCTGTGATACAACGAAACAGACGTATCTGCGGGTGATATATATATATATATATATATATATATATATATATATATATATCTGGAAAGAATGGTGGCATTCTTATATAATATATATAATTTTTCCTAAAAGTATATATATATGTATATAAGTGTGTGTGTGTGTGTGTGTGTGTGTGTGTGTGTGTGAGTTAATTGCCATACATGATATACGCCTGGGCGAGCATGTCTCTTCCCATCCGTGACTGACTAGGTAGATTTTCCCACAGTAGGTTGCCATTTCTTTCCGCACTAGTAAGACTAAAGAACCCAATCAGGCCTGCTATTCAACCAATAGCTTGAGGGAGCAGACATTGAATTATACCTTCCCTAATACATCCACCAGAAATGATCTACATTAAATTAAAAGAAACAATAAGCTAATTCTCATTAAAAATGATTTCCCTAATTACATCATTGATGAACAAATTATACGCGCCATTAGAAATAATAACATGAATAAAAAAAGAACATAGTACTTTCTCAGATAATACTCATTATATCAACTGACTTTACCGTAATCAATTGCATTCTAACAAGATAAAAATAGTAAAGAAGTACTAATATACTCCCCACAAATCACAGTAAAAAAATAACCCCAATTATATACTATATTAAATTTAACACAACCAATGTAATCATACGTAATAACTATTCTCCGTCAACTAGTGTTTTGCAAATGACTAACATTGTATACCAGTCTAAATGTCTTTATAGGAGATTGTATTTATGACAAAGATTAAGTACATATGTTGGTTTGACGACTACAACATTATCGAGACGTCTTACATTCCGTTTGTCGGATACAAGTTCTATCGCACGACAGTTAAAGACACATTCATGTAAGCCTTCACAATACAGGAAAATACTTGTTGAAAATACCAATATGCTACACCACAAAAATAACTAAAAATAAACTTCAAATTCTCGTGGATTTCTGTATCAAAAGCAAGCAACCAACAAGGAGAAAGATTTATTACAAGTATTGTAGCAATGTTTTAAAATGTATTTGAGTTGACTAACATTTAACAGCGTGCTGTAAGTTAACATTCTTTTACAAAAAATCCCCGTCACAACGATTACAATTACATTAAATTTGTCTTCTCAATTCACCGCTTAATATATTTATATATAAATTATTATTATTATATATATATAACATAATTTATAATATGAACGCTAATATATATATATATATATATTACTTGTTTGATCATTATTTATAATCGATACTCATATTTGAGTAGATATTTGTTTTTTAATTAAACAATATATATTTATTTATATAATTCCACCGGTCTGATCATTTATGATAAATTTTATTAGAAAAATGTGTGTCATTCGGTTGCATCCGAACCTGTGACCCCTAACAACGTAAGGAAATCTACTAACTAATTAAGCCGGATAGAAATACATATATAGATACATATATACTGTTTAATTAAAAACGAAAAAACAAGTATCGATTAAAAATAATGTTCAAACAAGTTATATATGTCGGTTTTTAATTCCATTTCGTTAATCTCCGGAACACTTTCCGTAACAATATATATATATATATATATATATATATATATATATATATACTAGCAGTATAGCCCGGCGTTGCTAGGGTGTAATGAAAGCTTTAAAACTAATCGATGGTCCTCGAGCTCAGACTCTTTGGACGTTGGCACGAAAGACTAAAATGCAATAGTTGTTTCCAGTTAAAGCGAAACCGTAGACTGAAAGAAATATGAATGGATGTAAGTCAAATTTTGATTTCCTGGTATCGATATCAATTAAGATTTTTTGTCGTAAACTGAATTTTGAAGGCTATATATATATATATATATATATATATATATATATATATATATTATCGATTTTCTGCATTATTGTAAGAACTGCAACCTTGGAAATTCCGAATATCGTTTCTTATGTCTTTGTCTATGAGTGTATCAAATTTGATTAAAATCGGACCACTCCTTCTATAACCCGATTTTTTCGATTATCGATTTTCGATATTTATCGGGGGTATTTCGACATAAAACCTACCTACCCCATGATCTTCTACGGTTAGGGTTATCGTAGTGTATTCACTTTTCATCGCTGGTCACGATACGAGACAAAGACCTGTCCTTTTTTTGCCTTTGAAGCAGCACTTCACACGTGACAAGACACCGTACGACGCCTCTCGGCTTCAACTCGTACGTCCCCTAATGTTCTTGCTTTTGAATAATTTCTTAATGCTTCAAAGGTTTCAAAACTGTTGTGCGATCAACACTTAATGATTCAGCAAGTTTGACTTTCGCTTGACATGAGTCATCATGAAGTAATGTCTTCAATTGTTTTTCGGTGCGCCAGAGCGTTCTCTATTTTCAACATCCAAATCATTATTTTTGAAGCGTATAAACCATCTCTGCATGTTGTTTCCGACAGAGCATGGTCGTCATAAGCTTTAACAAGAATTCTGTGTGCTTCAGCTAAAGATTTCTTTTGAATAAAGTAGTGCAGTAAAATTCCACGCAAATACACTTTCTTTGTCACAAAATCCGACATATTTAACACTATAAAAAATAAATTTGTTTACTCTTCGGCGAAATGACATACTGAATTTCAAGCTTGCTTATATTACTTCCTTATAGATGCATGGCTATGTGAAATTACACGAATGCAGTTCTGAGAACGCCATCCGTTGTTAAACAGCGATAACTTATACAGGGTTCTAATAACTTACTTCGTTGTTTAAACACTATTCACTGTTGTGAAAAGGAAGTTTATGACTTCATTTGGCTGGTGGAGTTTTGATAGACATATAATTTAATATGTCAATTTAATTTCCCCTCGTGCGCATGTGTGGTCACATCAACGTAAACATTACTTTAGTTCGAAGTCCTAAAGAATGAAACGAGTCACACGAAAATATTTTTCCACTTTTCATAGATTTTCACACACACACACACACACACACACACACACACACAAATTTTTTTATGTGATCTTATAATTTTTACTTTTTCAGAACATATATTATATAAAAATTGTCCAAACGTTATATTTTACTTAGATTACTAGATTGCTATGTGATGTCGGTTCTTCAATATGGCAGCAAAATTTGGAGAATCTCATCGAAGGTGAAGGAAAAACCTGACGTAATTGAAATGTAGTTCTACAGAAGGATGCTGCGGATATCATGAACTGACCATGTGAGCAATGATGAGGTAATAGAAAGGATGGAAACAAAAACGAAATGAATACTGAGCAGCTAAAGTTCCTGGGATATGCAATGAGGAAGGAGGGCTTGGAGAACCTGATACTAACAGGCCAGATACAGGGAAAAAGAGACAGAGGAAAACAGCGGATAACATATTTGAAGGACCTGATCAGGTAGATGACAAATCGAGGGTTGCATGGTGTAACAGGAGAAAGCGTGCTAAGAGCCACCAGGAATAGGGGGTGTGGAAATCCATGATCGCCGACGTCCTGAAAGGACAGGGCACATAAAAGAAGAAGAATATGCATATGTCTTTTGTATGTGTGTAGGGTCATGTGTATGTTTTATATTCCGAACACGGTAGGAACATTGCTGCCGTATTCGTAGTTGATATTATTTTGTGTCAGATTTTTTATTTTTTATTAATAATACTTCCATTATTTTTAGCTGTTTTTTGCATTAATTCTATTATATTTGTATTATCAATAAGTTATGGATAGAGTTTGGTAAGTCTCCATATGTGTTTAAATGAGATCGAATTTGACTATGGTCAAAGAGATGCAATTGAGTTTTCTTGTTAAACTAGTGGTAGTGTCTCTAACGTAATGATACACAAATCTGGATTGATCAAGAACACAGTTCTTCAAAGAAGATGTAAATTTTAAATAATATTTGTTCTCTGTAGCTTAAATCTTGAAGGGAATTGCTATTTTTAACAATGGGCTTAGCAGTTTTAAATCATGTGCAATATATAATTAATGTAATGTTTTTTTTATATAAGCCCACAAAAGTGGCGTATTTTCGGATGATTTTTCGAAGTGAAGATTCATCCCGTTTATAATTACTATGTATTTGATTTTTATAGAAAATATTAATGTTATTGAGTTTTTCGTATATTTGTTGATGTTAGTGGTTACGATAGAAAGAAATGAATCTAATATGGTAGTCTATGAGATGGTTAGGAAAGCTGGTTTTCAATAATGGCTTTAATAATGACAATGAGTATCTATAAAGAAAATGTTAGTTACCCAATACTTTTAAATTAAAAGACACTCATAATTATTCATCAGAATAAGTGAAATACCCACCCAAAAAGAAGCAGGCATAAAACACATTCAAAAACCTGCAATACCCCTATCGCTATATCCACAATATTCTCTCTCTCTCTCTCTCTCTCTATATATATATATATATATATATATATAAATATACATATGAGTGTGCACATAAGTACAGTATTATTATTCAGGCGTTAATAAAACAGTGCTCAATGTATGAACAGATCAGTATTATATATATATTAATAAATATACATATTATCTTACCTCTATAGCCCGCCTCGGTCTTCTATGCGTTGTGCAATCATCAGGTGTATATTTCCAGCTGAGAGTTTAATAGATTTGAATATAAATCTATTAGACTGTTAGTTTGAAATATGTAGCTGGTGATTGCATAACGCATGGAACTCCGAGTCGTGCCAAAGACGAAAGCTAATATATATATATATATATATATATATAAAGAAAGGAAACCAGAAAAATTCTCTGCCGACCCAAGGACACTTTCCATCATTGTACATATTGTGGCTATTTAACTGGGAATATTTCAGAATTCTCTCTCTGTCTGTCTTTCTCATATACACTCTCCCTCACTTTCACATGCACACACACTCACACCCACCCACCCACACACACACACACACACACACACACACACACACACACACACACACATACACACATATATATATTTATGTGTGTGTGCGCCTGTTAACGTATATCATACTTTTACGTATGCATGTGTATATATATATATATATATATATATATATATATCTGCCTGTACGTTTGAGTCTGAAAAATATATTGAAATATATATATATATATATATATATATATATATACATATATATATATATATATTATATAAGCATGCGTGTGTGTGTGTCTGCATTTGAAGGTACAGAGAAATATCGATTTTTAGCGAGAAACATGCTTAAGTTGATGAATAGATATGAAATGACTGAGAGCAATTGGTAAATGGAGAGGAAGAAAGAGAGCGACTCAGACTCAAGCAGCAAAAGAAGATTCGAGAAAACGGTTCGAGACTGTTTGGTAGATTGGAAAACAGAAAGTAGTTCGATGCGTGCGGATGTAGGTATTTTTGTTACATACATAAACATGTTCGCCTATCTAATACCCTGATGACGTACACAAGAAACAACGACCACTGCAGTTTCTCTATTTTCGGTAGCTGCTTCTGGTGTTACACTAAAATAAATAAATAAGAAGAAAAGCCAAAATCCAAATCAAAATGTAGAACGATTCTACTAGCACAACCCACCATCCATAACTTTCTCCCCTACTGTTGTTCACACAATTCGAAGCTCTGTTCTGTTCTCTTCTCTTCTTTCTGTTTCTGTTATTGATACACACCTACAAATCATCCGTACTGGTTCAATACACTAAATATTGACTAAAGAAACATGTTAAATTTTCAAGGAAGCCGACACAAGAAGAATTCAATGTATTACTTTCAAGATTGTTCGAGTGACTCAGGTTGTAATTCAAGTGTTTCAGATTTCGCAACAGTTTACGCTATACATACCACAAACACTCCGTTCATATTACTTGTTTTTCGTATCCTCCTAAGCAAACGGTGAACCCCGTTTCTTCTGATATAATAAAATAATACATAAAACATGGAATAAAAAAGTTTGGAACATGCCTATCAAAAAGAATCGATTTATTGAACAAAAGATGCTTTCTTTTCTTTCCTTTCAAAAAGCCAAAAAATTAAATATCACAGACATAGTTCATCAATAATATAAACTTGTATTGCTTTCAGCACTATCTGTCAAGATTATGTGTCAACTTCTTATTTAAAGATAGCCAAACTAATTTTGCGGAAAGAACGTTGACTCTTATAACACGGCCATAATATTTAAACTTTTTGATGATAGATATGAGATTCGTTCTGTTGCTCTGTTTCTCGTTCAACGTCATTTTTGATGCGGTCGTCTTAGATTGAATCGTTTTGTAGCATTTAATTTTTAATTAGTGATGTCGTCCAGGGTTACTGGTACCCTAGGCAAGTTGAATTTTAGCACGCTTTCAAATATAATTTTTTTAAAATTTTCACGAGGAAAAAGAAAAATCTAATATAATGAATATATTACAATATACTAGCTAAAAGTCTTTTTAGATTTTTAGATCTTTAAATCAGCAAATGTTTTCATGCCACTTTCTACACCTATTTATTTACGAGATTTCTTTCTATTAACAAAAAGTTTAATTTGTCGAGTGCCATACAAAACTGGAAGTGGCCGAAATGTGGTTCTACAGAAGGATGCTACGGATATCGTGGACTGAGCATACAAGCAACGACGAGGTGTTAGAAAGAATGGCAACAAAAAAGGAAATTGATGCTGAGCATCAGGAAGAGACAACTGAAGTTCCTGGGACATGCAATGAGGAAGGAGAGCCTGGAGAACCTGATACTGACTGGACAGATAGAAGGAAGGAGAGACAGAGGAAGGCAGCGGATAACATATTTGCAGGGACTGATCAGGTGGATGACGGAACGGGGGTTGCCAGGAGCAACAGGAGCAAACATACTAAGAGCCACAAGGGATAGGGAGACGTGGAGAGCCATGATCGCCTACGTCCTGAAGGGACAGGGCACATAGAAGAAGAAGAAGAAGAAGAAGAAGTGCCATGGACGGCTGCAAGTATGTTTTTATAAAATGTTGTTCTAAAAGATTCCAAACGCATGATATGGGGGCAAGATGATGTCCTCGGACTTGATAGCTCTCCGGGGAGCTGCCAGAGTTGCTAGTACCTTGAACCGACCATGTTTCTAATACATGAATTCTCATTTCCTGTAATTCTGTTGTAAACGAGAAGGCCGTTATACGCAAAGGTCTAATCGTTCAGAGGTCATTATTTGTGCTGCGGTTGAAATTATTTCCATTCTAGGGTACTCGTTAATGTTAATCGAATCTGCGATCCATCCAATGTCACCTTACAAGGTACCATCACATTAAAATAAGAAAAGATAAGTAGGCAAATGAGGAATAAATGAACTGACAACATTACTGAGTGAGCTAAAAGATGCCTGCTGGATACGTAGCTCACGATATAGACATATGTACGGAGCTGGTTAGGGGCTCAGTTGCGTAGAGACCCAAGGTCCACGCTCAGTGTAGTAGATTCCGGAGGAGGAACCACCAAAATAATAACCAACAAAAACCGTTATTGAGATAGAAAGTAGGTTATATTGAACCTAATATACAAACTGGAACGCGGGTTAGTCAATTCAGGAATACTCTTAGTAGAATAGTCTAGGCTATATCGTGTTGAATACACCGGTTCCCATCCGATCACCAAAGTTAAGCAACGTCGAGCCTGGTCAGTACTTAAATGGGTGACCATTTGGGAATACCAGGTGCTGTAAACGTAAGAACCAAGAAGGGTCAACCGGTCTGGAGGTTGGGTGCAGGGCTAACAGCCCTGCCCCGTAAAAAATAGTTTGTTACAGAAACAGCAAAAGTTGCTGCCCTATGCAGCATTTGGTGTGATGGATAAATGGCGACGATGATTAATAGAAATAAATATATACAACTCTTGAAATGAAATAGTATGTCCGGGTAAATTATTCTAGCTGAGTGGAGATCAGAACTAGTCTGGTCTCTGGGTAACTTCGGTATCTGTCGGAACTATTCGATAACTGTAACGGATCTCTACGAATTAATCTCCACTGCGAACTTCAGCTACAACTGAGATTCCAGATCTTCCACTGTTCTCTCTATGTGACAGGATTATATGAACACTCAGTCGAGTCCATTATGATATACACAAAGGGGAAGATCATACCTTTCCCAAGGCTATTTGCACATAAGTGAATTCAACTGGAATTTGAACTCATTTTGAGCCAATATCCATTGCACCACAAACACGAATCTTAAACGTTAATCAGTCAACATTATTCAGTGAAGGTAACCAATATTAAATCTCTGCTCACACATTTACATTCTAGATCCCACTTTGTTTTACTTATGAAGTCATTAAATATCGTAGCTGTAAGTTTGAAATCCTTTTAATACTAATTTAATCCTTACAAGACTAATGATGATGATAAAACTGATTTTGATGGAATATTCACAAAAGTAGTTGCTTAAACAGATAGATAGATTTTTTCCTTGCGTGCACTGAATGCACCATGTTCGCTTTGAATTGTAAATTTGGGAGATACAAGAAGTGAAACCGTAAATTTATTGTTCCTGAACGCTTTTTTTTCTAATGCTTTCTGTTAAATTTAGGTTACTGTCATGGAAAAAATGATTGAATAGTTAGTTGAGCTATTTCTGCAACAAGGTGAGTTATTGCCAGAAGGAGGTATTAAGTTCGCGCCCAACAACATACTTTTTGCATCCTGCTTTTGGATTAGACTCAGTGTTGTGTATGAATACTTGAGTTTCAAGCAGACGTGGTGATTGAAATAATCGGGTTGTCAGGGATAATTTGTAATAATTTTCAGTAATGAAATCCTTTATCTTGATATTTTTGAGTGGGAATAAATTTCGTAAATGTATAATAGAAAGTGGTGTTTAAAAAAGGCCCAGTGTAGATTTTTCTTCATGAAGCAATAATCCTTCTGCTTTTTTAATTTGAAACTCAAAGATATGCTTACTCATAAAATCTGTTTTTTCTTCTTTACAAGATTTTTGCAACATTTCAAACAAATTCGACTAAGGAAAATAAAAGAAAATAATTAAAAAATAACAACACTTTGTACAATGAGACTTGGAAGTTCGTTAGAAAAAGCGCTAAATTACATTTTCTCAATATCCGATTTTGTAAATTGATGGCCGAAATAGGAAATGGGGATTATAGAAAGATAAACATCTTATTCTTTTATTACAAAGTATAGGAAGAGCCGTGATTGCATACATCCTGAAGGGAAACGGTGCATAGATGAGAGACAGGTACATTTTATCGTGATAAGAAAGAAGAAGAAGAATAGAGGTAGAAGAAGAAGCAGCAGCAGAAGAATATGAAAAGATGATGATGGTGATGATGAAGAAGCAGCTTCAGCAGAAAGAACAGAATTAGATGATGATGATGAAGAAGAAGAAAGAAAATAAAGAAAAAAGAAAAGAAGTAGCGAAAGAAAAGGCAGACGATGATTAAGAAGATGAAGAAAAAGAAAGTAAGAAGCATAAGAAACAGCAAAATAAGATGATGATGATGATTATGAAGAAGAAGAAGAAGAAGATGAAGAAGAAGCTGATAAAAAAGAAGCAGTTGAATAAAAGGGAAAAAAGAAGCAGAATACAGAGAAAAAGAGCTGAATATGATGAAGAAGAAGCAGTAGAATAAAAGTTGGAAAAAGAAGACACAGAAGATGAAAATAAACACAGAAGATGCAACGGAAGAAGAACAGGAAAATGATGATGATTATGATGATGATGATGAAGAAGAAGAAGAAGAAGAAGAAGAAGAATTGTGGATTATGTAACACATTCTCGGTGACACAAAAGAACTAGTCTAGACGCTTAGATAAAGAACTCCCACTGAGTCTAAAAACCGTTGGTGTCAGTCTAGAGTATTTCTTACAGACATCATGGCGAGTAAATTAAACAAGACAATATTATAACTGCTAGAAAACGAGTTATAAGAGTAACGACGACGAATCAAAACCCGTAAGAGTTATAACAGGAGTGAAGAGGATATCGAAATTCATACTGAGTGATAACAAGTAGAGAACAATACTTGTTGTTTCAGCGTAAATGATAACTGTGGCGTTCAGAATTTGGAAACACTTTGGCTTGAATTTTTTTATTTATGATGCGTGTAGAAAAAAGAGATATAGAAGAATTAATGGTCTGATAGGGTAAAAATCCAACAAACAACAGCAAGAACAATAACACCAAAAGAAGCAGTTGCTGGAACTCCATTAACAAGAGCGAATGTTAATGGGAATAATCATGAAAGAAATAGAAAATTATCCAAGTTCTTTTACTTCCAACGCATTGGCAAATGTCATATATGAAATTACATACAATTCAGATGATGAATTTAACCTTTCTGGTTATTTTTGCAGATATGAGCAAGTTTTCAGAGAAGAATACAGCGACTAGGAAGACGAAAAAAAAAACAACTTTTGTTGAGAAAGTTTTTTGTGAACAAACAGTAAATATTCTAACAATTTTAGCGACAAAAGCTCGTTATTTAATACTCATTAGAAATTAATGAATCAGACAAAAAATTGAGACGAAGATATTGTCACATATACAGAAATCATTAACAAGGAGTATGAAAGATTCAGATTGGACGAACTGACTCCCGGTATGTATAAAGAAAAACTATGTACACAGCGTTGCGACAGAAAAATAATCGCAGAACCCTCCCCCAGCAAAAAAAAAAAAAAAAATAAATAAATAAATAAATAAATAAAATAAAGTTGTATCTCGCACTTCCCGCCTGTGGAACTCGCTCCCATATTCTTGCTTTCCTGATGGCTACAACCTCCAAGAATTTAAATGTAAGGTCAATACTCATCTATTAACCACTGGATTCTAGCTCTCTCCCCACCCCGTATATCCTTCCCTTTCCCTCCACCTATGTAACTGTCATCACTTCTGCATTCTCATCTTTCTATTGCTCTTTTCTAACTGGTCTGTACTCCTCACTCTCTTCTAATTAATCTTTTTTACAGTTATGTAGCCCCCTGCACGTCAGTGGCATTTCCGCCTTGGTCGGGGTGAAATGATTAAAAAAAAGTGAAAAATTTACAATTTGGATGTAAAAATGCAGCTAAACATTGGTAGTGATATTACGATAATCAACGAAACCAAGTTGACAAGCGATCAAAGTAAAATAAAACAAAAAAACTCAGGCTTATGTGTTAAAAATACTACAATTTTATTCGACACTGACTGAATCGAATCATTTGATTTACTTATAAATGTTTATTGCAAAATTGTAAGTGTACAAGCGACCAATTTAAAAAAACCGTGAAAAATTAAAAAGAAGAACTGAAGAAATGTTTTCGGGTGTTCTGTCAGATGCGTCTGGTCGGTGTTCCAAACCCAAAACGAAATTTTATGTGAAAAATGGTTTGATAACAATGTTTAAACCAAAAAGAAATATTAAAAAAATAGGTGTAATTGAAAGATTAATCGTTCAAAATGGGCAGCACCATCAGTGTATGTAAAGAAAAATAAATAAATTCGTGTTTGTGTTGATTTTTTGACAGGGTTAAACCTCATAACAACACATTATAAATTCCAGAGGAAATGTTTGAGACGTTAAACGGTAGAAAAAAAATTGAGGCTGAATTCTTCTGAAGCGTATTTACAAATTAGGTTGAAGATGAATGTTCAGAGTTCACAACTATAAATGTTCAGAGTTCACAACTATAAATACGCACAAGAGACTGTTTAAGTTTACCTAACTTCCTTTTGGTTTAAAAATATTTCAACAAGCTATGGAAACCATGTTTGCAGATTGTGATTTTGCAGTTCTTTATCTCGGTGATATTTAAGGTTTATTTAAGAAACAACATATCGAGCATGTGAAAACGGTTTAGGAAAAATTACGAGAGTACAGGTCGAAATTCAGTGTGGAAAAGTGCAGTCATTTTGGTAATCTTGTCAATGATCATAAAGTTTAAGACTGCCTAACATTTCTATTACAGCCTTATCAAGTTCTGCTGCTTACCATTTAGATTTTGATATTTCTGGTCCTTCTAGATTTTTCTGTATTGCAGGTTTCTCTCTTTCGAACTCTCCGACATATTCATTAAATCTTTGAAGTATTTTTTCTAGATTGATTGATTGGTTTTCTTTTTAACGGCTCCTCAGACATTAGTGGTTTGTTTAAAGACCAAGCATAATTTTAGATTGTAATAATACTATTTATTTTTAGATTGTAGTAATACTATTTACTTTTAGATTTTAATAATACTATTTATTTGTAGATTGTAATGATACTAGTTATTTTTAGATTGTAATAATATTATTTAATTTCAGATTGTAATAATACTATTTATTCTTAGATTGTAATACTAGTATTTATTTGTTATTGTAATAATACTATTTTTTTATTGTAATAATACTATTTATTTTTAGATTCTAATAATAGTATTTATTTTTAATTGTAATAATAGTATTTATTTTTAATTGTAATAATACTATTTATTTTTAGATTGTAATAATAGTATTTTTTAGATTATAGTAATACTATTTAATTTTAGATTGTAATAATACTATTTATTTTTAGAATGCAATGATATTATTTATTTTTAGATTGTAATAAAAGTATTTATTTTTAGAATGTAATAATACTATTCATTTTTAGATTGTAATAATACAATTTATTTTTAGATTTTAATGATACTATTTATTTTTTTTTTGTAATAATACTATTTATTTTTATGCTGTAATAATACGTTTTTGTTTTTGGATTGTAATCATTCAACCACGGTAGACTTAAGTCCTACATTGAGTGAATCTAGGCAGATTTCTTCATCACTAATTCAGTTCTCAATCAAATTTCAAACAGTTTACATAGTTAAATAGGACACCTCCTTAGCTACATTTAATTTTTTTTAAATTTTAGTTCAGCAGAATAAAGTTACATCAAAATATGTGAAGTCCAAAAAGGGAGACTAACTACATAAATACATAAGTGAGTGAGTGAATAATACTTCTAGTAATAAATCTTATTCTTTATAATATTTTCTGTTTAATATGTTTTTATGTGGTTTTCAAAAATTTCTTTCGTTGCGGACGAGGTCTTTAACATATTCATGTAATCTTTGAAGTATTTTTTCTTTTTCTATTATCCGTGTTCCTTCTTTTGGTTTTCAATGAACAGCTACGTCCTATAAATTTCTGTTTATTCTTTTCCTGTATATGTTCCTTAACTTTGTTGTCCATTTGTTCTATCTCTGAACAATTTTTCATTTAGTCATGCATCTTTTTCCTGTCTGCGTTTGTTTCTAATGTCTTTCTATAATATCCTATATTATGTACCGTATCCTTAGCATTATTTATCTTTCATCATATCGAAAATTTTAACTGGCATCCATTCTTTTTTTTTCCTGACCTAGTTTCTTGAATTTTAGTCAAGTGTGATTTCAGAAAATTTAAATGAAATGTTAGTTGTTATCTTCTCACCTCTTCAATTTTGCACTTTTATTGTTCTCTCTTCTTCATAATGTTTTTCTCGGGTTCTCTCAGACTCAAAAGCCACTTACGTATTAGTGGCTCTTTTGTTTTGCTTGGGGTGAAATGATTAAAAAGATATATGGTTAGGTCTTGAAGGCTGTCACAATTTATACAATTTATTTTGTAAAATAAAGGAAGGTAACGAAGTTTTTGGGTATTACCGATTTATTACGAAGTTTTTCGGTATTACCGATTTATTATACATTAATATTTCGAGATCAAAATCTCATCTTCAGGAGCGTGTATCTGTCCGAGTGAGTCCGTGCCTTTCAAGGAATGGCCATTCCTGGCTGCTGCTGGTTCTGTTGTCATTAATTTTACTGTGTGTTTGTATGTGTAAGTGTGTTAGAGCATGTATGCGTGTGTGTGCGTGTGTGTTTATGGAATATGTGTGATTTACAGTTAAATCTCTAAAATATATGAAAATAATTATGATGGACATTTTAAGGCTTACATAACATAGGGAATCATATGTGGCCAAGCAGAAGTAAACGATTAGCCCGAAGAAATAATGAAATAGTTTTAAACGGCCGATAATGAAAATAATCACTTTTATACACGCATTATTAATCTTTTACTTTTCGATAGATAGATAGATAGATAGATAGATAGATAGATAGATAGATAGATATAAAAGAATAGATAGATAGATAGATAGATAGATAGATAGATAGATAGATATAAAAGAATGAGATAGATAGATAGATAGATAGATAGATAGATAGATAGATAGATATAAAGAATAAAGAATAGATAGATAGATAGATAGATAGATAGATAGATAGATAGATAGATAGATAGAAAATATAAAAGAATGAGATAGATAGATAGATAGATAGATATAAAAGAATAGATAGATAGATAGATAGATAGATAGATAGATAGATAGATATAAAAGAATGAGATAGATAGATAGATAGATAGATAGATAGATAGATAGATATAAAAGAATGAGATAGATATACAGATAGATATGACAAGAATGAGATAGATAGATAGATAGATAGATAGATAGATAGATAGATAGATAGATAGATAGATATTTTTAGATTGTAATAATATTATTTATTTTTAGATTGTAATTATTCAACACGGTAGTGGGTAAATATATTCTTAAGTCCGACATTTACTGAAACTAGGCAGATTTCTTCACCACTAATTCAGTTCTCAATCAAATTTCAAACAGTTTACAAAATTAGATAGGACACCTCCTTAGCTACATTTGGATTTTTTTTAAAATTTGGTTCAGCTAAAAAAGTTACATCAAAATATGTGAAGTCCGAAAAGGGAGACTAACTACATAAGTGAATTGAGTGACTAACGCTTCTAATAATAAAGCTTATTCTTTATAATATCTTTCTGCTTAATATTTTTGCATGCGATTTTCAAAAATTTCTTTTGTTGCGGACGCGGTCTCCGACATATTCATTCAATCTTTGAAATATTTTTTTATATTATCGGTGTTTCTTCTTTTAATTTTCGATGAACACATTTGTGTTCTATAAAGTTTTATTTATTTTTTTTATGTATGTCTGCCTTAACATTGTTTTCCATTTATTTTATTTCTGAACAGTTTTTATTCCGTAATTGCATCTTTGGCCTGCCTACATTTCTTTCTAATGTCTTTCTATAATATCCTATATTATGTACCTTATCTTTAGCATTGTTTATTATCATCTTTCATCATACAGAATTTTTTAACTGGCATCTTTCTTATTTTTCCTGTCCTAGTTTCCCTTGAGATGATTTCGTTTCTACCATTTTATGTGTCGTGTCTTTTCAGGGCTTAGGCGATCATTGATTTCCACTTTTCTTTGTCTCTTGTCGGTCATAATATTTTTCCTCTTGCTATTTCTTCAAAACTCCTACTCAATCCCATCAAATAGGTCTCGCGTTGCTTTCTCCTGTCTCTCTTTCCCGATATTGGTCATTTGAGTATTAGGTTCTCCAAACCCTCCTTCCTCATACGTGTCCTAAAAACCTCAGCTGTCTCTTCCTGATACCAAGAATGTTTCCTTTTTGGTTGAATCCTCTCCAAAATTTAGTTGTTGCTCGCACTTTTGGTCCATGATATCCTCAGCATCCTTCTGTAGAACCACATGTCTGTTGCGTCGAGTCTCTCCTTTATCTTTGAAGAGATCGTCCAGCATTCGAAGCCATATAGGATTTCGATACTGGTTCAAATAGCAAGGTGTATGATCTATATAATACTACACCTTTCTATGTATGTATGTTCCCGAAGTACAGATTAACGATATATAATACCCGGTAAATTTTTGATTTGTTCTCCGAAGCCTTTACCATTTCAAATCTTTCCAAAATATCCTTATTTCCGTGCAAATGTAAATGCTGAACTCAAATAAATAAGTGTTTATTGACGAAACCTACCTTTTTTTCAAGTTAACGACCAGAAAACTATCGAACTTCTTGTCGCTGTTTATCTCACCCCGTAACCACGCTTCAAAAATGTTATTCATTGCAGAATGATTTCATGCATAGTTTGCCGATTTTCGGCCTTTCTTCTTCCTTTTTGCAATTACTACGCGGAAATTGAGTTCCGAAACCAAACAAATCGCGGAGTAATTGCTCTAAGGAAGTAAATAAGCCGAAATAAGTATCCTACGCCTCAAGTCATTCAGCGGTCAATCAGATATGAGAAAGGTGGTAAGGGGTGAGATATAGTTCGATTTTTTTCTGGTCGATAATATGAAAAAAGGTAGGTTTCTTCAAGAAACAATTATCGATTTAAGTTCAGCATATACATTTGCACATAATTAAGGATGTTTTGAAAAGATTTGACGGGGTAAAGGCCTTCGGGGAACAAATAAAAATTTTACCTAATACCCTAACTAATTTCAGCGTATATTCTATCTTTAATCCCTGCTGAGTGCAGTACCAAATTTTATTAAAATTAGACCATGGATTCATGAACGAAATCTGTTTTTCTGTTTACACCGCATTTTTAATCAGAAATTCACTATTTATTTGTCCATTCTAGGAATATTCCAAACACATATGTGCGCCCCGCCTGCTATATATTCAGAGGTCATTGATAAAACCTGAAGAAGAATCTGCAATGTTATTAGTCTTGTTATGGCATCTTGATTTCAATCACCTTCCTTCACCGAAATGTAGCTTCCTTATGCCTTTTCTAGAAATACACCATGGTAAATGTTTTAATGAACTCTCCTCGATGGTACATAGACTCTATGAATTTAATCGCATACTAAATTGGTGGCAAGTTCTCATCATTTTACAGTCGAAGTGATTAGATGTAATCGTAACTAACAGCTTCTTTTCTCTCACTTCTCGCTTGTGGACACTTCTTCCGGTTTCTTGCCTTCTAGTCAAGTTTGATTTTCAAAAATTTAAATGATATGTTAGTCGTTATCTTCTCACCTCTTACACTGTGCATTCTCTCCTTAATAATGTTTTCCTCGGGTTCTCTCAGACTCAGGAACAGCTTACGTGTTAGTGGCTCCTTTCTTTGCTTGGGGTGAAGTGATTAAAAGAATACATCTAAAATATATGAAAATAATTGTGATGGAATTTTTAAGGCTCAAATAACATAGCGAATCATATTGGCCAAGCAGAAGTAAATGATTAGTCCGAAGAAATATTAAAATTCTTTTGAACAGCCGATGATGAAAATAATCATTTTTATGCACGCATTATAAATCTTCTACTTTTCGATAGATAGATAGATAGATAGATAGATAGATAGATAGATAGATAGATAGATTGATTGATTGATTGATTAATTTTCTTTTTTACGGCTCCTCAGACTTTAGTGGTTTATTTAAAGACGAAACGTATTTTTAGATTGTAATAATACAATTTATTTTTAGTGGTTGAATATATTCTTAAGTTCGACATTGAGTCAGATTTCAAGCTTCACCATTAATTCCGTTCTCAGCCAAATTTCAAACAGTTTACAAAGTTAGATAGGACACCTCCTTAGCTACATTTTGAAATAAAAAACATTTTTGAATTTTGGTCTATCTGAAAAAAAGTTACATCAAAATATGTGAAGTCCGAAAAGGGAGACTAACTACAAAAGTAAATAAGTGAGTGATTGACTAACGCTTCAAATAATAAATCTTATTCTTTATAACTTTTGTCTGTTTAATATTTTTATGCGGTTTTCAGCATTTAAATTCTAATGACATCTTTTATCATTTTTGTCAATCAAACTTTGCTTATCACTCATCATTTAATCAGAATTCTCTTCCACACGATTGCTTCCCCGACGGCTACAATCTCCAGGAGTTTAAATGTAAGGTCAATAGACACCTCCTAACACACTAACCTGCTCCCATTCTATCAAACACTCTTCCCATCTGCCCAACCCTCATCCTCGCTATCCTTACTCATCTGTCACCTTCCTTCTGACATTCCCTATGTCTAACCACTCCTTCTCTTTACCTTCCCCTATGTAGCCCCATGCGCAATAGTGGCAGTGGAATGCCTTGCTTGGGGTGAGATGATTAAAAAAAAAGAATTGATTATCAGAATTAATTAAAATAATCAATATTTTGGTTTTTAATTAATTGCATATAAATGTTTTTCTTTTGATATTGTTGAATGCATGTTTCAAATTTAAATGCCTGGAAAAATCATGGATTCAATGGATAAATGCGAATATGAACAGTAATATTATTAAGATTATATTAAACCTAGAAAAGAACTGGACAATTTATTAAACCTGGAAAAGTAAAGGACAAGATAAAAAAAAGTAAAAAATAAGAAATTTCTTACTTAAAATATTGAAGCTAAAAATAAAATTTGAATGCAATATCTAAGTAGGAAATTTCTTTTTTTTACTTCATTAGAATATGTAGTTCTTTACTTTTCCAGGTTTAATAAGTTGTCCTGTTCTTTTCCGGGTTTAACATAATCTTAAGAATATTTCTTTTCATGCGCGCTATTTTCCATGTAATAATACTATTTGTTTGTTTGCTAGTGATGATTGGATTAACATACTTCTGTTGAACCACATTACAGTTGCTTCAAGTCTCTCCATCATCTTTGGTGATATTGTTCAGTTATCACTGCCGTATTGAAGAACAGATATCACATAACAATCCAGTACTCTCTTCTTTGTTTTCAGCGAATAGTTAATGCATGGACGAATAGTAGATTTATGAATATGTGAGGTAGTTTCCTGCTGTTTGAAATAATCCGAACATATGTAAACCGTAAGTAAAAAAAATCATATCTACTATTCATCAATTCTTAGAATATTCCAGACACATAAAAGCAAAAGAGGCAATAACCCGTCAGCGGTTACTGAGTCTGAAAGAACAAGAGAAAAACATTATTAAGGAGTGAGACCAATAAAAGTACGGAATTTAAGAGGCGAAAATAACAATTAACATTGCATTTAAAAATAATTTTTCCAGATACAAGCCCATTGGGCGGTGGTGGAGAGCGATTGATTTTTTTTTACGGTTCATTGAACATTTCTTGTTTATCTAAACCTGAAACATACTTTTGGATCGCAAAAATAATCATGGTAAGTGAATATTACATTAACAGTTCTTTTAGAATAATAATGTTTTTCCTGATATATGTCCTACTATTTAACCCATAGGTAGGAGAGAAGAATCTACTCCTCGAACGAATTGTATACTGATAGGCTAGATTAAGAAAATTTGATGTTTTGCCTTTGGATTCAATGTAACCTAATATAATTAAGCAGCACATATACAGTTTAATGTGTTGGCTCTTCTATAATTAATGTGAGAGGTTTCTTAAAATAATATTTAACAATGCATGGATTCTTCTTCTTCTATGTGCCTTGTCCTTTCAGAACGTAGGCGATCATGGCTCTCCACATCTCCCTATCCCTGGTGGCTCTTAGCAAGCTTTCTCCTGTTACACCTCGCAACCCTCGTTCCGTCATCCACCTGATTAGGTCCTTCGAATATGTTATCTTTTTCCCTCTATCTGATCTGTTAGTATCAGGTTCTCCAAGCCCTCCTTCCTCATTGCATGCCCCAGGAAGTTTAGCTGTCTCTTCCTGGTGCTCAGTATTAATTTTCTTTTCGTTTCCATCCTTTCCAAAATCTCATCATTACTCACATGCTCGATCCATGATATTCGCAGCATCCTTCTGTAGAACCACATTTCAATTGCTTCAAGATTTTCCTTCATCTTCGATGATATTTTCCAGCATTCACTGAGATATTGAAGAACTGATATGACATACCAATCCAGTACTCTCTTTTTTGTTTCTAGCGAAATTTTCCTGTTTTTTAATACTTTACTCAATTTTTAAATGTTAGTGAAAAGGTACATGCCTGAAATAATAGAAACTGATTCATTTATAATGCAGGAGATGACACGCTAGGGTTTGTTATTAGAGGCCACAACTTAAACAATATAAGGTATGCAGATGATACAGTGCTGATTGCAGACACGGAAAGGAAACTACAAGATCTCCTACAGAAGGTAGCAGTGGAGAGTGACAAAAAAGGACTACAAATAAACTTTAAGAAAACTGAATGCATGGTCATCAGCAAAAGGTGCAACCCAAAATGCCAAATACAGGTGGGGGATACCAGAATCAAGCAAGTACAAAATACCTAGAAAATGTTCTAACAGGAGATGGAAAATGCGACAAAGAGATCCGAAGGCGAATTGGCATGGCAAAGGACGCGTTCTAGAAGCTGAGTAAAGTACTAACACACAGGATAGTTTCACTAGAAACAAAGAAAAGAGTGCTGGATTGCTATGTGATGTCAGTTCTTCAATACGGCAGTGAATGCTGGACAATATCATCAAAAATGAGGACAAAACTGGAAACAGCGGAAATGTGGTTCTACAGAAGGATGCTGCGGATATCGTGGACTGAGCATGCAAGCAACGATGAGGTGTTGGAAAGAATGGCAACAAAAAGGAAATTAATACTGAGCATCAGGAAGAGACAACTGAAGTTCCTGAGACACGCAATGAGAAAGGAGGGCTTGGAGAACCTGATAATGACAGGACAGATAGAAGGAAAGAGAGACAGAGGAAGGCAGCGGATAACATAATATGCAGGGCCTGATCAGGTGGATGACGGAACGGGAGTTGCCAGGAGTAACAGGAGCAAACATACTAACAGCCACAAGGGATAGGGAGACGTGGAGAACCATGATCGCCTACGTCCTGAGGGGACAGGGCACATAGAAGAAGAAGAATATTAATTAGACAAATAAGAAAAGGAAATTTTAAGAATTTCTTTTCCTAAAAGTAAACTGAAAGCACAATGGAAATTGTTACTGAATGTATTCGAGTGTGTTTTGCTTGTGGTAAGTGTGTTTGTGTGTGAAGCGACCGCATCACGTTTTGCTTCGATGTGAAAAGTTGATGGCACACACTTCGAATGGTGGGTAAACCGGAAGAGATAGTTACTTAAGTCTTTGCTTGTTTTTATGCTAAAAGGGCTGTTGCTGATACTAGGTTTATTAATGGCTGCTGCTGATAATATGTTTATAAAGACACTACACAGTATGAGAATTTTTTTTATGCACGATATCGTTTACCGTTGACAGCGATGTTCCGCTGTCCAGTAGATGTAGGATATCATCCGGGGCAACGGTCTGTTGTTGTGCGAACTACGATATTTACCGTTTTCCAGGATTCCAAACAGGGTGGGGTATTTCGTCGAGATTTGCACTTCTGATGCTTAACTTTGGTGATAGAAAGCAAACCGCCACTTTCAGCGTGTTTTTCCCCCTGAACTGTTAGCATTACGTTTTTTTTTTCTTAATGCAGGGTTTGCCTTCACTGGGTTCCTTAATAAAATATCTATAAAACAAAGTTCGTTGTTAATTGCCAGAAATGTTATAAAATGATGAGCAATGTTGAAATGAGGTGATATCAAACAGGAAGCGTAGTTTGAGATATCAAAATATGTAAAAAAACAAAAAAAAAACAAAAAAAAAACAAAGATTTTTTTTTTAAATTCTCTAAATATATTCAAAATTTAGATAATGTGCAGCAGAGGAAGATTCTGGAACATGGAACTAAATCAAATCTTAAACCCACTGAGATTGAGCTGATAGATTTTCTGCCAATTTCCACAGATATTATCTTATTAAGCCTTAGCCTTTGCGATAAAATCATGGCAGATCTGAGCATGCGCAGAGAAGATGAAATGAATAAGATAAAATATCGTTATCATCGACGGTGCTAAACTTAGCTGATAGCAAGAAGTGCATTTTGGATTAAAGCCGATCGAGAAAAAAAAAGTGGTTTAAAGAATTCCGGTTGTAACGGAAATGAGTTTACTAAGAAAATATGTTGCATTCAATTGAGCTAAAGTTGAAAATGAGAATGCGATTTAAATAATGATTTCCAGATGCTTGCAATATTAAACTAAGAACTACCGCATTGGAAAACTGTTGAAACAACACCCCTTTCTTTCTTTGACTATATATATATATATATATATATATATATATATATGAATATTTGTTTGTATATACACACATATATATATATATGTGTGTGCGTGTATTTAGGCAGCAAATTTTCTTTTAGACATGTCAGATTAAATAAATTGCAAAGATTGTGTCTGCTTTGAGAAACATTGAGAAATGAATGAAAATAACATCTGTCAACGTTACAGACAAATTCTGACATCTTTCAATTACAATACGCGAAAGATTATTCGTGAGTGTGAACAGATTTTATTAAAAATAAGCAGACACAATGTTTGCAATTTATTTAATCTGACATGTCTATATATATATATATATATTAATCATCTGCATACAAGGAATGTTTTGCTGCATCACAGTTCATCAGTGTAGCTAGATTAAATGCCCGTTTCAATTCATGACCTAAACCTGGAGAGTCACCCACTAAGCCATCGGCGGATGGACGAGAAAGGAAGATTTCAAAGTATGCAATATACTTACACCAATGTGAATAAGCCAGCATCTGAAAGTGCTCAATCTCGAAAGAGAGCATCGCATAAAGCTATAAAAAACTGCTGCTTATGAAATTTTCGCCACTCTAAAGTGTTCATTCACTATTGAGAAAATAATAAAAATTAAAAATTGCCTATCACATTGACAATAATAATAATTCACCCGCAAAATGTGCTCTGCAAAGAACCAGTTTCGTTTTCTTTGAAGAACTGTGTTCCTCAACTATCCAAATCCGTAAACAATCACATTGGCTGCACTACTACAAAATTGACAAGAATATTGACCTCACATATTCCCAACAACAGTGCCATCCAATCTCATTCAAACATACATCGAGATCTTCCAGGACCTATTCGTGAAATTCTTGTTGATAATACATACATAATAGCATCATCCACACACAAAAGAAGATTTAAAATAATGGGAGCATTACTAATAAAAAAGAGAAATCCTGCACTTAATAACATCAATTATGAATTTAAGTTATTTTCGGAACTTAACATACACAAGATATGCATAAACTTTCCACATATTTATTTACAAGTAAAACAAAATTAATTCTTGATAATGGCTAAAAGTATAGCCAAAAGCTCTCGAAAATACCAACCTTTGAACAATTCTTATATAATTTGACTTCCGAAAAGAAAAAAATTATACGAACACATGAAAAAGTACATAAAAAAATTAATAGTAATAACTTTTCTGTCATTTTAATGAAACCTGTATAAAAGAGAGATTGTTGCTCAAATACACAATATATATATATATATATATATATATATATATATATATTGTAGCCTTTGAGATTTCACTCGCCTGATCGACTCAGTCGATTAAAAACTTATTTGGCCGATTAAAGTTCATTGCTTTCCTCGCCAGCAGTCTATTAAAAATCTTGCAATGAAACGTGTCTCTTAACAGAAAAAGGAAATCTGATTCCTTTTACAACCCGAATGTATGCTATTGAAGATTCACAAGTTACTTAGAATGACCTACAACGACATTATTCAACTCTTCGGTCTTATGAATGGCCGGTCAGTGTAAACATTCGTTTAATTAACGCTTCCAGAGTGGAGCCAAAATGTCTCTGTCGCCCAGATTAAAGACGATCACAGATTTTTAGAAACACCTTTGGAAAAATATTATCCTTAAACTCAACATCCAAATTTCTTTCCCACTTACGAAAGGTTAAAACGAACATTTGAAAGAAAAAAACAAAATACGCATATTTCTTTCAATCACACACCCAAAATCAAATTATACAAGTAATTTTTTATAGAAAATCATTGAAAAAATAAGATTTGTTATTTTTTTATCATCTAGGAGATAGAGGTTGTAGTTAAACAGAAGAAAGAAACTAATAGGCACCTCCACTCAATTGCCAAAAAAAAATTTTTTTTTAAATCCAAAAACAACAGCATATCATGATGTTTGAACTTAAAAAAACAAATTTCATCATCAAAATGTTTATGCTATTATTAAGAGGAAAGATCAAATTTTGTTGATATTATTTTAAAAATTCTAAAAATCCTTTCTAACACGTTCAAAATTTTAATTAAAGTTTCACTTTTTGTTTTCCGTCAGTGATTCACGCTATGTTTACTGATGCGAGTCGGTCGAGTAAAATGATTTTGGGGCGAGTAAATTTTCTCTCGCTTTCGACCGCGGGTCGATTGATATTTTTTCAAATCTCAAAGGCTATATATATATATATATATATATATATATATATATATATTCTTTTTCTTACGTACTTAAGAGTTCTTTATTTTAAATTGCTTTGAAAGAGCTTTTTAATGCACATAAAAGTCATATTTTATATTGCTCATTAACAGCTGGTTTCGGTTAGTTGAATAGTATATAAAATATATAAAAAATAAAGTGAAAAAGAGACAGGAATTGCTATCAAATCATGGACGAACAACTTAAAATCATAAAATTTAAAAACGCGAATTATTTAACGAACAAGATAAATTATTTCAAAACTTTTACACGCTTTTGAAAAACATGAAGAGAACGGAAGATCTCAGGAGCTTACGAAGTAAACAAGCACTCATTTTCAAATATCGCTAATTGAGAAACAGAAGCTTAATTCTAAACTACATAAAATGTTAGATATACATAGATAAACAAATTAGAATAATTTGTGCTGCTGTTTCGAATGACCCAACAGATTTAGTGAGGTAGAATTTTCGTTAAATATTCGGTGAGATACTGGAAATAGTTGGTAACATGATAAATTAATTTTTCAAGTTTCCCGTGTCACACCACATATTTCACACATCTCTTGAAAGGAAAAAAAAAAGAACCTAATTTTCTATCAATTCTTTCCTTGAGGAAACAAAAAAATAAAATAAAATGATGCCGTTTGACTGACAGCTTATTCATTTGTGGATATCAGGATAATAAAGATGCATAAGCGTATTGATGTGAAAAAGAAAATCAATATTTACATACACACACTCACACACTCTCTCTCTCATGCACACGCTGGCACATATATATTGAATTCACAAATTTATTTATTATAGATAGATATCTAGGAAGTTCACTCATATATATTCAAATTCTTATATAGACTTTAAGTTGCATCGAATGTGGAGTTGGTTGTGAGGAGGGGTACATTTTAGCAGTCCGTTTGATCAAGATTACCGGAATAAAGTGATGCTGAACTGTTTCGCAGCATTGCGACTTCTTACCATTAAAATATTCCCTTACTGCAGCCTTCGGCTATATGTTCCATTATCTCTGTGAATTTTATCCTAAATTGCATATTTGCTAAAAGTATCGGTAATGACGCCAACAAGAAAGGAAGCGGACCGCCATTTTAGATTCTTCTTCGTTGAACCACGAAGGATAGGACTCGCACCCGAAGATGCGAAAAGCTTCACCCACATTATTAGATAGATAGATAGATAGATAGATAGATAGATATCTGAGTAGACTAACATAGATAGATAGATAGATAGATAGATAGATAGATAGATAGATAGATAGATATCTGAGTAGACTAACATAGATAGATAGATAGATAGATAGATAGATAGATAGATAGATATCTGAGTAGACTAACATAGATAGATAGATAGATAGATATCTGAGTAGACTAACATAGATAGATAGATAGATAGATAGATAGATAGATAGATTAATATCTGAGTAGACTAACATAGATAGATAGATAGATAGATATCTGAGTAAACTAACATAGATAGATAGACAGACAGACAGACAGATAGATAGATAGATAGATAGATAGATAGATAGATATCTGAGTAGACTAACATAGATAGATAGATAGATAGATAGATAGATATTTGAGTAGACTAACATAGATAGATCGATCGATCGATAGATAGATAGATAGATAGATAGATAGATAGATTAATATCTGAGTAGACTAACATAGATAGATAGATAGATAGATAGATAGATATCTGAGTAAACTAACATAGATAGATAGACAGACAGACAGACAGACAGACAGATAGATAGATAGATAGATAGATAGATAGATAGATACCTGAGTAGACTAACATAGATAGATAGATAGATAGATAGATAGATAGATAGATAAAGAGGGAGAGAGAGAGGGGGTTGTGGGTAGTGACTGCATATTATTGAAGAGAGACAAATAGAGTGTGAGAAACGTAAAATAAAATTAGAGAATATGAATACATATGCGTATGTGTGGGATATGTCACAGCGTGTTTACGTGGGCGCGTTCACACGCGTTATTTAAATGTTTGGGTGTAGTTGATATAACGTCCGTATCTACCAACGTCCGTATCTACACATACTTGGGATTTCTATCGATGCATAAAATCAAACGCGCTCGTGCGCGCGCGCGCACACACACACACACACACACACACACACACACACACACACATTATTTATGTTACAGAATGTAAGAATTCAAATCGAATATTATAAGGCCTTTTTCCGCTTTCTTTGTTAGCATGAATATCCACGTGCAACGGGAGTATTTATCGGATGTGCTTGCATTTCTGCCGCTTACAATCTTCAAAAATTTAAATGCGACGTTAATCGCTAACTCCTGTCTGACTGAAACCCGTTTCCTTATTGTCTATTTCCGCACTTCTCTTTATTAACCCGAGAACGCTAACCACGGGTATATAGTACCCAGCGCAGATGACACTATTTTAATTACAATTTAATTAAATATCAGTACCTGATTTTCTTACCTAAAATATGTTTTTCAGTTCCTATTAATGTTAACTTAAAGTACAAATTTTAAAGTGCCTGCATGTAAAATAATTGAAATAAAGATATATATATATATATATATATATATATATATATATATATATATATTAATCGTGCAAGGCATATTTCTGCAACTATTGCGCAGGGGGTTACATAAAAGGAATGTTATGAGAAAGAGTGACAGGTTACAGGGGTTGTCAGGAAGAGGATAAGAGAAGAATGAGAATACTGATGAGAGTGGAGTGGACGGAGAAAGGAGCATGGGAGAGAGGATGCAAGTTAGGGAGACTGGAGATGACTATTGATTTGATTTATTTTTTTTATATATTTTTTTAATCATAACACCCCGAGCAAGGCGGTAACGCCACTTTTGTTCAGAGGGCTACGTAAGAGTGAAAAGATTGGAAAAGAGAAAGCCGGAAACCACATCCTAAACAGGGAACAAGGGATGAGTCTCTACACCTGTTCAATAGACATGGGTGGAGTGTGAACCGGGCGATAGTTTAATCTATCTACTCCAATCGAAAAAAAAGAAGAAAGAAAAGTGAAAAGATTGGAAAAGAGAAAGCCGGAAACCACATCCTAAACAGGGAACAAGGGATGAGCCTCTACACCTGTTCAATAGACGTGGGTGGAGTGTGAACCGGGCGATAGTTTAGTCTATCTAGACTCCATTTGAGTTCTACAATAAGTCAAAAATTGGCTCCACATTTTGTGATGAAAAACCTAAAACACACCTGTTAGCAAATCATTTATGACTCACCTGATGAGGGACAAAGGATTATTGCATTATACAGGATGCAATCGATGAATGATTTTAGAAATGAAAATTACACCGACATCTCATTTTAACAGATATATTTACCAAGATTGCACAAAGATACCTTCAAATACTAAAGAATAAATTCATTCAATAAAATTGCCAGGCTCGGCAGATTTTCTTGCAGTAGGTTGCCATCTCTTTCTGGAGTAGACTCAACCAAGGCTATAGAACCCAATCTGTCCTATTCAACCCATAGCTGGGGGAAGAAGAAATGGATTAATAACCTTCCCAAAGTGCACCCGCGTGCAAGTAAATGCAAAAAACTCAGGAGGAAAGTTATGACAAAGAGTGACAGATTATAGGGGGGGGGCCAGGAAGTGGTTAAGAGAAGAATGAGAATACTGATGAGAGTGAAGTGGACGGAGAATCAAGCATGAGAGAGAGAGAGAGAGAGAGAGAGAGAGAGAGAGAGAGAGAGAGGATGCAGGTTGGTGAGATAAGAGATGTTTATTGACTTTACATTTAAATTCTTGGAGATTATAGCTGTCGGGAGAGCAAGTAAAATGAAGGTAATTACACAGGCGGGAGGTGAGAGAAAAGAAGCTACTGGAGTAGAATTTGCGTTTATAATATATTGTTTTCACAGTAAAATGGTGGGACCTAGTTGCTAATCTTGTGACTCGAGTAAATTTATATATAAGAGGCATCAATGTGCTAAGATCATCGGAGCAGAAGCCGGGAAAGTATTTGTAGAAGAGACACAGGGAAGCCACATTGCGCCGGTGAGAAAGTGACTGTATCCGAGCTGCCAAGTCGGGATCGATTACATTACAGATTCTCCGTTGGATCTTGTCAAGGTCACCCAGGTGGATACCAGGAGCACCCGACCAGCTATTGCAGCAGTATTCAATGCACGGGCGGATGGTAGATTTATATATGTGCATGAATGTTTCAGACGGGGGGAAAAAAACTTCCTGTCCCTACACAAAGAATCGACTTTTTTAGCAGCGGATTTAGCTATGGATTCTATATAGTCATTCCACTCGAAGGGCATTTGATCGTCAGTGAATATAACAAACTGAACTCAAATTCGAAAACGACTCCGATTTTTAAGTCCGAGTCATTGTTCATTAAGCAACACCATACATACAAGATTACAGTAACTGGTATTTCGAAGTTCGATAATCGAATGAAGTTAGCTCAATTAAATATTATTTTTTCATATAAGTCTCCTGTTTATGTTACAAACGTTAGCAAAATCTTAAAGCATAATAATTTGCCTACTAAGTGCCATACGTGATCATGGGTGATCATGTCTCAAAAGAGACATAACTGACTGGGTAGAAAATATTATCCCGCAGTAGGTTGCCATTACTTTTTGCGGTAGACTGGTTGCCAGCCAAGGCTATAGAACCCACTCTGTTCTGTTAGTTAACCCACAGCTGTAGAGAAGAGACAGGTTAATACCTTTCCCAAGAGCATTTGCGCGTAAATGAATGTAAGGAATTCAACTGGAATTCGAACTCGGCTCTACGATTTCTCGCTCCTTTGCCTTCTAGACTTTTTAATTACGAAAATACGCACGCTTTAAATACGAAATTATGCCTATTGAAATATGATCGGGGTTTACATACGTCTTGGGTTTAAACATTCACACATAACCTAAAGGTAAAAACAAATATGGTGCCATCTATTCTCTAGTTACTGTCATCGTTATCGATTATCAATGTGCTGCCATCTACATATATCAGATGAGTTATTCTCATATGCATGGCATTGTCAACCTCATCTTACGACAGCAGTGATGCCAAAAATGGGAAAAATAAAATCTGATAGATGAAAAATCAATATTTGAGGCAATGGTAATGCTGAAAAACATGCCAGCTAATTCTCTTTTTAATAAAGTATACTTTTAACCATGCTTAATCGAAGAAAGCAAAGACAAAGGTGAAAAATAAAACAACAAAAAACAAAAAACGATCAGTAATCAATAAAGTCAGGCAAAAAGAAGATGAGGTATTGTCTACATGATATAAATTTTGAAATTGAAAATTTGAAATTTGAAAACAAAAAATTACAAAGTCGATATTTCTTGCGGCTTCAAGAATAATGAACTTGTTCACAAATATTTTGTTATTTACACTTTAAAAACAGGCATTTTTATTTATTTTCCCGTTGTGCATATTATTTTAATGTTATCTTACGAGTTTCGAACAATGTTTGCCCAGTCAGAGCTGCAAGCAACGAGAATCACCCCGAAATGATTGCTGGAAATTACTCAAGAATTGTTGGCGACACAAAGATTTGAATTGACTGAAAAATATGTTTTATTAAAACAATAAATGCATAGGAAAATATTAGTATTATGATTATTTAAACTTTCTTATCTGCATGATAGATAAATTAAAAAAATATCAATGATACAAACAAACATGGCCTTACAAGAACTTCCATCCCCTCTTTGTGCTATATACTCTCGCTGCTGCTAGGAAACAACAATCGTCTTGGCCGACAAACGATAAATTTTTATTCTTTGTCGGTGACAGTTGTGCGGAGGTGGAGTGCCTGGAGAGAGATTGTGCACAAGCAGGAGCTGTCGGGGAGACTTTAACCAGCGGAAGTTTTCTGTTCTCTCTCTCTCTCTCTCTCTCTCTGTGCTCTGATTTCTTCTGTCAGAAGACCCTGACTTATATAACCAAAAAACACCCACACATCCGTGCCCCTTTGGGCTGTCGCTCAATTGACGTCAATCATATCTTTGTTGGCTACTGCCTTTCAAGCCTTTCTTGTCTTCTTATATTTTCTGTCTTTGTTTTTAATCGTATCTTTGTCGGCTATTGTTTGTGGTTTTTGCCTTTAATGTCGATCATCTCTTTGTCGGTTATTGCCTGTGTTTTCTGCCTTTGATAACAATCATCACTTTGTCAACTATTGCCTATGTTTTCTGCCTTTGCTGTCGATCATATCTTTGCCGTCTATTGGCTGTGTATCTGGCTTTGATGTCGGTAAGATCTTTATCGTCTACTACATGTCTTTTCTGCTTTTGATGCCATTCATCTCATTGACGGCTATTGCCTGTGTTTTCTGCCTTTGATGTCGATCATATTTTGTCGTCTATTGCCTGTGTTTTCTGCCTTTGATGTCGATCACATCTTTGTCGTCTATTTTCTGTGTTTTCTGCCTTTGATGTCGATCATCTATTTGTTGGCAATTGCCTGTGTTTTCTGCCTTTGATGTCGATCATATCGTTGTCGGCTATTGCCTGTGATTTTTTGGCTTTGATGTCAATTATATTTTTCCGTGTTAAGGTAATATATTTCATTTGATAAGTCTTGTTTTTAATCCTGCTTGATATCTCATCACCTTGCTCACTAAGAAAAATCTGATTGAGAACCGGTACTATCGCCGATGTCCCGATCATACAGTAAGTGTTCCTGAGTTACATTGCTGCGCGATTGATTTTATTTATCAAAACCTCTGTGGGTTATTTAATGCCGAAGTCTAAATATTTTGAACACAGTTGTATGCCTTTCAAATCTTGATAAAATGTATTGTTGGTCATTTTATTATAAATAGGTATTGTTGGTTGGTTGATTTTGTTGAGCGGCTTATCAGCTTCTATGGATTATCTAATTCCGAAATCTAAATATTTTGTACCTAATTTTATACTTTCAGGGTAAAAGTATAGTTTTTAGATATATAATTTGTAAATCATAAAATGTATTATTTATATTTCTACCATGGAAATTTATTTTTATTTTTTTTAGTGTTACGCTGATTGTCATTTTGATATGGAATTTATTGTTGGTCATTTTATTATTAAAATGTACTGTTGATTTTCGTTTGGAAGGTCCCTATTTGCTCATAGTCGGGATCCTAGCAGGTGCTCCCACTCCGGATCAGGGTGGTTCTGGGAAAAACAGCAGCTAGGAGGTGGTTTCAAGCTCTTCAAAACTTCCAATCTTCCGATGAGAGGCTTTGCTGCCGGATGTAGTTTATCGTCATATCCAGGACTAGCGGAAGGTAGTACTTTGTTACAAGGTACCACTAACACTCCTAACGTGACCTGATATTAATTTTATTTTTAAAAGAAAAGTCTAACTTTTTAATTGATTCCCCGTAAGGATCCAGTTTTTAAAAAGTCTGAATTTTGATTCCTCAAAGACATCTGTATGTTGAGATTGCAACTGTCCTTCCAAATTATTCTAATAAAGTATACGAAACTAAAGAAATATGTTTTCGAAGTGTTTTCAAGCAACATTACGAAAAGAGGAGATATTTTTAACTGAATTTATCCCAAAACCATATTTGCAAAAAGATGAAAAAATAAGAAATTAAAATTTGCAACAAGTGTTGACACATGGAAAGAGAGAAATGGCTTTTTAGAATTTATCATTTCAACAATCTTTATTTATATTCATTTCAAACAAAACACCTTTCTCGATTTTCTAATCCTTTCGATATGTGAGAAGTAGCTTTTTGCCGGTTAATCACATCAAAAGCCGTTTATGAAGATTAACCCATAAAAAAAACAGAGGGACAAGAGACCGGCCTGTTCTCTGTTTCTTTTAGTGTTCAAGGGAGAGTTTTTTCTTAAACGGCATCACAGAGATTAAGGTAAATGAAATTTTTGTTAAATTTCTAAAACTCTGTACAACATCTCTGTTAGTTCAATGAAAGGGTTTGCATCTTAAAATTTGTACTATTTTCTTTAAACAGAATGAAAAACGTGAATGCAAATTCGTTTCTCCACTGTTAATTTGCTTGTCACGCCTGAAAATGTAACTTAAATTAAACAAATACTTCAGTTAGCCTAAATATTTTAACAGAAGAGCAGAAAAAGAACATTTTATATATTCCGGGGACTTTCTATTTGATTCGTGGTTCCCGATTTCGTAGACACTTTCCAGTATATTGGTCAACTCATATCTATCTATCTATCTATCTATCTATCTATCTATCTATCTATCTATCTATCGATCTATCTATCTATCTATCTATCTATCTATCTATCTATCTATGTATATTCCTATCTATTTCTATCTATCAATATTGCTATGCATATATCTCTATTCCCATATATCTATCTGTGTTTTATCTATCTCTATCTATGAATCTGTTTATCTCTATTCGTATCTATCTTCCTATCCCTATGAACCTAGCTCTCTCTCTCTCTCTCTCTCTCTCTCTCTCTCTCTATCTATCTATCTATCTATCTATCTATTGAGCACCCCAGCGTAGTGTAATGGTTAGCATAATTGTCTTGCTAGAAGCTATTGCAACTGAGTAGTGGGTTCGATCCTCACTGGGTACCTCATACTGTCGGCCTCGTGCCACATCTAAGTGGTGTTTAGAATATCAACTGTCAATCTACGTGTGTGGGGTTAATTTAATGGGTATCGGCGTGGAAAATGTCTGTCTGGCTGAAACTGATGGGTTCCCTTCCCACTATTCCTTTTGGAAAGGCGTGAATCTATAATTTATCTTCTTCCATAGGTAAAATATTAGAGTCGATATGACTCTTTGCTAGGGTAACTAGTCAAGCTAAAGGACAATTGTGTTCAAATCCCATGACAATATGTGTTGTGTTAGCATGTATATCACCTCGGATGGAGAAATCGGAGAGCCGAGTTCGAATTCCAGTAGCATTCACTTGGGCACCAATCAGTCAGTTAGGGTGCCATACGTGATATACGCTTTGGGCGATCATGTCTTTTTCGAGACATGATCGCCCAAAATTACAATTAATAATCCTGTGAGAAGATTAATTTTCTTTGGAGAGAAATCACTTTTTTTTCTTTGAATCTTGCTATTTGATTCGTGGTTTCGATTCAGTAAACACTTTCGAGTATATTGCTTTAGAATTACTTATTGTTTTCAGAGTTGCTCTTTTTTATTTTGATTGTTTTCTATTGCAAGGACAATCCCTTTAGAGACGAAGAAGACACTTAAGGCAAAAGGATAATGAGAATACATTGGATTGAATATGTAAAAAATACAGAGTTTTCGAAAAAATATATTGAAAAATAATTATGCTTAGAATCTGAAAGCCAATTTAAAATTCTAGGGCAAATAATGAGGAAAGTGTGCTTGAAAAATTTAACACTCACAGCATATATTGAATGCAAGAGATACAGAGAAAAATGCGTATAAACTACATACATCCTATAAAATATTAATATCGTAAATTACACATCATACAAGTGGATTTTTGATAATAAGGCTGTCGTGTTGTGCAATGATTGTTAAGAATGCAGTCCCAGTTGTTTACAATTGAGTGGTAACGGTGTTCATTTTCAAACCCACCATATAAGTCAACTTCTAGTTTTGAAATTATTTTTAGGCTTGTACGCCGATTATGAGTGGAAAAACTATTCAACTACGCATTTTGTCCTTGACAATAGGCGACCTCAAGCTGAAACAAATGACAGCCAATGTCTCAGAAAATAGTGGTGAAATATGAGGAAAAGACAATAAATATTCTTCTAAAATGTTGCAGTCAAACAGTTGTTTCGTAGCGAATTCGTTAACATCCGTTGGATTATAAATTTCACCATTTTAAAATAGTTTCATCTCAAACAAGTCAATAAAACCACTAGGTGGAAAAAACTATTCAACTACGCATTTCGTCCTTGATAGTAGTCGACCTCAGGCTGGGACAAAAGACAGCCTATGTATTAAAAAATAGTGGTGAAATATGAGGAAAAGACAATAAATATCCTTATAAAATGTTGCAGTCAGAAAGTTTTTTTCGTAGCGAATTCGTTAACAAGCCGCCGGATTATAAATTTAACCATTTTAAAATAAATAGTTCCATCTCAAACAAGTCAATAAAACCACTAGGTGTGAAATAATTTGAGAAGACAAAGTTATAAAGGGGAGAGCACAATAAAAGAAAACTAATATTAAGGAGACAAAAACTAATCATTTACACTGCATTTAAATGTTTGAAAATCAAACTTGACTGGGAAGCAAGAATCGGGAAGTGATTTCCAAAATAGAGAAGTGCGAGAGAAGAAACTGTTAGCATAGAACTTATGCTTACATTTAGCAATTTCGACCATAAAATAACGAGACCTAGCCACCAATCTAGTACTGTGCTTAAAGTCATAAAGTCGCAGTACCAGAGAAGAAAGCCCATCAGAACAATAGCCTATTCGATATTTGTAGAAAAGGCGCAGGAAAGATACGTTACGCTGGTGGAATTGTGACTGTAAATGTGATGACAGTTCTGGACTGATTTTATTGTAGATTCTTATTTGGATTTTGTTGCCAATTGTTGTTGTCACCAATTTGTTGTGGAGTTGTTGTGGCGAAACTTGGCCGCAAAAATTTTAGTGACCGGTTCGACCTGAAGTAAGACATGGAAAACAGAAGGCAGGTTCAAAACAGTGTATTAATATAAAAAGAACGTAAATACAAAGAAAGTGTAAATAGATATAAGTAAGTCCGAACGGTACAGTTACGCTGCTTTTTGCCTGCATCGTAGCTGGCTTTAAATGCGCACTTAACTGCGTACGTAACTGCATTACTGACTGCGTACTAGCTGCCGTCTCCCGGAAGTCACACAGGTAATTATATATAACAGGAGGAAGAGTTCATTCCTCGTAGAAGAGCGCCATTACAGATTTTAACAGCAATCTCTAAATACATATAAAATAAGCATTAGAACAGCTGTGTTAGAACAGATATTAGGCTTGTAAATTTATAAAATGTCAAACGCAACACCGTGAACCAACTTTCCTAGCAGCAGATCTATCAGTTGATTCAATATAATCTTTCCACTTCATAAAAAGGCTAGTTTGTAATTGGACAGTGAGTCAATAACATCAGATAGCATCAGCCATGATGATGGAAAACAAAAATGTTTAGTAAGACGTTTAAAAGATTAAAAAATGCCTACTCTGGGTATATCTATTTTTGATTAGTTATGCTGCATTGTGTGTTAGTATATTTATGATGATGAGTGATGAGCCTGATGGAATATTAAACAAAGACAAATGAAAACTGAATCATATATAATGCCTCTCATAATCCCTAAAATAGATAATGAAGCATATGAACTAATAAATTAAAAGAGTAAAGAAAAAGAATCAGGGGCCTACTCGGATTGGGCTAAATTTATAATGAATCAGGCGTTAATTATTTCTCTACGAAAAAAATCGACTCTTTGGGCGCGGTGTAAATATTTTTATTACAGCTTACAGATATTCCAATACAGTCCTTGTACACGGGTTAGTTTCCCTTTCCGGTCAGAAGACGCCCACCATAAAGAGGTGAAACGCATTGTTGAATAGATAGACTTATCTGTATATCGAACAAAGTTACAGGTTTGCAGCACGCGGTAATGGGTGAACTCACTTTGAATGGGCTGCGTCAGTATCGTCGCAATGCTGATGACTCTTTTACTTAGAATATTGCCTTGCTGTGAGGAAATTTGCTAATCAGTTATTTTCTCTTCATTTGATTAGACGAGATAGAAACGAAGAAGTGAAATTATTTTGAAGAAACAAAAAAATAAATAAAAACCAATTAAACCGGAAAACAAAAGACGGAAACAAAACAACGTAACATTTGATTTAACGAATGATAAAATATAGTATTAAGGTATTTTATATTTATGGGTTAAGCTGGTCAATATCAGGAATATATTTTAAATATAAAAGCTGGACTTTGAAATCAACGCCCAGAGGTGACAGTCGATTTCATGGCCTGACGATTGCATCTATCTATCTATCTATCTATCTATCTATCTATCTATCTATCTATCCGAATGATAAATTATTGTATTTAGGTACTCTATATTTATGGATTAAACTGGTCAATATCAGGGATATATTTTAAATATAAAAACTGTACTTTGAAGTCAACGCCCAGAGGCGACAGTCGATTTCATGTCCTGACGGGTGCGTTTAGCACGAAAAAGACTGTTGTCTTTACGTGTTGGCATCAATTTTCACTGTTATATTTACATACGCTCTATCCCTGATATTGGTTGGCAAATTTCCTTGAAATAGTGTCTCGTTTATAAAATACATGGATATCGCAATGCCGATGACTCTTTTACTTAGAATATTGCCTTGCTGTGAGGAAATTCGCTAATCAGTTATTTTCTCTCCATTTGATTAGACGAGATAGAAACGAAGAAGTGAAATTATTTTGAAGAAAAAAAAAACAATTAAACTGGAAAACAAAAGACGGAAACAAAACAACGTAACATTTGATAGCGATGCAATTTCTGTCAAGATTATTTCGCGCGCTTTTCGATGACATCATAGATACGGAGAAACTGAAGACATCCAACATCTTAGATACTTAATTACTTAATGTGTTGCTCCGGCTTATATAATTAATGT
This sequence comes from Ascarosepion bandense, assembly GCA_037127315.1. NCBI lineage: Eukaryota > Metazoa > Mollusca > Cephalopoda > Sepiida > Sepiidae > Ascarosepion > Ascarosepion bandense. The sequence continues at coordinate 297,782 of JBBBDQ010002223.1, forward strand.
TGATAGCTTGTAAAAAAATATAAAAAAGGGTAAAAAAAAAAACAAAACAAGAGAGGAAAACCTTATCTGCAATAGCATTCTTTTCGCTGTTCCAATTCATGACAAAGCATTCAACAACTGTTTAAAATTAAATTTATTGCAAAAAATAAAATAAAATAAAAATGCAAGTAAACAGAAGGACCTGGAATTCAATACTTGATCCAGTTAATGAAGATTAAATCTTTTTGTCGTGTTCACTGATAAAGCCAACATCAAATTTGCTATTTCGTAAAAGAAATGTGAAAAAGAGAAATAAAAAATAAAAATAAAAATAAAGTTGTAAATTATAGAAAAATAAACAATTTTCTGTGAATTTAAGTATCAAGATAAAACAACAAGAAAACAATGTAATTTTTAAAGCTTGCTTAGACCTGATTGGCTAATTTGAATTCATATTTTCTTTTGCATTTTCTTTTTCTTAAAATTCTTGACTTAAAAGCTCATTAAATTTGTGCCGTTTTTTTTTTCGGAATTCGTCTTATAAATTGCAGATCGCATAATTCTTTACATCCAATTTAAGCCGCTCAAATTGGATTTGAAACTGCAGTCATTGTTTCGTATCCATTGTCTTCCGATGGCCAATCAAGAAATCAACTAAAATGAGCGAATTAAGCGTGCATATGTATATCACATGATGCAGACATGTGCAGAGAATACGGAAGACGTCCTCTAAAATGTGTCGCTTTTAATACTTTCGCTTCGCAGCTTGACAAAAGTGATTTGAAAAGGATTTCGCTCTGTCATGTTATCTTTGCACACATTTTATGGTCTGTGTCTTTTTCTTCAGGATATCGACCATAATGGCTAAGAAAAAAAAACTTCCTTTCCTTTGTTACTATAAGTAACCCTTGCCTCTTAAACCCGTCTCCAGAGATTTTAAGAAGATTATTGACTGCTTTACTTTCTTTTTTTTTTTCAATATGACCTGCATGAATTAAATTCTCAAAGCCACGTAATTTGTCATCAATATTTTAGTTGTAATTCCCCTTGCGCAATACCTTCCTTTTCTTGCCAGTTCTGCAATTGCATGTCTTTTCATAAAATTCGACTTCATAAGAAAATAATATTTGATAGGCACAACATAGATTTGTATTTCATTAGAATTCCAAACGGAGTCTTGCCTGAATCACAGTTATTAACAATGAAAATGTTTATGACTTTGAGTGATTTAGAAACATTTTAAATATTTTGGTGACAAAAATCTATCTATCTATCTATCTATCTATCTATCTATCTATCTATCTATCTATCTATCTATCTATCTATCTATCAGAATGATAAAATATAGTATTAAGGTATTTCATATTTATGGGTTAAGCTGGTCAATATCAGGAATCTAAACTTATTTATAAATGTAAATTGATCTGTGTGTGTGTCTGTGTGTGAGTATCCGTTACCTATAGACGCCGAAACGGCTCAACTGATTTTCTTGAAAATGTACACAGTTGTACTATAAGTGTCTGCGAGTGTTCTTAGCTAGGTTTTGTGTCGAGGTACCCCCGATAAATAACGAAAATTGATAATCGAACAAATCGTGTTATAGAAGGAGTAGTCCGATTTTAATCAAATTTGATACACTCAGAGACAAAGACATAAGAAAGGATATTCAGAAGTTTCAAGGTTGAAGTTCTTACAATAGTGCAGAAAATCGATTATATATATATATATATATATATATATATATATATATATATATATACAAGGCAAGATGTTTGTGTGTGTGTCTGTTTATCTACCTGTATGTCTGTATTTTTTCAGCCCTTTTATTTTAGATTTTGCTTCGGTTTTGTCTCTAAGTAACTATAATTGTAGTTCTTAGTCTCAGCCATGATACCATTTACTCAGAGGACTTATTTAGCCTTCAAAATTCAGTTTACGATGAAAACCCTTATTTGATATCGATACCAGGAAATAAAAATTTGACTTACATCCATTCATTTTTCTTTCAGTCTATGGTTTCGCTTTAACTGGAAACAACTATTGCTTTTTAGACTTCCGTGCCAAAGAGTCAAGAGTCTCCAGGACCATGGATTAGTTTTAAAGCTTTCATTACACCCGGACAACACCGGGCTATACTGCTAGTATATATATATATATATATATATATATATATATATATATATATATATATATATATGGATTTTTTATTTGATAACTCTTTCAGATTTTCTCACGTTAAACGTTATTTTTAGTGGATACCATATTGGACGTAGGTTAAAATCCTATAGGAGGAGGGCGTATAATTTTCTTTAATAAGATTTTTCTAATATTCTGGTCGAAAAACGAAAAATAAATATAGAGTCTACTCAGTTATTGTATGCACCTAATATGCCTCCTACTGATTATCACTTTTTTAAGCATTGGGAGCATTTAATACGCAATAAAACATTCTCTAGTATGGAAAAGGTTATCGGAGCTTTATCAACAGTTTATCCCATCAACGGATGTTATTTCTTTAAAAGATGTTATTAAGAATATAGAGGTACGTTAGAGAAAAGTCATTTCTCAATATGATGCCTATTTCAACTAAGTTATTAACCCTCTAGGGCCATTCGTATCATATTTGATACAGTATTTCCCTATAAGGAAACATTTGGTATTTCCCTATAAGGAAACATTTGGTATTCATTGACTGAGCAGTCAGTACTGCTTTCATTTGAAATTTATAAAATATTTCTCTTAAAAAATTTTTCGGGAAAATATTTCTTTCAAGGCTTGTTTTCATACTGTATCAAATATGATACGAATGGCCCTAGAGGGTTAATAATATAATATGATTAAGGCTTCTACTTGTCATAAAGTGGGGGATCAGTTCTATATTGTTATGAAGTAATAAACAGATCCCCCACTAATATGATACGAATGGCCCTAGAGGGTTAACGTTTCAGAAGTGTTTTATACATTTCCCGGGTGACAACCAAATATTATTATTATGTTTTATAAATTACTATTTTTAGTCAATTTTACTCCATAAAGCCACTAAGACACAAAAGGTTACGAAGTGGAGAAGAATTAGAAACATAAACTTTGTAACGAGATGGAACCAAAAGATTAATCAGGAGAACAGTGTTTAGCGATTGGCATTGCATTTAAATTTTTGTGGATTAAATTTAGCTGGAAAGCATGAAGCTGGAAGGCAGTTTCACAAGAGAGAAGGGAGAGAAAAGAAACTGTTAGCAGAGAACTTTCAGTCGTATCTAGTTTACTGTAAATTGATGAGATAACGACGCCAGTGAAGTCCTGCTTTTTAATTCATAAAATTTAGGCATCGAAGAGCTCATTGGAACAATTATCATAAAAGTATTAATAGAAAAGGCATAAAGACGCTCCATTACGTTTGTGTGAAAGTGACGCATTAATTAATGTATTTAATATAAAATAAATTATTCATTAAATAAATATAAAATTAAATAAAATAATTTCCTTCACAGAATCTATTTTACATAGTATGCTCAATGCTGCTATTTGTCCATGCTTATAATATTATTGCCACATATGGCTCGGTATTTCTGCTGTTTATCTTGAGCTCCTTGATAAACTTCAAAGAAGAATCAGCAATATTATTGGTCCTGATCTAGCTACTTGGCATTCATCACATTCACACAACCATAATATAGCGTATTTATGCATTTTCTGTAAATACTTTCATGGTTAAGTGTTCCAATGAGATCTTCGATGCCTAAATTATATATATATATATATATATATATATATATATATATATATATATATAAGAAAAAATTAAGGCAGGCACGAATCGTGGTGCGCCTGAATCGATTGTTCGCCTGAAATAGGCCTATACTTCCGATTTACCATGAAATAACGTTTCTGTCTTAATTTTCTTTTATATTTGCTTTATATGTATTTATATACATATATATGTAGAGCTCTCTTCTATATCTACACCGCAGGCTATATATATATATATATATATATATATATATATATATATATACATATATTCGATAGGCAATGAAAATATTATTTTTTGTTTTTAAGTTTTTTCTGTACCTAAGAGTATTACTTTCTGCACACACACACACACACACACACACACACACACACACACACACACACACACACATATATATATATATATATACATACGAGAGAGCGTAACCTAACACACCGTCATGACATAAAGTTGGATCTGAAAATATGAAGCACTGTGTGATTTGCGTACACCATTAAATCATTAAGTATAGTTAATAGAAAGAAGTGATACAATTACTACTTTCACTTTCATTTTCACGTATCATCATTGATAACTGGTTGAATCGGAAGAGAAACGGACGAGTGAAACAGACTATTGTTAAGAAATATACATATATTTTAAAAATTTACAACATCTACCCGAAGCGCTGACTGTATATTAGGCCCGTCGTATTCAGTTCCTGCTCGATTCCTTCTTTTGTTCACTTCGCGCAAATGCTATTTGAAAAGGCAAAACTCCTTCTTCCTTCAGATATGGATTAAAAAGAAAGAAAGAAAACATCCGAATGAACGCAGTAAAACTCTGTTTGTTTATTTATTAATTTTGGGAGAAAAGACTGGTTATACTCAGAAAGTCCGAACCCGATTTCCTGCTTTAGGTCACGTTCTGTGCCTAATTTCCATTGGAATAGCCGAAAAAATCCGTAAAAATCATACTTTCTAGAAACGGATGACACTGATGACGTCATCAAATTGTCAACTAATAAATCTGGGCAATTTTCTCTGTGCTCGGTGTTTTTTAGCATCAGCTACGGCCCTGGTCGTGGGTATCATGATGTGCGTTGTGGTGCAGTGAACATCGACTCAGAATGAGACATCGGACAACCGAGTTCAAATTCCAGTTGCATTCACTTACCCTTGCGAAAGGTATTAATCCGCTGCTCCCCCCTATCTATGAGGCGACAGCGTGGATTCTGTATCCTTGGCTGGCAACCATTCCACCGCAGAAAGCGGTGGCAACCTACTGTGGGCTAATTTCAGTCATGTCTCTTTTGAGACATGATCACCTAAGTGTTTATCACGTATAGATATAGACGAAGAATATAAGATGAAGGAGAAGTCATGAGAATGCTGTAATCTAAACATGTGAGCAACAAAGAAATTTTAGAGAGGATGCAAACGAAAACAAAACTTATACTTGGCATCAGGTAGAGAGAGCAGAGGTTTCTGGGGTACGTAATGAGAAAGCAAGGCTTGGAGAACCTGATACTCACAGGACAAATACAGGGAGAGAGTCCTGGGTATGTTGATAATCTACAGCTAGCAGAAATTACTCTGATTGGAAGATTCGAGATTTTGAGGGGCCTGGTTCACTCTGGTTCCGGGTGGTAGCGCCTGTTAAGATCCCAGCTATGGGAAAATAGTGAATCCCCAAGCAAAAACAAAGCACTACGAAAGTATAAAATACATTTTTATTGTAAAAATATCAGCCATACATTTTTATATATAACGATATCTATTTATAGTAAAATTACCAGCAATACATATTTTTAGTAAAATAAGCAACACTGTAAACTAAGTAACAATACATTTTATAGCAAAATATGGAAAATACTTTTTATTTGTAGTTGAAGGCATGAAACTGCGATCAAAATATTTTAGTTGAAGCCATAAAATTTTATTTTAAATGTTTAGATTTCGCCATTAAATAACCCATAGAGGTTGATATGCCGCTAAACAAAATAAACCAAAATAACGACTAAGCAGCCGTCGACTGAAGACCGAAGCAAATAGCAACGATGTTTGTTTTATTTTAGTTAAATGCGATATCCATTTTATTTACAACTGCTGTTGAAAATCCTGAAATGATGTGGCCTCTAATATTTTTTCTAGTTCTTTGTTAGCGATTGTGTAGCGAGTTTTAAATATCTTCTGGTTTCATTCGTTGGTAGCCATTTATATTCACTGATCTGAGAAAGTGATTGTATAGAGCTAACATTTTCGATGATTTGAACAGGTTTGGTCCTATGACGGACATCCATATGATGGGTGTTTTTAGGAAAAAGATCAACATTATAGTAAATACACATTATAGTAAAAATTAACCCTAATGCATTTAGAATTACCAACGATGCATTTCATAAGAAACTAACAAACAATACATTTTATAGTAGAATTACGAAAGATGCATTGCACAGCAAAATGATCATTAATGCATTTTGTAGTAGAATTACAAACAATGCATTTTATAGCAAAATGACCAACAATACACTTTATAGTAAAATGATGAACAAAACATTTTATAGTAGAATTACGAAAGATGCATTGTAGAGCAAAATGATCATTAATGCATTTTATAGCAGAATTACGAACGATGCATTTTATAGCAAAATGGCCATCAATACATTTTATAGTAGAATTACGGACGATGCATTTTATAGCAAAATGACCAACAGTACATTTTATAGTAGAATCACGAACGATGCATTTTATAGCAAAATGGCCATCAATACATTTTATAGTAGAATTACGGACGATGCATTTTATAGCAAAATGACCAACAGTACATTTTATAGTAGAATCACGAACGATGCATTTTATAGCAAAATGGCCATCAATACATTTTATAGTAGAATTACGGACGATGCATTTTATAGCAAAATGACCAACAGTACATTTTATAGTAGAATCCCGAACGATGCATTTTATAGCAAAATGACCAACAATACACTTTATAGTAGAATCACGAACGATGCATTTTATAGCAAAATGGCCATCAATACATTTTATAGTAGAATTACGGACGATGCATTTTATAGCAAAATGACCAACTGTACATTTTATAGTAGAATCACGAACGATGCATTTTATAGCAAAATGGCCATCAATACATTTTATAGTAGAATTACGGACGATGCATTTTATAGCAGAATGACCAACAGTACATTTTATAGTAGAATCACGAACGATGCATTTTATAGCAAAATGGCCATCAATACATTTTATAGTAGAATTACGGACGATGCATTTTATAGCAGAATGACCAACAGTACATTTTATAGTAGAATCACGAACGATGCATTTTATAGCAAAATGACCAACAATACACTTTATAATAAAATGACCAACAATACATTTTATAATAGAATTACCAACAATGCATTGTATAGCAAAATGACCATCAATGCATTTTATAGTAAAATGATGAACAATACATGTTATAGCAAAATGACCATCAATACATTTTATAGTAGAATTACAAACGATGCATTTTATTGTAATATTAACCAAGAATACATTTTATATTAGAATTAAGAATGATGCAATTATATAGCAAAATAACCAACAATACATTTTATAATAAAATATCGAAAAATAATTTTTTTTATAGTTAAAGATATAAAACTGCGTTCAAAATATATTTCGTTGAAGCCATAAAATTGTTCCAGATATTTGAATTTCGCCATTAAATATCCCATTGAGATGTTGATATGCCACTAAAATGTCAATCAATCAAACAACCAACACAAAAGATCTGTTTTATGACAGTAATCTGCATAATATCTTACAATTTCTTAAAGAAATCAGACTGTATTTCAAAATATAACTTTAACAAAACTTCAACACAAAACACACATATCTCCACCTCTAGTAATTATGTCCACTCAACAATGTATGAGCACAAAAGCTGAGTATCATCTACCATGTATCCAATTGTGAAAGCAGAATAATATATATACATCTCATTTTATTACTTCAATGCTCAAAAGAAAATTAAATTTCGACATTAAATGACCCATAAGATGTTGCTATGCCGTTAAACAAATGAATAAGATCATACTGTTGAAAAATATCTGATATTGTGAAATAAAGGTTTTAAATACTCTCGTTTACAGGCTGCTATCATTTGGGTTGATGTCAAGTTACTTCCTATTGATTGAATTAATATCACAATTATTTGGAAATACATAAATAAATAAGAGATCTTCAGCTGCGCAAACTTCAACTACATTCAAAATTTAAAGTTAAATTTACTTTTAAAACTTTTAATCCTTAACCAGCAGGATTCTTTTATTAAAGAAATTTTGAAAAGACATGATTATGAAATTATGAATCTTTTAACAAGATTTATTAATCTTTTATTCTGTATGGTCCTTGGCTATGCTTGTCAAATTGGTCTTGTGCCAAACACAACCAAAGTCACCATAATTTAAATATCAGAAGGTTGAAAAGATACTGAGATGGATAAAATGCTTCGTTTGTACATTAAAGTAAATATTTATCAACAGAACAACAAAATTGTAAGAAGAAAATTATGATTGAAATTTTTTTAACTGAACACTATAAAATCTTTTTGAGAAAAATATTCATAGAGAAAATGCATATAGTTTTGTAGTTAAAATTGTTCAAAGAAAAATGTCAGTATTTAAAATGTCCCACAAAAGTTTTGAGTTCATGGTCGATAGTAGCAGAATGTAAAGTTTTATATTCCTTTTCCTTTTTTGGTATGTTGGCAACAGGGTGAGAAAGAAGGTGAAACAAATACAAAATTGTACTTATCGCAGGCAATTAAAGTGTCCTGTTGTTGTTTGTGTTGTTTTCTTTGGCGGCATGGAGTGAAAATGAAGAAGGAAAAATTAGAAGAAGAGGTAGAATGAATGTATGTCAGCGTGACGTGACCGATTCAGCTTGAAGTTTCTTCCTTACGTGGCGACGAGATGCTATCAGATACCGCTCCCATTCTGACTGACTTTAACCGGTCATGGAACGTGGTTAAATAGTATATTATCGTCATGTGACCGGCTCCAGCGGTATTTTCATTTTAGGTGTGAAAAACAAAAAAACAAAAAAACAAAAACAAAAACAAATTGACTGGCGTCATAGATCAATTTTCTATTTCCTATCCAATCAGGATCCAGAGTTTTACTTTTCACACTGAATTGCGAAATTTGCCTTGGTCTGGGTCTTTCTAAAATGCATTTAGTCGTTTGGATCCGATTTTGCGGGTGTGAAATTTTACTTTGTGTGTTTTAATTAATTGTTGGATGATATAGGATTTGTATCCTATAATTCCAGTATCGATCAGTTGCAACAAATTTAACATAAGAGTGAATAAAAATCAGACTGTATTACGAGTAAGTTTATCCAACATCGCAAAATGCTAGAAAAACAAAACATTACCTTAAAAACTCAAACCATGGTCTTAAATCGCCTTATCAAATTTAAAATTACACTTAGCTGCCACGGATGTCGCCCAATCCATTCAGAAATGCCCAAAATGTCAGCTATAATCAACCATTTTAGATCAATCATAAAAAATAACTTCAAACGAATAAACCTTTAAGTCTAAAAGATGACAATTTTCATCAGATCTTATAGACTGGTGCTACAGAATCAGACATGAAGGTGTCCTGGGCATGACGGTAAAGTGCATCCGGCAACAAGGCCTCTGATTAGGAGTTTGTGAGAAGCATGGGACCACCTCTTAATTGCTGTTGTTCTCAGGTCCACCCTGTTAGGATCCCAGCTATGGGCAAATAGTTAACACCAAAACTTGGGTCAAAAATAATAATACACTTTTGTAGAAATTTATATACAAATAGACTTTTATAGGAAGAAAATATTTTTGAATGAAAAAGATTACCAACAATACACTCAGGAAGAAAAAATGATTACCATTTTTGAAAAAAAAATATTCTCAGCAAAACATCTTTTTATATTCAAAACTATAAGACATTTACAGTTTTCTAAAATTAAAAAAATAAAAACAAAAAATTGCCTTAAAATCTGACTAAATCAACCTTCTCACTATAACCGAATATTAAAAAAAAATACATTAAGATCTCATCTTTTTGGCTTTAAAAACCCACAGAGACTGATATGCCGTTAAACAAAACTCAAACTCAAAACTCAAAACAAACGAAGGATTTTACTAAATAATAAAACACATCATTTGAAGACATTTAACAAAAGCAACAACTAAACTATAAAGCATTTGTAACTCGAAAGAAAAATTATGACATAATCAAGATGGTATCTTTTCAAGCCATCTTAAACAAAAGGTTAGGAAGGAAACTTCCATTCCCATCAATACCAGAAAGAGCGGTAATACTTACTAAGAGTTTGGCATAAACACGTAGTAATAGAATGGGAACATTATTGTTAGAGTGAGGGCATAAGAAAACCTCACATTATTATTATTATTATTATTATTATTATTATTATTATTATTATTTCCTTAGAGCAATTGGAGTAGATAGATGTATCTATCGCCCGGTTCACACTCCACCCACGTCTATTGAACAGGTTAAGAGGCTCATCCCTTGTTCCCTGTTTAGGATGTGGTTTCCGGCTTTCTCTTTACCAATCTTCTCACTTTTTTTTTTTCAATTGGAGTAGATAGATCTATCTATCGCCCGGTCCACACTCCACCCATGTCTATTGAACAGGTTAAGAGGCTTATTCTTTGTTCCCTGTTTAGGATGTGGTTTCCGGCTTTTTCTTTTTCAATCTTTTCACTATTACGTAGCCCCCTGCACATCAGTGGCGTTACCGCCTTGCTCAGAGTGATACGATTAAAAAAATATCTATTGTATACACATTTCCTTCTGAGTCTCAACCAGTGACCTAAGGTCAAAAATGAGTTCATGACATCTTCAACTGATCCTAAAAAAAAAAAAAAAAAAATGACTTAAGATCATACACATTTTACACAGATAAATCTCTTCGTAATGTGTGAGCTATACTTGTACATTTTTTCTATTGGAAACTCTTATTATGATTATTGTTGTAGAGCATCTAACACACCTTTAGCCCTCTCAAAAATGGAATGGTCTGTTGATCGAGGCAGCTATAAAAGTAAAGAATAATATCTGTCTACGATTTCGGAGTGTCATTTGCAGTCTGAAGAGATCGACTGCGTGCGTCAGTCGATTACCTGGTTGGACTTCTGTCTTCAGGTGGAGAAGAGCGGAGCGGGGCTCCGCCGAAGGTGGAATCTTGTCTGAGAAAAAGCAGACAAGAATGTTTGTCCGGGCTAACGGGCTCGGTTTTAACAACGTTAATTGGCCTAGTGACGCATCTACCTCGGTCTTCTGCCGACGTGGGGAGGCTGTAAATGATTCGGAGTGTCACTGACGACTAATATCGGACTGTGCTCTCTGCGTCTCTCACGACTTAACCTCATTTATCTTCTACTTAGCACGGATATTGTGCTGTAGATACTCATCACACATCTTCTAGGTATCCGTCTTGTCACCTCGGAGATACAAAAAGTATTATTATTATTATTATTATTATTATTATTGTTATGTTGCGGACGTGAATAAATTGCTTTATTGTTAAACTTAGTATAGTTAAATGGTTTTGCGCTAAAATAATAATTGCTATGGTGTGCTGATTTTTCTTTTTGCTTTGGGTTTATTGTATATATATATATATATATATATATATATATATATATATGTATGTATGTACACCTTTGTCCAAATTAATTGAACCAATTGCTTTATTTTCCTTTCTTTCACCATACCGTTTTAGACCCACTGGAGTCACAGGGTGTAATCGACTTCTATTTTTGACTCAGATAAGGCAATTTGCAGTGATGTACAGTAATATGAATCTATTTTCGAAGCATATGATGATTTTTTTGCCCTTGAAAAATATTGCGTCATCCATGATTGCATCAGATTTTATTCAAGCCCAGACATAATTGTCTCGACTGTCCATAGTTGTCCTATGGCCAGTGTCTGCTAGGGACTTTACTCCAAGGAAGCGTGTGAAAATTGTAATATGCACAAACGCACTGGCAAGCCTTACAGAGAGATTCCGGATATTGTTGGTGTCAGCTTTTTCTACTGTCAGTCGTGTCATCAAGGCGAAGAAATAAACTGGATCTATCAGTCCAAAACGTAAAGGAAAATGTAGTCGAAAAAGAAAAACAACGCCGAGAGACGACGTATACGTGATTAGGGAAAGTGTGAAAGATCATAGGAAGACTTAATTCGATTTGTTTCAACTAATTTGAACAAGGGTGTGGGTATAAACGTAAGTAGTGTTTTATTATCCAGGTGCGCGTTTTAGTTTAAATTGGACGGAAACAATGAGACAGATTTGTGTATGACGCCCTGTTCGACCAACTGACACTTGTTTACCGACCTTCGTACACAAAACGGAACGTACCTAGTGACCTAAACAGTTGTACCTAAATTTCTTTCTTTCTTTCTTTCTTTCTTTCTTTCTTTATGTGCTTTACTTGTTATTTTCTACCCAGTACTTAATACTAAATTTCTTTCCATCTCTGTCTCGTTCTCTCTCTACCCTTTCGTCTTTCTTGGATCCCTTTCTTGACTTCCTTCTTTTCAATATATCCTTCCTTAGATTCCTTTCCGTTAAAACCTCTCCGTCTACTTTCAGCCATATTCTCCTCTCCCCGCTACTCCTCTTTACCTTTTCCCACTCTCTGACTTTCTTTGATTTAAACTTCGTTTTTCTTACCAATACTTACTCTAGGCTCTCTCTCTCTCTCTCTCTCTCTCTCTCTCTCTCTCACACACACACACACACACACACACACATATATATATATATATATATATATATATATATATATATAGATTGATATCTAGCTAGCTAGCTAGCTAGATAGATAGATAGATATAAAATGTCTAAGCATAGATAGATAGATAGATAGATAGATAGATAGATAGATAGATAGAAAGAAAATGTCTAAACATAGATAGATAGATAGATAGATAGATAGATAGATAGCAGGAGGGAATTTCTCTTCCTTCAACGATCGCCGTACCTATGTTATTTACTCGCAACCCGTAATTATGACGGGGAGACATAATGAGCCTTCCCGAATCATACCACCCTCGTTACACCCCACACTACTAGATTTCACTCACCCACTCCTTTTTGTTGTTATCAATCTCACTCTTGTCCTCTCCCTCAAACGCTTGTGGACCCTTCCCTTCGTAGTGGTCATTTAGTACATTTTTTTGAAACAGTCTGCTGTTGAGGTATTAACGAAGCAAATGCCAAGAAACAATTAACAGAATAGAACAAAACGGAAAGAAAAAAATATGGTACATTTCGTGTTAGTATTAATTTGATGTACACGCAAATAGTACTTTGCTTTAATATATAATATTTGCTACTTTATTTGATGTTGCAGAAATCTTCTTCATTCCATACCCACGAAAAATAAGTAAAAAAAAAAAAAAGAAAAAAAAAATACCTCGTTTTATCTATTTATTTTTTATTTTTATTTTTTTTAATCATACAACCCCGAGCAAGGCGGTAACCCCAGTGATGCGCATGGGGCTACGTAAGAGAAAAGATTGGAAAAGAGAAAGCCGGAAACCACATCCTAAACAGGGAACAAGGGATGAGCCTCTTCACCTGTTCAATAGACGTGGGTGGAGTGTGAACCGGGCGATAGTTTAGTCTATCTACTCCAATTAAAAAAAGAAAAAAAAAGAAAAGAGTGAAAAGAGAAAGCCGGAAACAACATCCTAAACAGGGAACAAGAAGGGATGAGCCTCTTCACCTGTTCAATAGACGTGGGTGGAGTGTGAACCGGGCGATAGTTTAGTCTATCTACTCCAATTGAAAAAAGAAAAAAAAGAGTGAAAAGAGAAAGCCGGAAACAACATCCTAAACAGGGAACAAGGGATGAGCCACTTCACCTGTTCAATAGACGTGGGTGGAGTGTGAACCCGGCGATAGTTTAGTCTATCTACTCCAATTGAAAAAAGAAAAAAAAGAGTGAAAAGAGAAAGCAGGAAACAACATACTAAACAGGGAGCGAGGGATGAGCCTCTTCACCTGTTCAACAGACGTGGGTGGAGTGTGAACCGGGCGATAGTTTAGTCTGTCTACTCCAATTATATGCGAGTGTGAAGCATCTGGCAGACTAATATTTACACTCTCCTGAAGCTGTACATGGATGGTTAGACACGGGGTGCAGGTACCGCATATGTAAAATAAAAACACGATAGATTTCAGCAATTATGGATAATGCCACTGGCGGAAGATTATCTTTCAGACGGATGTCATGCAAAGAGCCTAACTAGTTCAGAAATATATAAAATTTAACCCGTATACAAATGCTTTTACAGAGGATAGGCTAAAAATAGCGTTGAGCGAGCGAGCCAGCGAGGTCTTGGTAAAGACCACGCTTTTTTAAACATTGATAAACAAAGAACTGTGACAGGCGACATCACTTGAGAACTTTCAACAGCGGAAACAGCTAAAACACTGGCACATGTAAGTCGAAGAAAAACCATTTTCTTTAATCAACCACATTACTTGAAAATTTCCAATTGCAAGAGTGTGTAGCCCATTAACTAGAGAAGAAATAATAATATAATCAAGATGTTGACGTTCCACACTGCTTCGAAGAAAAAATTAGGAAAGAAATACTGGAAAAAGCAATAAAAACAACTAAAGTTGAGAAACTAATTTTCTTGAAAAATTGTTTTTAGAGAAAGATTTTGTAAATTTCCATTAACAGGTGTAATAGCTGTTCAGTCAATCAATGCCGAATGATTCCTTAAAGATATTTTTGTTGTCTCCCCATTGAGACGTGATGTGGTACACGGTCGAGTTTATGATAGGGACCTGAGCGCGTACGGTCTGGCCAGGGCCAAGAATAACCCAGCCATACATTGTGCTGGACTCGGCAGCGACCACCGGTTCACTCCTCTAGTGCAATAGAGCGGTGCAGTCTCAGGCATCTGTTCTCTGGTACCAGGAACCTCTCAGTATTTCATTTTTCTCAGGTGCATTTCTATTAGCGAACGGTGATTCAAGTAAGCCGAGGACAGAGATGCAACTTAGAGATGATAATCCCTATAGGCATCAGTTAAGTATATATGGTTCAAGAAAACAGCTGATGTTGCCATTACAATTACGATCTAGAATTCTATTCCCATTGGAATGAATGAAAGTGAACGAATGAATATTTAACCAGACACTACAGATTACTAGTAAGTTGGCATAGTTATACTCAATAAAACAAAGTATAAAACTCAAATGGTCTGGTATCTCATATACTAAACTAGTTTTCGTCCACGTCGCACTAATACCATTAAGAAAAGCAAACTCGATATCTACCTCTTGATCAGTTTAGAAAGTAATCCCTGAAGATGGCGTTATGCAATCTAATACAGTCTACTATTAAGAGAGGCGTTAAGTATTTGGCCAGTCGACGTGTTACGATGACTAGCAAGCTTCTCTCGCTAAATCAATTACGACTTAAGAGTGAGTTCGATTCTCTCTGCGTGTCCCATATATGCGTTCTTTTTCCATACCTAAACTACACTTAGAAAATTGCCCTTACATCGTAGAATACCATAAAAGATTCAGTATAATACTTCAAGGGACTGCAACATAACTCGATGATTTTATTTGAATTTAAGTGTTTATAAACAACACACTTAAATCATTTGGTGTCTTGATTCGTTCGCAGTAGTAGGTCAGGTACTATCCAAAGCAATATAAGAAAACAACTAGTATCTTCGGCGATGAATCCTATAAGCGAGTTCCATCTGAGGTCGGAAATGAGCTTTAGTCTCAATAGACCAATTTCACGTTCACACAAAAAATGAAATAGACTAACCCTGCCGAGACCTGCTTCTAGGAGATGAAACGTTACCACCCTGGTTTTGAATGACACAAGTCGGTCTATCCCTGATTAAGCTGTAAGGTCTATTAATCGATTAATTCGTTTTCTACGGCTCATCAACCTCCTCAGTCAGTAAGTTAAGTGCCATGCGGGATACACGCTTGGGTGATCATGATTCTTTCGACCTAGGCAGACGATTTTCCCGCGGTAAGTTGCAATTACTACTCTTCAACCCATAGCTAGAGAGAAGAAATGGATTAATACCTTTCTTAAGGGTATTTGCGCGTAAGTGAATGCAACGGATTCAAGTAGAATTTGAACTCGGTTCTACCATTTCTCATTGCAAGCCAATAACCATTGCATTCCCATCAACCCTCTACAAGCTATTCAAAGCCAGAAAATATTTTTAGATTGTAAGTTTTTTTTACTGATGATAATAATGGTTTTAGTGATACAAGTCTTACTAATTAACCCATAGCTGTGGAGGTAAGCGGTGCATTGATAAGTAAATATAACGAACCTAACTGGAATTAGAACTTACCTTTCCGATTAACAATTCCGAGTCATTATCCATTACACTACCGACACATCTAAGCTTACTTGG
This sequence comes from Ascarosepion bandense, assembly GCA_037127315.1. Lineage (NCBI taxonomy): Eukaryota > Metazoa > Mollusca > Cephalopoda > Sepiida > Sepiidae > Ascarosepion > Ascarosepion bandense. The sequence continues at coordinate 313,990 of JBBBDQ010002223.1, forward strand.
TATTCTCAAACGATTACGCATTTAAGAACTGACCAGGTTCAACGTTGCTTAACTTCGGTGATCATACGGGAACCGTTTATCAACGTGATGTAACCGTAAGTTCAGCTGAATAACTATTAGGTCCTAGGAAAATCAGCTTCCATGCTCTTATCACTTAGATAAGATAAACCGTGTTATCATTCGTATATATATATATATATATATATATATATATATTTACAAAGGATCTGATAACGAGGCAGGCTATTGATATTAATCAGGTAGAGGGTAGGACCGACAAGATGGTATACACCTAGATTGATTCGCATGGGCTTCAAGAGTTTTGCAATTAACGACAAACTTCATGGAATTATCGGATCGGAAGGTTTTGTTAAATGAGAAGACGCTTCCAGGTCATAGCTGGAGAGATTATGCAACAATGTCAAATCTTGACAATGACTTTCATGCATATAACGCATGCCATTACAAAGGAGTTTCATGCATATAACGCATGCCATTACAAAGAACTTTCATGCATATAACGCATGTCATTACAAAGGACTTTCATGCATATAACGCATGCCATTACAAAGGAGTTTCATGCATATAACGTATGCCATTACAAAGAACTTTCATGCATATAACGCATGCCATTACAAAGGAGTTTCATGCATATAACGCATGTCATTACAAAGGACTTTCATGCATATAACGCATGTCATTACACCAACTGCACATCCACGCATACAGTAACTAATATACTGAAACGGTCACCCATCTAAGCTTTCCTGGTATTCTCAAACAATCATGCTTGTACTGACCAGGCTTGACATTGCTTAACTTCGGTGATCATACGGAAATCGTTGTTTCAACGTGATGTTGCCGCAAGCGGCGGATAGAAAAGCAAAGAAAATTAGGAAACATTATCTTAACTATTTCAAGTAATACTGCACCTGACATTTCAAAATGGTCACCCATTCAAGTACTAACCAAGTCTATCTTTCTTAACTTCGATGATTGTACGGGAACCGGTGTTTAGACGTGAAGTGGCCGTAAGATAGAGAGGAAATTAAAAGAAAAAAGAAAAAAATCATTTTATCTATTTCACGTAATACAGCACCTGGCATTCCAAAATGGTCACCCATTTAAGTACTAACCAGGTTCGATGTTGCTTAACTTCGATGATTGTACGGGAACCGGTGTTTGGACGTGATGTGGCCGTAAGTCAGAGAGAAAATTAAAGGAAATTAGGAGAAATTATCTCCTGTATTTCAAGTAATACTGCACCTGGCATTCCAAAATGTTCAACCATTTAAGTACTAACCAGGTTCGATGTTGTTTAACTTCGATGATGATACGGGAACCGGTGTTTGAACGTGATGTGGCCGTAAGACAGTGAGGAAATTAAAGGAAATTAGGAGAAATTATCTCATATATTTCAAGTAATTAGTTTCTTACTTTTCATGTCAATTCATGTGAAAATCAGAATGAATAGGCCCAACCCGGCCTAAATGATCGGCGCTAATGTTGTAAAGCCGACCTATGTTGAATAGGGAGAGGTTCTTCCCGTGTGCAACGATAGGTCTTCTTCTCGTTCCTTAGTTAAGGGCATATCGATAGTCAGAACAATCTGCTAATGTCAATGCTTAGAGAGGAAAGATTAAACGAAGTAACTGGCAAATTATTGACTAATTCGGATAATAATGATGCCCTAGCGTCTGACAGTGACGCTACAAATCCGTAACTAGAGTCACATGACTCGTGTTTAAAGACTTAGTCAGAAATTGTCTACTTAAGAACTAGTGAGTGTTATTAGACAAGTAAAATTGTGAACCTCTGCCACAAAGCTTTTAAAACCAGGGTGTTATAGCTAGATTAGAAACTAGAGCGTCTGATTTATTTTAATGTTGCTATTCTGATTTCCAGAGGAACATTTATTAATGCAAACTAAGGATATTTTAAAAATAATTATCTTTAGTTTTGTAATAATAAAATATAAAATAATTATTCTAAGAATAATTTCGTATTATCACTTAAGTGAATTCAATAATGTAATGCAATAAAATTATTGACGTGTTTTTATAAGAATCTAAACTTATTTATAAATGGAACTTTGTCTGGGTGTATGTGTGTGTGTGTGCGTATCTGTTACTCCGAAACGGCTGAACCGATTTTCTTGAAAATTTACACAGTTGTACTATAAGCGTCTGCAAGTGTTCTTAGCTGGGTTTGTGTCGAGGTACCCCAGATAAATGTCGAAAATCGATAATCGAAAAAATCGAGTTATAAAAGGAGTGGTCCGATTTTAATCAAATTTGATACACTCATAGACAAAGACATAAGAAACGATATTCAGAAGTTTCAAGGTTGCAGTTCTTACAATAGTGCAGAAAATCGATAATATATATATATATATATATATATATATATATATATATAAAAGGCAAGATGTTTGTGTGTGTGTGTCTGTTTATCTGTCTGTATGTCCTTTATACAAATCCATAATTTTTATCCGATACTTACCAAAATTCACACAAATATTCTTTAGGCTGAGTCTGAGCTCCAGGACCATGGATTAGTTTTAAAGCTTTCATTACACCCGAGCAATGTCGGGCTATACTGCTAGTCAGAAATAGAGAGTCGGAATTTCTATGACACAACGCAAAAAGAGAGCTTAGAGAATTTGACACGCACAGGACTTATTGAAGTCCAGAGAAAATAGTGGGTAACCTATGAATTTGTGTCATTTAATGACCTTGTTTAACAGGGAGTGGGAAGGATAGGGGAAATATAAACCATTCTATCGCATTAGAAGTGGTAGATCGCTAACTTCTTGATGGAACCTGTCACAAAGTTTTGGCCTCTTATCACTCGCACGTGTTCAGGCACGCGTTCTGTTCTCGGGAAGAGTGCGGATCCGTTGTATCTCTATACGAGGACAGACATACACCTGAGGAAAAATATGCTGAGAGACACCCGGTCCCGGGGAACAGTGTCCCAGGGCTGCACCCCTCCATTGCACCAAAAGAGGGGATCGGTGGTCGCCACCGAGGACAGCGCGACCCACGGGTGCAGGAACTGGGCAATTTTTGTCCCTTGCCCATTTGCACGCGTTCGGGATCCCCACATTAAACCTCGACCTTGTATCACCTCCACGTTTTAGTGAGGTGGGGACGAGTTAATTATTCATTCTTTGGATAAAGTTTGAGTAAAGAGTTTTATTTAACTGCATATCAACCTCTGTGGGTTATTTTATGCCAAAAAGTTAGTGTATTTTTTTTAATGTTCGGTTATAGTGAGGGTTGGTTTAGTCAGATTTTAATGAAATTTTAAAAAAATATTTTTGAAAACTGAAAATCTCTTCTAGTTTTGTATTCAAAAATGTATTGCTGGTAATAATTTTTTTGTTTCAAAAAATGTATTATGGAAATAATTTTTATTTCCTTCAATATATGTCATGGTAATATTTTAAAAATGTAAAGTTGGTAATATTTTTCTTTCAAAAATGTATTTTTTCTTTAAAAGTCTATTTTTATGTATATATTTCTATGAAGGTGTATTTTTATACTTGCATATTGTTTAAACCTCATTTTGGGAGTTAACTATTTTCCCATAGCTGGGAGCGTAACAGGTGTTACCATTCTGGATTAGGGTGGACTTAGGAACAACAGCAATTAAGAGGTGGTTCCATGCTTCTCACAACCTTCCCAAACAGAGGTTTTGCTGCCGGATGCAGTATACCGTCATACCCAGGACCTGGATAAATTTTGTATCCGCATGACCTAAACTTACTTGGTCAGAGTATTCCGTGACGTAACTTGTTATCATTTAATCATATCATGTTTTCGAGCATTTTTTTGTTCCGTAATGACTTCGTCCCTCATTATTTATCTCTCAAATATTTATATTTAGCAACTACAATAATAAAAAATGTTCTCATATATCTAATCTAAACTTATATATAAATACAATTTTGTATGTGTGTGTGTGTGTCTGTGTGTGTGTCCGTTACCTATAGACTACGAAACGGCTGAACAGATTTTCTTGAAAATTTACACAGTTGTACTATAAGCGTCTTATAAGCTATAAGCGTCTACACAAAAGAAACAATATTCAGAAATTTCAAGGTTGCAGTTTTTACAGTAGTGCAGAAGATTGATAATATATATATATATATATATATATATATATATATATATATAAGGCAAGATGTTTGTGTGTGTGTGTCTGTTTATCTGCCTGTATGTTTGTATTTTTTTCAGTACTTTTATTTTAGTTTTTGCTTCGGGTTTGGCTCTAAGTAGGTATAATTGTAGTTCTTAGTCTCAGCCATGATAACATTTACTCAGAGGACTTATTTAGCCTTCAAAATTCAGTTTACGACGAAAAAAACTTATTTGATATCGATAACAGGAAATCAAAATTTGACTTACATCCATTTTTCTTTCAATCTACGGTTTCGCTTTAACTGGAAACAACTATTGCTTTTTAGTCTTTCGTGCTAACGTCCAAAGAGTCTGAGCTCCAGGACCATGGGTTTGTTTTAAAGCTTTCATTACACCCGAGCAACGCCGGGCTATACTGCTAGTTTAATGATAATTTTATACTTTTGTTAATTTTACTTCTTATTTATTGATTTGTTTCTATTACTGTCATTTAATGTAATAATACGTCAAGCGGTACATTTGATAACGAACTATTCACTCCAACACCGAGTATAATATATATATATATAGTCGTGCCTTGTTATAGAAGCAGTCTGGAATTCTAAATTCCTGTAATGACCACTCATGGTGGTAAGACCGAAGAGGAAGGACAATACCAAAGCACGAAGACCTAACCCAGAACAGGCAAAAATCTACACGACCTCGATGTCCAAAGGAAGAGAGCCGCGCCAGTCGGGCAAGTGTAATCATGGCGGACCTTGATAGCACAAGCAATTGACAGCTCAGTGCACCTAGTTTTTTCAGATTTCGCCTGTCTAAATCCCCTTTGGATATGCGTTGTGGCGCAGTGGATATCGGCTCGGAACGAGAAATTCCTTGCATTTACTTACGCGCAAATACACTTGGTAAAGAAATTAATCCGTCTCTTCCTTCCAGTTTAGGGTTAAATAACAGGACAGATTGGGTTTGCCTTGGCTGGCAAACATTCTACCACAGAAAGCAATGGCAACCTACTGCGGGATAATCTTCTGCCCAGTCAGTCATGTCTCTTTCGAGACATGATCGCCCAAGCGTGTATCACGTATGGCACTCAACTGACTGACTGAATATAATAGTTAGAAACATGATTAAGGCTTCTACTGGTCATAAAGTGGGGGATCGGCTTTCTATTATTATGAAGTGATAAACTGATCCCTCACTAATTACTACGTAATAACATAATACATATCTTCCCACTCTAGCTACGAGTCAAATAATAGGACAGATTGGGTTCTATAGCCTTGGCTGGCAACCAGTCTACCGCAGAAAGCAATGGCAACCTACTGCGGGATAATCTTCTGCCCAGTCAGTCATGTCTCTTTCGAGACATGATCGCCCAAGCGTGTATCACGTATGGCACTCAACTGACTGACTGAATATAATAGTTAGAAACATGATTAAGGCTTCTACTGGTCATAAAGTGGGGGATCGGCTTTCTATTATTATGAAGTGATAAACTGATCCCTCACTAATTACTACGTAATAACATAATACATATCTTCCCACTCTAGCTACGAGTCAAATAATAGGACAGATTGGGTTCTATAGCCTTGGCTGGCAACCAGTCTACCGCAGAAAGCAATGGCAACCTACTGCGGGATAATCTTCTGCCCAGTCAGTCATGTCTCTTTCGAGACATGATCGCCCAAGCGTGTATCACGTATGGCACTTAACTGACTGAAATCCCCTTTGAGCCGCGAGGGAGACGCTTCTGTCCAAGTGTGTGGGCTTCCCTGTTTTCCACCAAAATCAAATTCATGCGAATGGCTTCTTCAAACTCTCTTTGATACACAGCCATCTCCGCCACTGCCAACAGGATAGAGAAAAAGAATACAGAGAGATGACAATACCGTTTATAAGATGCAAGCGAGTGCAAACAACAACAAAAACAACAGTTACTGAAAAGGAGAGTCATCTATAGGTTTCTCTTTTAATGCTATAATAATTAATTTATTGCAATAATATTTCTGTAAGTTTTCCAATTTATTATTGATATTGACAGGAAACCCAGAACTGGTTAATATAGAAATTGCATAAAAAACCTTTGAGAGAACTACAACAGTTAAAGAACGGATTTGACATTTTTATGACGGAAATACTTTTCAAGGACTCAATATCAAAATTTCTTAGAAGCATAAATATTTTTACTGCGCTCTATTTCTTCGAACTAAAAGGCTTAAGATATTATATGTGGAGATGGTATCTATCACATAAGTTTACTTTTTATTTATAATTCGAAAATGCTTCTTTCTTTAATATCTATTAGCGCTTCTAGTTTGCTACGTAAGTCTTTCAGTATTGAGGTAATTGATATTGAGTCTTTCTTTCTTTCTTATTTCAGACTATACTTTTCTTTCTATAAAAGTTTAGTAATATCTATCTATCTATCTATCTATTCTTTCGTTCTTTCTTTCTGATGTCAAACTATTCTTTTCTCTCTCTATAAGTTTAGTAATCTATCTATCTATCTATCTATCTATCTATCTATCTATCTATCTATCTATTTCTTTCTTTCTTTCTTTCTTTCTTTCTTATGTCAGACTATTCTTTACTCTCTATAAAAGTTTAGTAATATCTATCTATCTATCTATCTATCTATCTATCTATTCTTTCGTTCTTACTTTCTTATATCAGACTATTGTTTTCTCTCTATAAAAGTTTAGTAATATCTATCTATCTATCTATCTATCTATCTATCTATCCTTTCTTTCTTTCTTTCTTTCTTTCTTATGTCAGACTGTTCTTTTTTCTCTATAAAAGTTTAGTAATATCTATCTATCTATCTATCTATCTATCTATCTATCTATCTATTTTTTCTTTCTTTCTTTCTTTCTTTCTTTCTTATGTCAGACTATTCATTCTATCTCTATCGCAGTTTAATAATATGTATGTATGCATGTATCTCAGTCATAACTCTACCTGTTTATATATATATATATATATATATAGTTTTCATTAAAAATGACTGACAAGAGACGTCTGCCTGTTATATGTATGTGTGTGTGCTTTATACAAACCTAAAACAAGCATCTACTGCTTTTATTACACGTTGCACTTATAAACAGGCATAGGTTTCTTACATTTAAAAATTATCATCTATTGCTTTATTACACGTGACACGTATCTGTCCAATGAAATCAAACCTCAATCAACATACTGTCTCTTTGTTTTTGCTTTGAAATTTTAAAATCATTATCCTAAAAATCTCTGAATAGGTTTTTTTTTTAAATGAATCATTGGATTAAAGACACTTTTTCCTGTTTGCTCTTTACTATATATATATATATATATATATATATATATATTTAAGTTTCATTAAAAACGACTGACAAGATACTGCGATTAATCTTTGTATTTAATTTTTCTTGTGCTCGTATAAGTCATTTCACCACAAGAGAAATTGAATAAAAAGGCTTAATCCGAATACCTCATCAGTTGTTTTTAATGGAAGTCGAATAATTACTTCCCCATCAGCAAACGAGACATAAATATAATTAAACAGGCACAAAAACCTATATTATTCCATGATATTTGTTTATTAACTAAAAGAAATAACCCAGATTTCTGGATTGATATAGGTGTGTATGACGCTTCGGAGTCTTGTGATTTGGTTGATATACTGTTACGAGAAACTATGATTTACCGTCGAAAAAAAAATCCGACTATATAGAAACAGCAGAATAATACCCTTTTGCAAAACAGGACCACGACAAACAGATCGACTAAAAAGAAAAACATACCGAATTAAATATTTCAATCACCTCTAACGCCAAGTTTATCAACATCCTCGATGTAGCCTTTGACCTGAGTAATGGCAAGCACAAAACATATACCAAAGATTCATGGAACTACAAATACGTCATCAAAGGATCTAACCAATATTTAATTCTCGATAACTTAGATAAATCAATTCAATTGAGATTATCCATAGAACTGTAGTAATAAGTAGATTTTTGACAACAGCAAAATTAAATGTATGAAGGCCTTCGAAAAAAGGCATTATAGTATAACTACTATGGATAACGCATGAGCCAAAAATTACAATCTCGGAAAGGTCAATTCATAATATGCACCCGGTGACTGCATAGTGCAAGAAATGTTGACTCGTGCTATAGACGTACGGTAATATATATATATATATATATTTGGAGAATAGTTAAAATAGCCAAACCATACAACCGTAGCAATTTATGCAGATTGTGCTGGGAGGAAAAATTAGCACTTATGGTGTTCTCAGAAAGAAATAAAATACTAAATGAAAGATCAGAAACTATGTCTATATGTAATCATACCCATAAATATATACTAGGATCATGCAAAGATGGATGAAAGTGGCTAAGCGCATCAAATAACTCCTCTTTAATTTTTTAAATTTTCCGGTTGTATGAAAATTACTGTCGCGTTTTCATAAAAACTCCCTGTGTCGAGCGTTTGAAAAACTGTAAAATTAGTTATTATAAATCGGTTGAAAATTCGGCCTGGAACTCTTTTTCTTCTATGTGCCCTGTCCCTTCAGGACGTAGGCGATCATGGCTTTCCAGGTTTTCCTATCCCTGGTGGCTCTGAGCATGCCTTCTCTTGTTACACCATGCAACCCTCGCTTCATCATCCACCTGATTAGGTCCTTCAAATATGTTATCCGTTGCTTTCCCCTGTCTCTTTTTACCTCTAGCTGACCTGTTAGTATCAAGTTCTCCAAGCCCTTCTTCCTCATTGCATGTCCCAGGAATTTCAGCTGTCTTTTTCTGATGCTCAGTATTAATTTCCTTTTCGTTTCCATCCTTTCCAAAACCTCGTCATTGCTCACATGCTAGATCCATGATAACCGCATAATCCTTCTGTAGAACCACATTTCAGTTGCTTTAAGGTTTTCCTTATTCTTTGATGAGATTGTCTAGCATTCACTGGCATATTGAAGAACTGACATCACATAGCAATCCAGTACTCTCTTCTTTGTTTCTAGCGAAATCTTCCTGACACTCAGCTTCTGGAACGTGTCCTTTGCCATGCCAATTCGCCTTCGGATCTCTGTATCGCACTTTTCGTATTCTGTTATAACACTTCCCAGGTATTTAAATTTTTGTACCTGCTTGATTCTAGTATCCCCAACCTGTATTTGGCACACTGGGTTGCCCTTTTTACTGAAGACCATGCATTCGGTTTTCTTGCAGTTTATTTCTAGTCTTTTCTTGTTACTTTCTTCAGCTACTTTCTGTAGGAGGTTTTGTAGTTGCCTTTTTTGTGTCTGCTATCAGCACTGTATCATCTGCGTATCTTAGTTTGTTTAAATTGTGGCCTCCGATTACGAATCCAGGCATAACTTCTAGGGTCCTCAAAATATTCTCGCTGTACAGGTTGAACAGATTCTGTGAAAAGACACATCCTTGTGTTACGCCTCTTTCTATCTTTGTATATCTACTCAATTCATTATCTGTCCGTATGCAAGCGATTTGCAGCCAGTAAAGATCTTGATTATTCTCAAGGCTTTCCACAATATATCCAGGCTGCCGAGCATCTCCATCAATTCTTTGTGGCGTATTTTGTCAAACGCCTTCGTATAATCAATAAGGCACATATGTAAGTCCTTCTTAATTTGTATTGCCCTTTCAGAGAGCATCCTAATTGTAAATATGGCATTCCTTGTTCTAGTATTTTTAACGAAACCATACTGTTCTTGTCCTGTCTCTGGCCTGATTCTACTTCTCGCTGTATTCATCAAGATTCGGACAATCACTTTTGTTATATGGCTCATTAGACTGATGGTTCTGTGGAGTTCGTACTCGTTTGCTCCTGGCTTCTTAGGTAGTACTATGAAAATAGACTTGCTGAGGTTATCTGGTATTACCCCACTATTATAAATTTCATTTAATTTTTAAGTAATTTTGTTTATACCAAATTCTTCCAGGGCTATCAGCAGCTCTATGACTATATCGTCTGGTCCAGCTGCTTTGTTTCTATTTAGTTTGGCTACTGCAGATTCCACTTCAGACTTTAATATTTCCGGTCCGTCCTCATCTTTGCGTATTATTGGTTGCTCTCTCTTGTCGAGGGAAAGATATTTTATATATTCTTCCCATCGTTGGAATATTTCCTCTTTCTCCAAAATGATTGTTCCATCCTTAGATTTTATACTTCCTGTTGAAGAGCAGATTTTTTGTCCGGTCAGTTCTTTTATTTCCTTATGCAGGTCTGCTTTATTATTCCTGCTCAATCTCTCTACTTCTGCACATTTGTCATTGAGCCATTCCTCTTTAGCTTGTCTACATTTTCTTCTTATTTCCTTGTGTAGTTCCCTGTACTCCGTTCCATGTCTTGATATCATTTTCTGCCTCCTTTGCATCATGTCCAGAATCTCTTCCGTCATCCACTCGTTTTTCCTTTTGCGCCTAATTGTCTTTGGGGCAATGTTGCTTGCTGATGTCACTAGTACTTCCTTTAACGCATCTCATTTCGAGTGTCCTTTCCCAATTTGTTCTTCGTACTTAGATTTCACGCTGTTAGTGTAATCTTTCTGTAGGTTGAGGTCATTCACAAGTGCGTTGTATATCAGTTTTGGTGCTGTACTAGGTCTCTTCAATCTCCGGAATTTCACTTTTAATTTGCAGATGACTGGGACGTGGTCGCTTTCACAGTCAGCGCCTAGATAGGATTTGCTTTGAACCACTGCATTTCTGAATCTGCTGTTTATGGTTATGTAGTCTGTCTGGTTTTTCGTGTCACCTCCTGGGCTTTTCCATGTCCATAGACGTCGTGGTTGTTCTTGACACAGGTGTTAGTTATTACCTGGTCATTTACATTGGACCCATTTCTTTCCGCTTTCGTTGCGGATTCCTAAACCAAATTTGCCAATTATCATACCTTCTCTCTCCTTGCCTACTTTGGCATTCAAATCTCCCATGATGACCCTGATTTCTTGGCTTTTACATTGAGCCTTGGCCTTCTCTAGAGTGGAGTAAAAAGATTCTATTTTTTCCTCTGTGCTTTGTGTTGTTGGTGCATAGAAGACTACAATTGCTATGTTGAACGGTCTCCCTTTCAGTTTGACCAGGAGAACTCTTTCGGAGAACTGGCAGCATCCCCAAACACATTTCTTCATTTCTTTGTCCAGTATTAAGCCGACTCCTTTTTCATTATTTTTACGTCCGGAGTATATTATCCTATGGTTGTCACTGCTAAAGTCTCCATTATTTGACCATCTGGTTTCGCATATTCCCAGAATATTGATTTTTAGTCTGTTCGTTTCCTGCTCGACATTCTCTAGTTGTCCTCAGCTGTTTAACGTCCTGACATTCCGGGTCCCCAAGGTAATCATTTCTTTGTTGCGCACAGTCGTAGGGTAACGGTCCAGAAACACCTGTTGCTCATGTCGTTCCTTCCCGGGCAAGGGGCATATTTTGGGAAAAAACTATTCCCTTTACACCGTTTTGATAACAGTCACCGGATGACGGTCAGGTGACACCTGTTACCCATGTCGGTCCTTACTGGGCGAGGAATTGTTATCTTTGGAAGCAACCCCCTTCACGCTATTAGGTTTAATATGTATTCGTTGTATAGCCATGATTTTACGCAGGATAAATAGATAGTGGAGTGGTATCCTGTTGCCTTGTCCACGGTGATTTATTGAGACACCACCTTTAGTTAGCTGGCCATTAACTCATCAAGAGTTTCTCCGCACTTTGCAGGTTAATTTTTTTTTATCCTACCGGGTTGCTATTATCCCGTATATAAAAAAAGAAAAGAGGGGTGGAAGAAAGAGCAAATATTATGTATATACTTAGTATATATATATAAAGAGGGGTGGAAGAAAGAACAAATATTAAGTGTATACTTAGTATATATATATATATATATATATATATATAAGGAGGGGTGGAAGAAAGAACAAATATTAAGTATATACTTAGTATAATTTAAAGAAGTAGTAGTCCTATAAAAAAAATGTCGATTCCCCTAGTTACTCCTAATTAGCATGAGAAAGCATTACATATCCAGTTAACAGAAGATGTTTTCTTTGAAATTTCGTCCTTCCTCAAAGAGGGATTCTGTTTTATTTGGATAAATTCCGGCAAATGCTGATTTAGCGATAGCACGTGGACTAAACGTTGGTGGGGGGACAGAGTCGAATTATGCTATTAACTATTTTACAATACAAAAATCAATTTTAAATTAAACATTGATATATTAATAAAATTAATACAAAAAAATTATTCTGAAAACAACATTGAAAACAAAGCATGGAAAACTGAAACGAAGAATTTTTTTCTCTTCTTCCTTACGTACTTCTCTAACAAAACGACACGAACCATAGGTTGCCGAAATAACACATTTCCAAATGAAAAATATTCAAAAGTTTTACAACATAATTGTGTATTGGTCTAATTTAATTATGACGATAAATTATATATATATATATATGGTAAGGAATAGTAAGAATGAAAGTTAAAGCTTAAAATAAGGCAAAATTTAAAAATATAAGGTGTAAGATTTTTTAAATTATTATAGATATTTTGGTTAATTGGTCCTATGTTGTATGAGATCACCGATGTCCCTTGCTCGTATTGTGTTTCTAGAACAAGAGGAATGATTTAGCCGAGATTATCCTTGGAAAACTTCTTCACAGAACTACGACCGTTAATGAAAAGATTGTCTAGGGAATGTTCAGTTCGTGACTTTCTGAATGAAATTAAGTTTTAATAGAAGTTCAGAATTTATTTTTTGTTTCCGTTATTGACACCTTTCCAGGTCTTGATAATATATTCAATAAACTTTCTCTTATGCGCCAGGGACGCTCACGACGCAGACGTTCATAGCTCACCACAACTTCCTCAATGTTCTTACTTTAACTAATTTTTTACTCTTCCTAATTCCTGTTTGTCATTCTTTTGGCATCCATCACAAAAACGTAGATTACACTATATTTTTTATGCTAGGCTTGCCTTGAATATGTGATGAGAGTTTGAAATTCGCTAAGAACACTTTCCTCATGACCTATTACAGAAATCGTAGCTGCCTTGTGTTGATTTCAAGTAGTTGCTTGTGTTGTACCCTTTCAAATACATTAACCTAATCAATGTCACTACACTGTGTCACTGGAAACTTTGTATTCTGTAACTTTATAGTTAGTAGTTAGTTCTTTCATCTTGCTTACTTTTACTACAATATTTAAAATATCTTTCTGTTATCTTTCTAAGTCAGTTATCAATACAATATCACCAGCATATCTTAGCTTGCTAAAATTCATTATTGGTGAACGTAAGTTTCCCTACAATAAGTTATGCCAGGTCTTCTAGTATTTATCCTATCGCTATATAGGCTAAATAAATATAGTGTAAATATGACACCCTAAACCATCCTGGTCCAAAAATTACGGTGTGTGTGTTAAGTGGCCGTAAGTTACTGGTTCCTGAGTTTGCAGCTGTTTGCTTCCGTTTCGCTCTAGGTGATCGAAGATGTCAAATGATCAGTCGAAAATCTTTCAGCTCCTCTGCCACGTTGTGATTTCTGATCCCAGAGGAAATTACCGATCTCCGAAGAAAGGACGGTTGTCTTCGTAATGCCTTCTCAACAACTGAAATCAAGAAGTTGTTGGATGCACATGCAGAAATAAGTTAAACAGGCCAGAACAACAACAAAAAAAAAAAGCAAAAAAAGTGAGTTTTATAAAACTGTTGTTTTATTTGAGTGCATCCAATGCTAGTGTGAACAATATTTACATATTAGTATCGTATTATAAAATACAAACTTAGCGATTATGCATCTTTTCCATGGTTTATGTTTATAAGGTCCTGGATCGAGCATGTGAGCAATGACGAGGTTTTGAAAAGGATGGAAACGAAAAGGAAATTAATACAAAGCATCAGGAAGAGACAGCTATAGTTCTTGGGACGTACAATGAGGAAGGAGGGCTTGGAGAACCTGATACTAACAGGCCAGATAGAAGGAAAAAGAGACGGGGTAAAGCAGTGAATAACATATTTGAAGGGCCTGGGCAGGTGGATGACAGGACGAGGATTGCGTGGTGTAACAGGAGAAAGCGTGCCACCAGGGATAGGGAGACGCGGAAGGCTATGATCGCCTATGTCCTGAAAGGACAGGGCACATAGAAGAAGATTTGTGTGAAACGACTCGAACACTGGATTCCGATTTTATATCCGTCCTGATAAACTGTAGGCTACTTGAACATGCCACTTAATATCATTATCTGTTTTCTGATTTACATTAATGATCTCCCTGATACCATAAGATCCCAAGTAGGTATGTACGCCGATGAGACCACAGTTTATTCTCGCCTCGATCAAAGATCTGGTGTGGGCGACAAAGCTAACCTTGCAGCCGAGCTTGGAAAGGACCTTTAATCCGTAGTGGACTGGGGTAAGAAATGGCTCGTAAATTTTAATGCTACTAAAACGAAGCTACTATCAATTAATCATCATAGACAATCGCACCTACCTCCTATTAGCATGGACCAGGCTTGCCTCCCAGAGAGTAAAACACTACGCCTCCATGGTCTCACACTTTAAGCGGACCTCAAGTGGAATGACTATATCGAATCCATTGCTAAATCCGCTATGAAAGTCGGTTCTCTGTGCAGGGCCCGGAGGTTTTTTGCGTCTGAATCTATCCTGCACATTTATAAATCTACCATCCACCTGTGCATTGAATACTGTTGCCATATCTGGTCGGGTGCCCCTGCTATTCTCCTTGGGCTTCTAGACAAGGTACAGCGGAGGGTCTGTAATGTGATCGATATCGACTTAGCAGACCGCCTGCAGTCTCTCTCTCACCGGCGCGTCGTGGCTTCCTTGTGTCTCTTCTATAAATACTTTCACGGCTTCTGCTCCGATGAACTTAGATCACTGGTGCCTCCTAGGTTCGAATTTGCACGAGATACTAGATTAGCAACTAGATCCCACCCTTTTACAGTGAAACCGATAAAATGCAACCGCAACTTCTACTTCAACAGTTTCTTTTCTCGCACTTTCCGACTGTGGAATTCTATTCCACATGACTGCTTCCCCGACGGCTACAATCTCCAGGAGTTGAAATGTAAGGTTAATAGACACCTCCTAACAAACTAACTTCCATTCCTTCAAATATTTTTCCCACCCACCCAACTATCTATTACCCCGCTTCTGACATTTCCTGTATCGATGTTGGTGCCTATATAATAGCACAGATTATCAATACAGCCAGGTGTAGTCACCGGTTAGAAATTTAGCTCCGTACATTCTTCCTATTACCCATTTGTTTCCAGTGCAGTCTTATGCAAAATTTAGATAATAATAATAAGAAACAGATCGACACCCATTCAAAATATATAGTTTGGAATGCAGGAGGGTTTGAAACCATTACATCTATGATCAAAACAACCATATAAACAAAAACAAAAAAATTCACACCCAACTTAACTGTCGATTACACTATAATTTGCAGTTTATAATGTTATACACTATTAACTTTAGAAAAGTAAAAAAAAAATTCTCCCTTAATAAGACAGAGTATTATATCTAGCAATAAAGTAGTTTCTTTTTTTAATATCTTTCATTTTTATAGATTTTCAGCGAGTTCTCTCATAAAAATGGCTTCACCTATCAGATAATTATATTCCGTTCTCACTCACCAATAAAACGTCTATATTAAATACGCGTTAGATGATACATAACAGAGTTTATATATTATTGCGTACGTATAAACGGGAACTGTTATCTAAAATATATAATTAAATAACTCATATATATATATATATATATATATATATAGGCAGTTAATTCGTTTTGAAAGAAGAAAGAAAATGAACATTTCCCTTTCGATAATAAATCGAAAGGAAAGAAGAAATCGGAACGATTTTTATAATTCGCTTTCGACATTTTTATGACGGAAATAATTTTCACAGAACTCAATATCAAGTTTTCTTAGGAACATAAGCATTTTTACTGCATTCTATTTCTTCGTATCAAAAGGTTTAAGGTATTATATGTGGAGATGGAAATAAAATCTCATCCGTGTATCTGTCACACTCATTTGCTGTTTATTTATAATTCCAAAATGCTTGTTTATTTAATATCTATTAAGCCTACCATCGATCTATCATTTTAGCTTGGTATATTAGTCTTTCAGCATTGAGGTAATTGATATTGGATAGGCTTAACTTAGTCTGACACAAGGCCAACATTTTCCTTCACTGATATTATTTGCTTTTATAGATCATTTCTCATATCTATCTATCTATCTATCTATCTATCTATATTAGTCTGTTAAATATATATCTAGCTTCCGTTCTTTATTTCATTCTTTCTTTCTTATATGAGATTATTTATTTATCACTCTTACAGATCTATCTATCTATCTATCTATCTATCTATCTATCTATCTATCTATCTATCTATGCTAGTCTGTTCATTATCTTTCTTTCTTTCTTTCTTTCTTTCTTTCTTATCTGAGATTATTTATCACTCTATCAGAATTTAGTAATCTATCTATCTATCTATCTATCTATCTATCTATCTATCTATCTATCTATCTATGCTAGTCTGTTCATTATCTTTCTTTCTTTCTTTCTTTTTTTCTTTCTTATCTGAGATTATTTATCACTCTATCAGAATTTAGTAATCTATCTATCTATCTATCTATCTATCTATCTATCTATCTATCTATCTATCTATCTATCTATGCTAGTCTGTTCATTATTTATCAGTCTATTTTTCTTTCTTTCTTTCTTTCTTTCTTTCTTTCTTTCTTTCTTTCTTACTTATCTGAGATTATTTATTTATCACTCTATCAGAATTTAGTAATATCTATCTATCTATCTATCTATCTATCTATCTATCTATCTATCTCTGACACTTTCTTTTCTTTTTTTCTTATTTGAAACTATTCTGTTCCCTCTCTGTCTCTGAGTTGTAACAGCCTGTTTGATACATGTACATAATCTCCACTCTATGTGGCTTGCAACATAACTCCACCACTAATGAGAATATTCAGCAAGGTCGTGAGACGGGAATGGCGAATTGACCAGGAACCCTCGTTGAGGTAGAATACTCAATGCAGATTCGGGTCTGTGCTCCTTGTTCCTCCTTAGTGCACACTGTTAGAGGAGCGGTCATGTTTACATGCTTACAATAGTATCTATTATAAGCACGCATGAGCAGAAGCAGAGTGAAAAACCTAAAGATATGTTACGATGAAAGTACGGACAATATTTTACTGACTCTCATACATTGTGGTGCAGTAGATATCGACTCGGAACGACAAATCGGGGAGCAGAGTTCGAATTCCGATTGAATTCATGGCATTCACTTACGCACGAATACCCTTGGGAAAGATATTAATCCGTTTCTTTCCTCCAGTTATGGGTTAAATAATCTGAGAGATTGGATTCTATGGCTTTGGCTGGCAACCATTCTACCGCAGAAAGTAATGGCAACCTACTGCGGGATAATCTTCTGTCTAGTCAGGCATGTCTCATGATCGTCCGAGGCGTGTATCACGTATGGCACTTAACTGAATTCCTTGGGGTGAAACGATTAACAAAATATCTGGTCGGTTACACATGCTATTCATCTCAATGTTCTCGACAAAATCCAAAGATAGATCTGTAATGTAATCAATCTTGACTTGGCTTCAGTCACTTTCTCATCGATGTAATGCGGCACCACTTTGTCTTTTCTACAAATATTTTCACACCAACGAGCTTTTTTTCCTGGTTCCCCAACTACATGAATTTACGCGTTTACTATTAAGTCCAGTTGAATTCCTTGAATCACTTGTGGTGATACCGAGTGAAAGCGAGGGACCGGATGTTTGCTCTATAACGACCATAAGCAAATGAACAAAAGTCGTCTCTGCGCAGGTGTATTGGCGCATATGTTCTGATTGAAAAATAAAAATTAATCAAATATCAAATTTCCATTTCGCGAGTCTTCGCGAATTTTATTTACCAGCCAATGGGAAGCCCAGAATCAAATACAAGTGTGAAATTCCAAACGAGCTGTTTTTGATCGAAAAAGCAGATATAAAAGGCCGAGACAAAAAGCACCTAGCAGACAGACCAGGCACAAACCAGAGGAGAAGAGTATAACCAATCCCCTTGACTTAAGTCGAGTGGCTACTATGCTTGCCTCTTTCCTTCTCCCCTGTCTCCAAAGTACTTACTGACCTAAGGAGCGACGACTTCAAAAACATTCCTCACATACCTCCGCTAAGCCTTTAATCTCTTTCAGCATTATTATTTGCCATAAACATTGTAACCTCTTTGGACTTATGTTCAAGTATTACTTTAATTGTAAAACATTAATTGATATGTGCGTATATAAATGTTATTTTCAACTCAATTTGCTTTTCTTGATTTTATAATCATTTTATGACTAATAGTGGGTTATCTACCACAAGGCCAAATTCCGTTAACCTGCAACATTATACAACTACCCTTCTCTTGAATGGACTCCTACTACTACTAGAAAAAGAATAGATAAGCAACCCAGTATACATTTACTCGCAAATACTCTTGAGCAAGGTATTAATCCGTCTCTTCCCTCCAGTTATGGGTTAAAAGCAGGATAGATTGGGCTCTATAGCCGTGGTCGGCAACCAGTCTACCACTGAAAGCAATGGCAACCTCCTGTGGGATAAGCTTCTGCCCAGTCAGTCATGTCTCTTTCGAGACATGTTCGCTAAGCGTGTATCACGTATGGCACTCAACTGACTGACTGAATATAATAGTTAGAAACATGATTAAGGCTTCTACTGGTCATAAAGTGGGGGATCGGTTTTCTATTATTATGAAGTGATAAACTGATCCCTCACTAATTACTACGTAATAACATAATACATATCTTCCCACTCTAGCTACAAGTCAAATAATAGGACAGATTGGGTTCTATAGCCTTGGTCGGCAACCAGTCTACCACTGAAAGAATTGGCAACCTCCTGTGGGATAATCTTTTGCCCAGTCAGTCATGTCTCTTTCGAGACATGATCGTCCGAAGCGTGTATCGCGTATGGCACTTAACTTACTGACATACATTTCGTAATCTATTGATTATAGCCAACGGAAAGTTCATTTTCATCATCAATGGTCTTCATGCACATAGAAAATGAGTTCAATAAATGTACAAAAATTTAAATGGATATAAGACAAGGATGCATCTTTTATCTTATACAACGAAATCATTCCTAGAAGTCCTACCAGGATTCATTATTTGCACCACAATCTAACAACATAAGATATGCAGGTGAAACTGCACTGATACCAATCACAGACAGGAAACTACAACCACTCAAGTACAAAGTTAATTAAGGAAAGCGAGAAGAAAGGATTAAACCTTTTTTTTTTTTAATCATATCACCCCGAGCAAGGCGGTAACGCCAATGATGTGCAGGGGGCTACGTAATAGTGAAAAGATTGGAAAAGAGAAAGCCGGAAACCACATCCTAAACAGGGAACAAGGGATGAGCCTCTTAACCTGATCAATAGACGTGGGTGGAGTGTGAACTGGGCGATAGATAGATCTATCTACTCCAATTGAAAAAAAAAACAAAGTGAGAAGATTAGAAAAGAGAAAGCCTAAAACCACATCCGAAACAGGGAACAAGGGATGAGCCTCTTAACCTGTTCAATAGACGTGGGTGGAGTGTGAACCGGGCAATAGATAGATCTATCTACTCCAATTGGCCTCAATTTAAAGAATATTTAATGCATTCTTGTAAGCAAAAGAAACAGCCTAAGAAGCACATTCCGGATTGACGATATCTAAATCAAACAGTTATAACAAGTTAGATATCCTAAATAAAATCACCCACCATCTATTTTTAAACATATACCACATTAAGTTGAACACAGAATAAACAATAATTCCACCAGTGAAGACATTTTCTATGAGCATAAACATTTTTTTTTTATAAGCGTTTCATCCCGAGCAAGGCATGTTACTGCCACTACTGCGCAGGGGGCTACGTAGAGTGGAGAAAGGATGATTAAATATAGGAAATGTCAGAGGGTGGGTGATAGGCGGGTAAGGATACCGAGAATGAGGGTTGGGTAGATGAGAGTGTTCTGAGAATAATTGGGAGTTAGTGTGATAGGAGGTGTCTATTGACCCTACATTTAAACACCTGGAGATTGTAACTGTCGGGAAAGCAGAGTTGTGGAAGGGAGTTCCACAGGCGGGAAGCGCGAGTAAAGAAGCTGTTGGAGCAGAATTTACGGTTACATCTTATTTGTTTAACTGTAAAAGGGTGGGACCTAGTTGCTAATCTAGCATCTCGTGTAAATTCGTGCTTAGGCGGCACCAGTGAACTAAGCTCATCGGAGCAGTAGCCATGAAAATACTTGTAGAAGAAGCACAGGGAAGCCACATCACGCCGGTGAGAGAGCGGCTGCAGCCGGTCTGCCAAGTCAGTATCAACCACGTTACAGATCGTTAAGAAGCCCAAGGAGAGCAGCAGAGGCACCCGACCAGATATGGCAGCAATATTCAATACACGGGCGGATGGTAGATTTGTATATGTGCAGAATAGATTCAGGTGGGAAAAACTTCCGGGCCCTGCACAGGGAGCAGACTTTCATAGCAGCAGATTTGGCAATGGATTCGATATAGTCATTCCATTTGAGGTCCGCCGAAAGTGTAAGGCCAAGGAGGCGTAGTATTTACTACAACACAGCGTTACAAAACAGCGGCTATATTTGAAAAGGATATTAAACATCATAAACAAATTAATCATAATACCAAACATAATCGTAACAGGAAAATAATTTGGTTCACACCACCATTTAACTAAATGGTTAGTACCAAAGTGGGCAATAAATTCCTTAATCTAGTTATTTTTTTAAGCGGGGTGATAGCGCCACTGATGTGCAGGGGGCTACATAAGAGAGTTAAAGTTTAAGACAGGATGAGAGTGAAGACAAAGACGAAACAGCTACAAGTGTGGTGGAAGAGAAAGGACAAGAAAAGGATTTGAATACAGGAGTGAAATTTGCGAAGGTTGAGAGAAAGGAAAAGAACAAGATACACGGGGTGATGTGGAAAGGGCTGGAGTTTATTGGATAAGAGATGAAAATTGACTTTGCATTTAAATTCCTGGAGGTTGAAGCCGTCAGGAAAGCAAGTATATGAAAGGGAGGTTTCACTGGCGGGAAACGCAAGAAAAGAAGCTGATGAAATAGAATTATCGCTTGCATTTGGTTGATCTAACAGTAAGTGGGTGGAACCTTGTTGCCAGTCTGGTTGCTCGAGTAAATTCTTGTGGAGGTGTCACCAGTGACCTAAGTTTGTAAAGCTTATTAACAGAGGACGTTAAGTGCGACACGGAAACTTGAAGACGCTTTGGGACAACGAAAGGTGCTTTCAAAAAGCTGGAAAAATATAAAGAAACAGAAAGATATCGTTAGAAACAAAGAAAAGAGTATGGAACTGTTGTGTGGTATCAGTCCTTTTATGTAGAGGCAGACATACACACACATGTGTATACATTCACAGATATACAAGTATACATAGACATACACCCACCATCTCACAAATGGAAGAACCAATTCTTATCAAATAATTTAATTCCAATTCAGTACCATGTCAAAAATTTGTGTAATAGTTTTCTGCTATCAGATTTTCTCAAAACTATTTTGCAGCTTATGCTAACTTGTGTCTGATACAAATTCATATCTAACATACTGAAATTGATAACACTAGTTTTAAGTGTATTATGCAAATTAATGTAAATTCATTGGCCTCACTTTTTCAACCAATTTGAAGTGGAATGACGTCATTAAATCTATAGCTGCATCTACTGCTAGGAAGTCTGAAATTGTATGGAGTCTGTGGTTGAAGCAAATAATGACAATTTTTATTGAATAAATTTACTCTTTACTATTTGAAGATACTTTTGTGTCATTTTGATAAATATATCTGTTCAAATGGTATGTCAGTGTTATTTTAATTTTTGTGTAACTTAGACAATGATTCATCCATCACACCATGTATATGTATATTCACACACAAACACGTGTGTGGGTGTGTGTCTATATCTGTATATCAAAATATTTTACTTCACTACAAGAAATCTATACTTTTGTCTCCCAGTCATCATTAAATAAATAAATAAATAAATAAAATTCCCCAAAATCAATTATATTTTTTTTTCTATTTTTTCTATCATTATGTTTAACCATGTAGTGAACGCGAGACAATCTCTTCCTGAAGAAGAGACTTAAGGCAACTGAAATGTGAATCTACAGAAGAATGCTGGACTGAATATGTGAGCAATGACGAAGTTCTAAAAATAATGGCAGCAAAATGACAGTTACACTTAACATCAGAAAAAGACAGTTGAAATTTCTGGGGCGTATATTGAGAAAAGAGGGCTTGAAAAATTTAATACTCACGGGACAGATTAAAGGTAAGAGGTTCAGAAGAAAGTATTGCACAACCTACCTGATTAGCTTGAGCGAATGGATGGCGGAGCTGGATTTGGGGAAAAAAGTTATTAAGAATAAGAATAAGAATAATAAGAAAGGACAGGAAGTTGTGGGGAGCCATGATCTCCAACGTTCTGAAAAGATACAACAAGAAAATGCTACTAGTATAAATTAATTTAATCAACAACACATCCCATTGCACACACTTCTATAAGAGGACTGATATTGCATAACCTTTCAGCACTCACTCGTCGTAAATTGCTGTGTACAAGACGAGTTTTCAAGACAAAAATTATTTTTACAAAACTAGCAGTCGACTTATATGGTGGGTATAAAATGCCAACCTTTACCAAATAAAGAAGTGGGGCAGCACACTCACGATTACTGTACATCATAATATCATATTAATTCATTATTTTATGAAGTTAGCGTAGTTTGCACCGCTGTGACCACCATTACCCTCCATTTCACATTTGTGGTTCATGGTGACATTTAAGGCATAATAATGCAGTGGTTTCAGTTCCTTTTTCACCGGGGATGTTGAGGTAACAACGTGCCTCCTCTCAGAAGTTAGAAAGGTAAGTCGTTTGAATTCAGGGTTTTTCCTTTTGGACCGGCGATGGAATATGGAGGCAGTACACTGCTCAGACTACATGCCACCAAAATCTTGGTCGTAGTGACAAAATCCAAAGGAATCTCTTGAGATCGACATGTATACCAGTTCGACTTGTACGCTAAAATTCATGGTATTTGTTTCTAAGGGATTTTTTCTGTTTCTTAAAACATGATTTACATTTTAGTAGGCATCTTTATTTTAAAGAGCCTTCGGATTTCGTTGTCACATTTTCTGTCGTTTGTGACAACATTTATCAGATTATTTTTCTCCAGTTCCAATCTTGCATAATGGAACCATAAATACATATAGACATGTTTATCATACGTGATAAAATGATGTACCCACATGCCACGAAAAATTCCTTCCCACCCATTCCCAACACTTAGAGACCATGAAAATAGTCACGTGCAGTTGCAGTTCTCTTGTATCTGGTTTTATGTATCAGGTTTTATGCATCAAGTTTTATGTATCAAGTTTTAAACTGGAAAAATGATGTATTTTAGTATGTCGTTCATTTGAAATGCAACATGATGTATACCCTCATTATCCTTCTTTAGGCATTCTGTATTTTTCTTTCTTTCTTTCTTTCTTTCTTTCTTTCAGTTTCTCCAAATATTTATTCTTTCTGAGTTTCTTTCTAACAGGTTTTCTTTCTTTCTTTCTTTCTTTCTTTCTTTCTTTCTTTCTTTCTTTCTTAGAGAATCTCCTCCTCTTCTTTCATTCTCACTTTTTTTCTTACAACTCCTTATTGTTTGTTTGTTTGTTTGTTTCTTTTATTTCTTAAAGATGAACCCTCATTTCTTTAATTCTCACTTTGATTCTTTCTTTTTTCTTTTTTAAAGATTCCCCATCTACTTTTCCATTGTAACTTTCTATTTATAGTTCCTACTTTCTTTTTTTCTTTTTTAAAGATTTCTCCTCATTTCTTTCATTCTTTCTCTTTCGTAGCTCTTAGTTTCTTTCTTTCTTTCTTTCTTTCTTTCTTTTCTTGAAGAATCTCCCTCTCTTTTTTCATTCTCACTTTCTTTCTTACAACTCCTTATTGTTTGTTTGTTTGTTTCTTTCTTTTATTTCTTAAAGATGAACCCTCATTTCTTTAATTTTCACTTTGATTCTTTCTTTTTTCTTTTTTAAAGATTCCCCATCTACTTTTCCATTGTAACTTTCTATTTATAGTTCCTACTTTCTTTTTTTCTTTTTTAAAGATTTCTCCTCATTTCTTTCATTCTTTCTCTTTCGTAGCTCTTAGTTTCTTTCTTTCTTTCTTTCTTTCTTTCTTTCTTTCTTTCTTTCTTATGCATTCAATCATTTTATTCATTCTACTCGAATTACATTCGTTAAAATTTATTCTTCCTTGTTTTCTAATTTATTAATTCATCTATTTTTTTATTAGTTCCTTCTTCCATTTTGAGATTCTGTTTTCTTTTCCCGCCCAAAGTAAGTCGATAGAGCCGCCTGCCAAAGTCTCTTCGTTCACGCACCGAGTCGCCAATAAATATTTCAGAGTTCTGCCGTAATATCACGGGTTTTCTTTTTATGATCAAAATGCAAAAGGTGTAATAACATTTCAGAATAAAATTCGAAAATAAATCACAAACCATCCACATCTTCCTCCCATTAAAAGTAGAAAAATAAAAAAAATATATATATATATATACCGCATCGCACGAAGACTATCCAGTGCCTATATCACAGACTGGTCAGACGTAGTTGACAAAATTCATTTACTCACATTTTTCCGTTAATGTACATTTAACTCTAAAAGCTTTAAAAGAGATGTGTCAATTTTCGAAGATTTTCTTTTTTGAATGTGAACGTTTTAAAATATTTTAGTAGAAGCAGAATAATCTCATTTTTTTAAAATTTGGAATTTTACTATCTTAAAATCAAATCTTACACATACCCAACACGTAATTCTTGGAGTCCAAAAATTTACATATGTATATTAGCCAATAGGCTGAAAGTGTGAAGAAACTGGTCAACAAAAGGATTCAGATAGGAAGTAGGAAAGAAGGAAGAACAAACATATAAAAAGAAATATCAATATTGATGTATAAGAAGACAGACAGATATATATATATATATACGATGCGATGAGTAAATTGTCGTTATTTTATATATTAAATTTCGCGTATGCTCGTTATTTGTTTTTGATTTTGTCGATTGCACAGCATAGTAGGGTCTGTTGGAAACCATTTGTGGGGAAAACGAGCACCATGACGCAATTCACTCTACAGCATACCCCATTGTTTGACATTCGCGCTGGAGACTCCAGTACGAACATTTCAGAGTGTTTAGATGTCTCTCTGAGATTAGTGCGGAGGATTCGAAAAGAGTTTGTGAGTCTAATGGTGATCACAAAGGTGTCAAAATTGATCACTAGTGATGGCGACTTTGCGCCTCAGTTCATTTTCCCACAGATCTTTAGACTCAGCACGAAATCTTGTTTAGAAAATGTCTATCTTCCAGCAGGATTCGAAATATACCGGGGAGATATATTTAATGTTGGCATCTCCAAGGCATATGGGAGTATGCAAATTTGAATCCCACCGGAAGATAGATTTCTCGAACATCTAGGCCGGTGCATAATTAAAATATACTTTTTTTTAATCGTTTCACCCCAAGCAAGGCGGTACCGCCCCTGTTGCGCATGGGAGTTACATAAGAGAGTAAAAGTTTAGGCAGGAGGAGAGTAAAGAGAAAGACGGACCAGTTACAGGGGTGTCAAGAGAAGAATGGGAACACAGGTGTGAAGACAGTTGCGAAGGTAGAGAGAAAATAAATAAATATGTCGGTTAATACCATTTTTGTAAATTACCGTATAATTTCATATTATATATATATATATTTGTGTGTGTCTGTGTGTCTGCGTGTGTGTGTATATGTGTGTGTAGTATCCTTCATAATGAGCGGTTTACTCAAAAATATAACATATCTTAAAAATATATCTTATCATAAAATTTATATAATAAATTAAAAAACCGATAAAAATTTATATAAGGCGTTTCATCCTTCAAAGAGACTTCATCAGACTCACAAGAATCGAACACATTACATTAAGTTTTTACATACAGTTACCTATCATCATTCTGATATATCAAGATTGTTTCTGCCATACATACCTACATGTATATCCATAATGTTTCTTTACGCACACATACAAACACACATACGCATATATAAAAAGATAGAGAAAAATATAAATAAATAAAGTGCGCTCTTGTGTGTGTGTGTTTATGTGTGTTTTAGAAAGAGGGATAGTGTGCATATATATATATATATATATCTATATATATATGTGTGTGTGTGTGCTTGGGTATGTGTATGTGTGTATGTGTGTGTGTGTGCATGGGTATGTGTATGTGTGTATGTGTGTGTGTGTGCTTGGGTATGTGTATGTGTGTATGTGTGTGTGTGTGCATGGGTATGTGTATGTGTGTATGTGTGTGTGTGTGCTTGGGTATGTGTATGTGTGTATGTGTGTGTGTGTGCATGGGTATGTGTATGTGTGTATGCGTGTGTGTGTGTGTGTGTGTGTGCATCTGTGAAAAGGTGACATACGCAGCACATAATAAGTACATAACTAATCAAGCAAAAATACATGTTTCGTTTGCGTGTCTTTAACCCCCGCTGAAATATAATTTTTTTCATATTCGGGCATAGATTAAAGCCATTAAAAGCAGCAGTAATTCAATAAATAGGCAAATCCATGTTTATCTCGCACGAATAAACCCTTGTGTACGTGCAAGTTTTAATCTTGTCGCTTTTTTTGAGTTATCAGGTTCACACTGTACATCGACTGCCTGTCACATTCCACCATTATCAACATATTCTTTAAGCACTTGTACTGTAAAAACGTGCGTTGTGGTGCAGTGGATATCGGCTCGGAACGAGAAATCGGGAAGCAGAGTTCGAATTCCAGTTGAATTTCTAGCATTCACTTAACCCCACAAATAGCCTTGGGAAAGGTATTAATCCGTCTCTCCCCTCCAGTTATGGGTTAAATAACAGGACAGGCTGGGTTTTATAGCTTGGCTGACAACCAGTCTACCGCATAAAGCAATGGCAACCTACTCCGGGATAATCTTCTGCCAAGTCAGTCATGTCTCTTTCGAGACATGATCGCCCAAGCGTGTATCACGTTGGCACTTAACTGACTGACTGTATAAATATAAGCACTGTATAAAATAAAATTGCCTTCCAGACACAAGGCTTCTTATAGGACGAGCTTAAATTGACAAAAAATATAAAAATAATGATTCCTTTCGTAGTTTTTTTTTTAATCGTGTCACCCCAAGCAAGGCATTCCACTGCCACTATAGCGCAAGGGGTTACATAGAGCGATTGGGTATAGAAAATGTCAGAAGGAGGCTGATAGACGACTTAGGGTGTACATAGAGAGAGAGTTGGAGAGAGTGGGAGTGAGTTAGTGTGTTAGGAGGTGTCTATTGACCTTACATTTAAACTCCTGGAGGTTGTAGCCGTCGGGGAAGCAAGCATGCGGTAGGGAATTCCACAGGCGGGAAGTGCGAGGAAAGAAGCTGTTGGAGTAGAAATTGCGGTTACATTTCATCGGTTTCACTGTAAAAGGGTGGGACCTAGTTGCCAATCTAGTATCTGGTACAAACTCACATCTAGGGGGCACCAGTGATCGTCAGAGCAGAAGCCATGAAAGTATTTATAGAAGAGGCACAGGGATGCCATGTCACGCCGGTGAGAGAGATACTGCAGGCGGTCAGCCAAGTCAGTATGAATCACATTACAGATTCTTCGCTGTATTTTGTCAAGAACCCCGAGGAGAATAGAAGGGGCACCCGACCAGATGTGGCAGCACTACTCAATACACGGGCGGATGGTGGATTTATATAATTGCAGGATAGATTTAGGCGGAAAGAATTTCCGGGCCCTGCACAGAGAGCCGACTTTCATAGCTGCGGATTTAGCAATGGATTCGACATAGTCATTCCACTTGAGGTCCGCTGAGAATGTCAGGCCAAGCAGGCGTAGTGGTTTACTCTCTGGGAGGCAAGCCTGTTCCATGCTAATGAGAGGGAGGTGCGGTTGTCTGTGGTGGTTAATTGACAGCAGCTTCGTTTTGGAAGGATTGAATTTTACGAGCCATTTCTTACCCCAATCCATCACGGATTGGAGGTCCTTCTCAAGCTCGGCAGCGAGGTTTGCCTTGTCACCAACACCAGATTTTTGACCGAGGCGAGAGTAAACTGTGGTATCATCAGCGTACATGCCTACTTGTGAGCTTATGCTATCGGGGAGATCATTGATATAGATTAGAAAGAGCGTAGGACCTAGGATAGAGCCCTGGGGTACATCCGCGGTTGTGGGGTAGTTCTGGGAGGCATGTCCGTTTAATACCACCTTCAGTGTGCGGTTAGAGAGGAATGACCGGATTAAGTCCAACAAAAGTCCAGTTATGCCATAGCTTCGCAGTTTACGTAGAAGGCCAGCATGCCATACTCTGTCGAATGCTTTAGAGATATCCAAGGCGACGGTTCGGGCTTCACCATTCTTGTTTACGAGTACAGTGCATTTGCAGTGGAGATATTTAGAAAGAAATTCATATTTATAAACACAAAGAATTCTGGGAAGGTCTGACGTCATGATCAGATCTGGATGCTTCAAATGCAGCAGTGTAGACAATATCAGGTTAAACTAATCTTTATCTAATCTGTGATAATTCAGGAAAAAAGTAATCTGAGGGTTATTCCGAGATTAGGAAACAAGTAAGAAAGATTTTATTTAACGGAATCTTTAGAGACTTCTTTTTGGCAGGTAACCGAATTGTTACCGACGTGGAAGCGGTATCGACGTACAGAGTTCAAATTCTGACGGTTGCTTTCAGTTCGCACGAATGCCTCTGAAAAAGGCATGAACCCTTCATTTACCTGAGAGTTAAAAAGCGGAGCGGAATTTTCTTTCTTGTCCTGGGTAGCAAACCGCTTTAGAAGAAGGAAATTTTGCATTCCAAACCAGCCCGAGGAAGGATGGCTGTCGTCAGGAGAACTTGCCTTAGACACACTCACTGCTGCTACGGCTACAATATAACACGATCCCCAGGCGTACCCGTGCCAATCTTTCCTGACGAACCCGCCCACGCTGTGTTTGTTTGATGTCGGACCGGCCAATGAAGTAATACCTGTTATCACCTTGCTAGGTTAGTCCAGACACGCGAGAGGTTGGTATATTTAGGAACAGATATAACGCGATTCGCGGTAGCTGATAGCTCGCAAACGGAATATAATCAATACATCACTGCAATACCACGGATAGAGTTTTATATTTATGTATATATCGATTATATACACAATTATAAACAAGTCAAATCTGTGTGACGCATACTCAGTTGGTTGATATTTCAATAATACATGACAGTAACAATGTTCTAGAAGATGGTGGTTTGCCCAGTCAGCTCTAGCAGCACGCCTATTTCAAATCGACCGTCTTCTTCTAATCACAGCCCCCATTCTGCTAAATTCGTTTTCGAGCTCGGTTTTATTGAAAAGGCACAAAACCTGGGTGGTAAATGTACCTACGGTAGTTCAATTTTCCCTCACTGTATAATTCTTACCAGCTCGAAATGAAAACAATATCAGTTATCCATTTCGACTGAGTCTCCGGCTCTTCACTGCTGAAAGGGAGAGACCTTACTATCTCTTATTGCTTGCCTGTCCGTATCACAAACTCAGGTAGCCTAAGACAGGAAATTATCACAGTCCACTATGACCTAGTGTCACGCAATCGTCAAAACAGGATGACATGTTATGTCTATGATACTTTTACACAGAGTCAATCAATTCGGTTCCGACGAAGTAATTGTATTTTAGAGAAATCTCCTGTTATCTTTAAAATCAATAAAAGAATAATACCAGCCATCTGAAAATAGGGTCCCAACAGTACATATGATTCATGCACGACCTTCATCAGCTAAAGAATTTTGAATTGTATTCCCGATATATAAATAGGGTAACGGTTATCGGCACGAAAAATAGAATATAGGAAAGGGTTTCAAATTCTAGCCTCGGCTATTGAATTGACTTTTATTCTTAGGAAATCCACATATAAACTAACTTTGGGTGGCAACCAGTCTAGAAGAAGGACGACTCTGAATTTACAACCGCAGAGAACTTTAACGGTAAACTACTCCACGACCTTCCCCAAAACTCAGTAATTTACAGTAAATCGGAGAATTCGATT
The DNA here is from genome assembly GCA_037127315.1 of Ascarosepion bandense. NCBI lineage: Eukaryota > Metazoa > Mollusca > Cephalopoda > Sepiida > Sepiidae > Ascarosepion > Ascarosepion bandense. The sequence goes on from JBBBDQ010002223.1 coordinate 344,411, forward strand.
CATAAAAATCATATACAAGAGTAAAGAATACAGAATTTTTAAACCGGTAAAGGAAGAAAACGAAAAAAGAGAGAGAGAAAAAAAACAGATCAAATAAAAGGGAAAAAGAAGAAAAAAAAGAAAGAAGAGACAAGAGAGAAGAGAAAGAAAAGGGAAAAACTAGTAAAGAACAATTGAAACGTTGGAAAAAATAAAATAAAATATAATAAATATAAAATAAGTAAATCAAAACCAAAAAATAAAAAATTAAAATCAAATCCCCTTGCAAACGAGATTATTTTGTCAAATAAGTCCATAAAACTAAGGACTTAATTAAAGGATGAGATGGAAAGCCTATTTCTTTCTTCGCAAAAATATTTTTTTGCCAGAACACAGCAATTATTATAGATTTAAAAACTTGAAAGCGGCTCCTCCCACTGATGAAGTTATTACAGTTTAAATATGATTTGTTTCATACTATTACCAACATCAATTCCACAAACACAAATCCAATTTCCAGAAACAACTTGACTCTATTGTTAAACATATTAACACTTCTGACAAAATATTTTACGTTCTGACAAAACAGATAATCACAATATAAATATACCACAAGTACTGCAACTCTCTATTTACTAAAACCTAACCAAGTATTATAAAATAGTTAATATTTGCACTAATAATACAGTTGACAACATTAACCTAACGAGAAAAAAATTAGCGACAGAGTAAACCAGCTCAACCTTATTGAATCTTACATCACTATCAAGGATCTGCTGTGGAGTAGTTTTCGTACTGAAGGATATAATCGTTCTATTTTGGTTGCTAATCGACTTAACGTACCCAAAATGTTAGGAACTTGGTAATCTTCTACTGAAAGCTGACTCTTTAATATTCGGCTAATTGCCGACTAATATCAAGTGCCTAGTAGTTCTACTGAACTCCAATAGAAGTCTAAAGAACACTATTTATTTCTGTAAAATCGCAAAAATTGTGGCACAAGGCCGAAAGGGAAGGGGTAGAGGTTCGTCAACACTAACCAACCTATACCTAGCTAAACGCTATTACGACCCATTCACTCATTACAAATAGTTCGTTTACCACAAGAACCCATCCATCACCTCCCAATCCTTCATACACCACAATACCACATATTTACAAGGGGCACTTAAAAAAGAGGGAACAAACCCATGACAATAAAAATGCGGCTGTGTACAATATATAATATAATTTAAAACATTTATGGAAAATTAAATGATGGGAGGGGAATGAACCAAAAACAAACTAAAATACAACATAATTTTTCAAACTAAAATAAAATAAATGTTAGTAAGACTCGTCCATCCCAGAAAAAGAGTGGCCGCTGTATTCTGCCAAACGGCAAAATCAAAAAGCACACTCGCTAAGGGAGTGGTGGGGTAGAAGTTGTTGGCGGCAATGTCAGTTGGCATTTGCCTCTGCAACTGCGACACTGTCAGCACTCTGCCTTCGGGTGGAGGGCGCTCACTGCTTCGGAGCAGAGAGCAATAACCCAGTCGTGGTTCCGCCGAAGGGTGGAATCACGACTGGGCAAAAATAGACAGACATTTTTTGGCCGGGCCATATAGCCCGGAAACCCCACTTATAACTGACCATGTGTCACATGTCACATGTTGCCCTTAGTGGGAGGGACAACTAAATATAGAAGTCTAAAGAACTCCCATGAACTGCCTGTTAACTCTTATTAATATAGGAAAGAGAGTCCATTATCTGAGGAATAGGTGTGTTTCTCCATAACAGGATCACAAATCAGACTTTGATTGTAACTACACAACACGAATGATTAATCTTTCGAATCCCGATATCGGTTTAATTAGTAAACAAATTCTAGAGAGAGTCAACCGACAAATCAAGCATAACATCGGATTAAACCGATGAAGTAATATCACTGAGTGCTTAAATTGGTTCAAACGAATTAACAATGCTTATTTATGCAATTTGACATAGTGGATTATTACCACGGAGGATTTGTTTACAATTACCGTAGATTTTGCTTAGGAAATTTCAGACTTCACTAGTGGAGAAAGGAATATAATTTTAAGTTCAAAACAATCTGTCCTCATCCATAACAACGAACAGTGATTAAAATATAATTCTGAGGACATATTTGACGTTGCCATGAAAACACTGGATTCTGCAGAATCATTAGATCTTGTAGGACTTTTTTTTATTTTGTACAATCACACTGCTGATCGTGATATCTACAACAAAGATATTGGATTGTATAGAGATGATGGTCCCATGATTACCCTTAATTCAACTAACTCAAAAATATATACAATTCGAAAAGCCATACATAGAATAACTAAATAATTTTAATCTTAAAGTAATAGTAAATATCAGTCTCAAAAAGTTGATTTTTTAGATGTTACACTTGACTTGGTCAATAGAACTTACTCACTATATGTAAAACATAATGCTAAGCATATCTACGTACATCCTAAATCAAATCAGCCACCTTCTATTATTAAATATATACCACATTCAGTTGAACATAGAATAAAAAATAATTCCTCCACTGAAGACATTTTCTATCAGCATAGTCATTACTACAACATAGCGTTAAAAAACAGCGTATATAATTGCAAGGTTATGATATTTATATCATAAGCAAATTAATCATAATACCAAACATAATTGAAATAGGAAAATAATTTGGTTCACACCGTCATTTAACCAAATGGTTAGTACCAAGGTGGGCAATAAATTCCTTAATCTAATTCAAAAACACTTCTCAACTAATAATCACCTAAGCAAAATTTTAAAAAATATACACTGAAACTTAGTTATAGTTGCACTGTTATTCTTGATATGATAATAAAAAAATCAAGATTAAAATCTTAAGAGAACATCATTATGATATTAATTATAACCAACTTCCATAAATAATAATAATAACAACACAAGACCCTGCAGTTGTCACAACGCTAACGTATGTCCTTTACAAAAGAAATGCCTTACTAGATTCCATTGTATACCAAGCTATTATTTCTACTAGTCAAAATCCTAATCTTATATAATTCATTATATCGGATGTGCTAAGAATAATTTTAAGTCTCAATTTTACCATATAGCATTTCTTCTTCCCTCTCTGAATATCACTGTAAATTAAAAGATGAATAAAGCTCCTACAGTTAAATGGAAAATATTAACTAAAGCTAGAACATGCAAATCGTTAAATGAAATATGTTTCCTTTGCTTACAAGAAAAATATAATTCCCAGAAACTGACTTATTGAACCAAAGTAATGAAATTACGAATTTTTGCTGCAATATAATATTCTATACCCTTAAATATATCTGAAATTATCTCAATTTTATCTCAATATTTTCACTATTTGCTCTTTTTATAAGTTAGAAAATAGGTTATTGAACTGGCATTTTTTAATTACTAATATTCTTTTATTTTTAATTATGAACAAGAATTTATATATATATATATATTTTAACTTTGATTTTTGTTTTTACATTATTTTTATCTTTTATATTGGTTTTGATTTTATTTTTATATTTACTTTATTTTAGTTTATATTTTCCAATATATATTTTTTTCTTTGGTAGCCTTTCTCTTTTCTTTCTCTTCTCTCTTGTCTTTTTTCTTTCTCCTTTTTTTTTCTTTTCTTTTTTCTCTTTTACCTTTTCTCTTTTTCCGGTTAAAATTTTTTTCACAAGTTTTGCTTTCAGAGGCAAAACATTGAAACACTACTGTCTATAAATCGTAAACATACCATTCTTTAAAATTTTATATCATCCCACTCCATTTCAGTCATCTCATATTTTTTTATCATGTTTTCTTAGATTTTATTTTATTATTTTATTTTTTACATTTCTAATCTCTATCTATTTTCAAATAAATTAACCACATTTTACTGCCTGATTATGGTGTTTTAACACCGAAACTTCATAGCTATTGAGTTGGAGTATGCTTTAATAATAATAATTACCATATATATATATATATATATATATATATATATATATAACTTAATGATGATCCACGTATACTGTCTTAATAATATGTATAGGAAAAACTACTAAAAAGTACAGTATTTATTTGACAGTATTTATTTATTTCTATTATTATAATAATAGAAATAAATAAATTCTGTCAAAAAATACATTTTTAAACTTACAACTTTGTAGTAGTTTTTCCTATATATATATATATATATATATATATATATATATATATATATAATGATTATATTCTTTTTCTTACATACTTAAGAGTTCCTTATTTTAAATTCCGACATATATAAAGAAAAACTCAAAATATAACCACTTTTGATGTTGTGTTGAGTGATGATATGCATTTAGCTATCTATATGGATCTATCTGTTAACATTTCATATTAAATAGATCTTTTCGGATTATCCTCTCCGTCTACGGGTTTTCATTTTTATCTTTCTCTCTGTCTCTGTCTCACCGCCTCTCTGTCTTCGTATATATATATATATATATACAGTCATCCGCAGACAGATCTATTTCGCTGTATCACAGCTCATCAGTACGGTTAAACTCCGATTGCTTTTTAACCCAATTGGCGTCAGTCGGCGATTCTACCTCTGGGCTATGGGCGTTCGGTGGATTGTCAAATAAATTAACTTTAAACACTGGTTCTCTTTCTATATTTGTTATTTTTTAATATGCTTAAGTTCATTACGATTAAATTTGTGGTAAAACTGCGCAAAGTTTATTTTTCATTCGACCTGAAAATCTACACCCATATATTTATACATATATATATATATTGGTCTGGGGCGGAGGGATTTAAGTCTGGATAAATGTGTGCTGGTATGAGCGAATTAATTATTCCCGAATTTGTTTTTATCAGAAAAACAGTTTCATCTGGTTCATTTGTATTTATATATAATGTTTGCACTGTGTAGTTTGGATTTCGTTGGAGTGTTGTTGCTGCTGTTGATGTTAAAGTTAGTTTTGTTTTTAATTTTACAAGAAATACTTAATTTGGTTTCCTTTATATTTTCAAATAAAATAATATACCTTTTACATAACATTTCTTCAGGTAACATATTCTTGTTTCTAATTTCCATATATGTGTTGTGTATTAAATTTATCAAAATATGCCCTTATGGAACAATAACTGAAGAGATGTCGCGTCAGACGTCTTCTTAAGTGAATGGGTTAATTAATCAGTGGTGTGTTATGACCGACATAATTATTCCTGAATTAGTTTACGTTTTAGAAAACAGTTCTCTATGGTACATTTGATTTCAGAAATATTGTCAATTCTGTATAGTTTTGATTTCGCTGAAGAGTTGTTGCTGCCGATTATAAGGTTAGCTGATTTGAATGTATTGTTAAATTGGTATTGTCCGAAAGCTGTCAGACATTTTAAAAGTAATATTCTTTGGAGTGAATTCACACACACACACACACACACACACACACACACACACACACACACACAGAGGCGCACGCGTGTGCGCATATATATAAATATATATATTGAAGTCACCCTTAAGATTACATACGCTCTATCGTATATATTGAGGGCTTTTACCTAAAATATACCTGACTGTGAATCTATATTTTGAATAATAGAAATATATACACTAGGCAACCCCAGTTTAAAGAAAATTATGTATTTCATACTAGTTTTAGTATTTATTGCAAAGTGGATAATTCTAAATGCAAATTAAATGATTCTTTTGTTCTTATTACTTTGCAAAATTTTACAAGATAGCCAGGAAGTCTTTGCTTCTGCCAATCAATAATAAGAAGAGACTAGCATGGGGAAGAGAGCACAAAAACTAGACACCGGAACAGTTCATTTGATGCACATGTTATTGTGCAGTATTAACAAAAGAACAATTCTATTTTCATTTAGAATTATCCATTTGGCAATAAATATTAAAAATAGTTTGTGATATATCATTTCTTTAAAAAAACTGGGGTGACCTATTAATTATGGCCGATAGTGTATATGGCTGCCCAAGCATACCTTACACGTATACGCTCAAATACGCACACAAATATATGTATAAGTGTATGTGTGTGTGCATGTGTTTGTGTGTGTGTATACATTTTCGACATTTTATTTAAATTGATTTAAAATTCAAAACATCTTTTTTTTTTAATCATGTCACCCCAAGCAAGGCATTTCACTGCCAATATAGCGCAGGGGGTTACACAGGGCGATAAACGAGTTAGGATGTACATAGGTGGAGAGTTGGAGAGAATGGGAGGGTTAGTGTGTTAGGAGGTGTCTACTGACTGTACATTTAAACTCCTGGAGGTTATAGCCGTCGGGGAAGCAAGCATGCGGAAGAGAATTCCACAGGCGGGAAATGCGAGAAAAGAAGCTGTTGGAGTAGAAATTGCGGTTACATTTAATCGGTTTCACTGTAAAAGGGTGGGACCTAGTCGCCAATCTAGTATCTGGTACAAACTCACACCTAGGGGGCACCAGTGATTTAATTTCATCAGAGCAGAAGCCATGAAAGTATTTATAGAAGAGGCACAGGGAAGCCACGTCACGCCGGTGAGAGAGTGACTATTTACCAGGCTTGATTTATTACAGTCAAGGATAATCAATAAGCGGCAAGTAGAAAGGATTGAACCCATTGTAGTGTTATTGAAGAGCTAGGCTAGGATGGCAACCATTGATTCACGGCGAAGCATTCCCCGTCACGAAAACAACTCAGGATCTTCTGATGTCTTTATCTTCCTGGGCTGACACTGACCCCAAAACCAGCCTTTTACTTATTTTTGGCATTGCAAAAACATGCCACACGGAAATCGCAGCCAATTGTCCACTCGGAAGAACGGGTGTGATTATATATATTTCTGCCTTTTTCACCGCCTTCCATAATGAACACCCAGCTGTTGACCAGGTCAGATCAGTAGCGGGGTCACTCGGTGTACTTTGTTTTCCGCAAATGCTATTTAAATATGTCCGCATAAAAAAGGAAGGAAAAAAATGATTACGCGCAGCATTATTAAAATATTTACTGGGATAAAAAATTGAAGAACAAAAATGAGAAAAAAACAGTTAATTAAAAGAGTCAACCTTGATTTTATTCTTTGAAAATCCTTCCCAATTTCTTCTTCTTCTTCTTCTTCTTCTTCTTCTTATTATTATTATTATTATTATTCTCCTCACATTTCTTTTCCTTTTTCTTCTTTTTCGTTTCCTGTTCTTATTTCTTCTGCTTCTTTTTTTTTACATTTATTTTTCTTTTTCTTCTTTTTCGTTTTCTATTCCTTTTTCTTCTGCTTTTTCTTCTCACATTTCTTTTTCTTTTACTTCCTTCTCGTTTTCTGTTTTCTTTCTTCTGTTTCTTTTTCTCACATTTCTTTTTCTTCCTTTCGTTTTCTGTTCCTTTCTTCTTCTTCTTCTTCTTCTCCTCCTCCTCACATTTCTTTTTCTTTTTCTTCTTTTTCGTTTTCTGTTCTTTTTTTCTACTTCTTTTTTCACATTTCTTTTTCTTCTTCTTCCTTTTCGTTTTCTGTTCCTTTTTCATCTGCTTCTTCATCCCACATTTTTTTTCTTCCTTTTCTTTTTCTGTTCTTTTTTCTTCTGCTTCTTCTTCTCACATTTTTTCTTTTTCGTTTTTTGTTCTTTTTTCTTCTGCTTTTTCTTTTCCTTTGATTTATGTTTATGATTTGTGACTATATTTTTTTATTATTTTATTTCCATTTTTTTTCTTCTCAGTTTTTTCCTTTCTTTACTTTTTTTATTGATTTATTGATTTGATTTTATTACTTATCAACCCTTTGCAGGTTATTTAAAGCCAGAAAATACTTTTAGATTTTAAGAAGTCTTGGGGAGACAATAACGATTTTAGTGATACAAGCTTTATTAATTAACCCATAGCCGGGTGGGGAAGAAGTGGAAGGATACCATTCTCAATGTAGCTTTGTTTATAAATGAATATAACGAACACAAGTGAAATTGAAACACAGCTTTCCGATTAGCAATTTCAAGTTTTTATCTCTTACACGATCTGCACACCCACGCTTACAGCCTCTGGTGGTATTCCCAAGTGGTCACCTATCCAAGTTATGACCAGGATCAATATTACTTAACTTCTGTGATCGTTCTTCGTATTCTTATCCAATTGTTATTCTTCATCTTTATCATCCATATTCTCTTTTTCTTCTTATTTGATAAAGTTTTTTTCCTTTTCATAATTTGGCGGTTATGGCTCTCTCCAACTTCCTATCATTTGTAGCGTTTGCCAATACTGACAATTTTACTATCCTTTCCACTCCCTGTTTGGGTACCTCGACGTGGTGTAATGGTTAGAAACTCTTGTCTCGCTGGAATCATTACAATTGAGTAGTGAGTTTGATCCTTACTGGGTGTCCTTTACTTTTGGCCTTGTGCCACATCTAATCTACGCTTAAAAAACTACCTCTTTTTTTATAAGCGTTTCACCCCGAGCAAGGCATTTCACTGCCACTACTGCGCAGGGGGCTACATAGTGTGGAGGAAGGATGGTTAAATATAGGAAATGTCAGAGTGTGGGTGATAGGCGGGTAAGGATACCGAGAATGAGGGTTGGGTAGATGAGAGTGTTCTGAGAATAATTGGAAGTTAGTGTGATAGGAGGTGGCTATTGACCCTACATTTAAACACCTGAAGATTGTAGTTATCGGGAAAGCAGACTTGTGGAAGGGAATTCCACGGGCGGGAAGCGCGAGAAAAGAAGCTGTTGGAGTAGAAATTACGGTTACATCTTATCTGTTTAACTGTCCATTTACATGTAGGTGGTCCGCTAACTCCTCCCGGTCTTTCTTCCATTCGGTATGCTCTGTGGTTGTAAATTTTGTCAAGCTCCATTTCGTGTCCAAGAAAACTCTTTTTTTATAATCATATCGCCCCAAGCAAGGCATTTTACTGCCACTGTTTTTCAAGGGATTACATAGGAGGAAAGTTATGAGAAAAAGTGACAGGTTATAGGGGGTTGTCAGGAAGTGGTTAAGAGAATACTAATGAGAGTAGAGTGGACGGAGAAAGGAGCATAAAAGAGAGAGGATGTAGGTTAGTGAGATAGGAGATGACTATTGACTTTACATTTAAATTCTTGGTGATTGTAGCTGTCGGGGAAGCAAGTAAACGGAAAGGAATTCCACTGGCGGGTAGTGCGAGAAAAGAAGCTGGTGGAGTAGAATTTGCGTTTACATTTTATTGGTTTCATAGTTAAAATGTGGGACCTAGTTGCTAATTTTGTGGCTCGAGTAAATTCATATATAGGGGGCACAAGTGAGCTAAATTCATCGGAGTAGAAGCCGTGAAAATATTTGTGACAGGGAAGTCACATTGTGCCGGTGAGAAAGTGACTGTATGTGAGCTGCTAAAATAACACCGAGCACAGAGAAAATTGCCCGGATTTATTAGTTGATAATGTGATGACGTCATCAGTGTTATCCGTTTCCAGAAACTATGATTTTTGCGGATTTTTCGGCTATTCCAATGGAAATTAGGGACAGAACGTGAACGAAAGCAGGAAATCGGGTCTGGACTTTCCGAGTATAACCAGTCTTTTCTCACAAAATGAATAAATAAACAGATTTTTATTGCGTTCATTCGAATGTTTTCTTCGTTTGTCTTTCTTTCTTTCTTTCTTTCTTCGTGAATTGTTTACTTTGATTTCTGACGAAGACATTTTTTCTTGCCCGGATTTTGACTATGATTGCACAGATCGGCCCGGACCTGTGCCTGGTGTGCCCGGTAGTCAGATACAGCCATGGCTACAGCGATCGCATAATATCCAACGCCATGTGGGGCGTTAGCTGCTTTCTCAGACAAGATGGTTTTCATTATATGACATCTGCAATGGAATGAAATGAAATATGATAAAGAGAAATTTAAAAAAAAAACTTACAACAAACCCTTTTCATTGTGAATTTAAGGGTTTCTTTTATTTTATTAACTGCGTCTATTTATTAATCGTATTACTTAAGGCCGAGTAGTGAGTTCGATCCTCAATGTACGTCACATAATTTCGGCCTTGAGCTACATCTAATCTACGCTTAGAAAAATATCTGGTCACAGTGATGATGCTGTTGTTAACAAACTGACTTATTACATCTGAATAGTGAGTTCGATCTTCACTTTCGGCATTGTGAAAATCACTATAGTTCAAGACTTGTCTCAAAGTCATTAACAATATTACACGAAGAAAAAAAACCCCGCAAAACCAACGAATTTTTTCAGTTATGAAAGGCATGAGAAAATAATATTTGAAAACACTTTGGAGTCGACAGGTATTTGCATTGAATTCTTGAATGATATTATTTAAGAATCTCAGATGGATGGTTGCAATAGTGACATGAGAAGATCTTTTAGCTACAGCGGAAGAACAGAACAGAATATGACGCTAGATTAAATAACCTCTATTTTATGAGATTTTTAAAACATTGGTACCACCCCATCTAAGGCAGTAAAGCCACCAAGACCCAAAGAGTTACAGTGTGTGAACGAATTAGGAACATAAATATTAATAATGAGAGGGAAGAAAAAAGATTAATCAGGAGAACAGTAGATAGCGATTGACATTGCATTTAATTTTTTGCATAGTGAAGTAGACTAGAAAGTATGGAGCTGTAACGGAGCTCCACACGCTAGAAGTACGAGAAAAGAAACTGTTAGCATAGAACTTTCGGTTACATCTAGCCAACTCGACTCTAAATTGATGAGACCTCAACGCTAGTCTAGTACTGCGCTTAAATTTAAAAAATCAAGGTACTATAGCAAAGAGCTCATCCTAACAATTACCATGAAAGTATTTATAGAAAAGACACGGGGAGGCAACCTTACGACGGTGGAAAAATGACCGAAACCGAGCCACCAGATGAGGACCAATAATATTGCTGATTCTTCTTTAGATCTTATCAAGACGCTCAAGATAAATAGCAGGGCAACCGGACCATATGTAGTAGCAATAATATAAGCATGGACAAATGGAAGACTTATAGATATGTATGATAGATTCTGGAGAAAAAATTGTCACACCCGACACAGTGAACTGATTTTCTTAGCAGTCGGCCTATCGGTGGGTTCGATATAATCTTTCCATAATAATAATAATAGTAACAATACAAGTAACAATAATAAAAATAGTAAAAGCAGCATCCACAATAATATAGCAACAACGGCCACACTAAAAGTAAAGGGTACAAAACAACATATACCATTAATAGTTAGAGTAGTATCAACAACAACAACAACAACAACAACAAAAGAAAGAAAGAAAGAAAGAAAGAAAGAAAGAAAGAAAGAAAAGTATTAGCAGCAACAACAACAACAACAGCTGCAATAGTAAAAATACAACAACAACGATAACAGGAACAACAACAAAAGGAAGAAACGAATCAGCAACAACAACAACAGCAACAACAGAAATCGAAAAGCAACACCAATAACAACAGCAAATAGAGAAACACTATGAATAACGACAACAAGAGAAACGTCAACCAGTCAGTTAAGTGCCATACATGATACACGTTTGTTCGATCATGTCTCGAAAGAGACATGATTGACTGGGTGGATGATTATCCAGCAGTAGGTTGCTATTATTTACTGCTGTAGACCAAGTGCCATTATTTACCTAAGGCTATGGAACCCCATCTGTCCTGTTATTTAACCCTTAGCTGAAAGAAAAAGACGGATTACAACAATAACAAAAACAAGATAAAGAACAATAGTAACAATAAACACTGAGTAACTAAACACACACAAGACTCTACAAGTAAAACAAAATTAATTCTTGATAATGGCTAAAAGTATAGTCAAAATTGATCGAAAATATATCAGTTGAGTTCTGAAAAAAAATTATAAAATTAATAGAGGCATTATTAATAAAAAAGAGAAATCATACACTTTATAAAATTAGTTATGAACATGGTAACAACGTGCTTACCGTGTTCGGAACTTAACATACACAGGACTCTACAAGTAAAAAAAAAAATTAATTCATGATAATGGCTAAAAGTATAGCCGAAAGCGCTCAAAAGGTATTTAATCCTCGACTTGACACCTCGACTTCAGTCACTTTGGCGATTTTATCCGTATTTTCGATCCTCATATTCATTTTATTTGAAAATCGAAAAAATACTTTAAAAATTAAAAAGACATAACTTGTCGGTTGAAGTTAAAAACAAATGCTTTGAGTAAATTCTTGCTGCCAAAATATAGACATAGATGTGAAGTAATAGGCCACGTTTAAGTTTAATTAAAGAAACGAAATTTCTCAATAAACAATAAGAGAAGGAAGAAAATAGAACAGGGCAGCAAACATTACCTTCTTTAACCGCCATAGAGAAACTTTCCTACCTAACATCAAAATGGATGACGTTTGTCTCCTGGAGAGCAACACACAGCTCAGCCTTGGCTCCACTCTTTTAACCGACCTGAAGTTGAACAACTACATCTATAGATGCTTCTACTGCCAGGAAGTTTCGGTCTCTATGTCAAACCAGAAAATTTTTATTTTAGTCAGAATCACTCTTGAACATTTATAAATCTACTGTTTACCCTTTCTGCCATATTCTTGCTTTCCTGACGACTACAACCTCCAAGAATTTAAATGCAATATCAATACCCATCTTTTAACCACTTGACTCTAGTTCTTTCTACACCACCCTGTATATCTTTTCCTTTCTTTCCACCTTTGCAACTGTCATCACACCTGTATTTCCATCCTTAACTGGTTCCTCGTTCTCTTTACTCTCTTCCTATCTAATCTTTTTACTCTTATGTAGCCTCCTGCACATCAGTGGCATTACCGCCTTGCTGTGAGTGAAACGATTAAAAGAAAATGGTCGGTTACACATGCTATTCATCTCAAGGTTCTCGACAAAATCCAAAGAAGGATCTGCAATGTAACCGGTCCTGACTTGTCGTCTCGACTTCAGTCACTTTCTCATCGACGTGATGTGGCTTCCCTCTGGCTTTTCTACAAATATTTTCATGCCAACGAGCTTTTTATTCCTGATGCCCAACTACATGAATTTACGCGTCTACCGTTAGGTCGTCACAACAATAACGTCCGATTTCAGAAACATAATTTTATTATTGAAAAATCAACTGGAAAAATTACTCAAAATATGAGCCTTGAGCATATAAGCACCTCTTTTTCTCCCATCAATCGAAGAGAATTTTTCTCCCTCGCTGATAAAAAATTATTGGTTGTGATGCAGTCACCATAACCTTTTGCTGATGCTTTGGGGAAATGTTTAGGTGACTCATCACGATCCCGCAATTGTCCTGATCCTTTACGGTTATCACTTTTCATCACAAGTGAATATTCAGTCAAGAAAAGGATCATTGGTGTTACGCAGAAAGAGCATCAAACACACTTCAAAACGCCTAAGATTTTGATTTTCATTGAGACCGTGAGCAACCCATTAATCGTGGCTTTAACCTTGCCAAGACTCTGAAAATGGCGTAAGACCCTTGCAGTGCTGAAACTAAGCGTCTGAGACATTTCTCTGACACTTTCACGTGGGTTTTGCTCAACAACTGTTTGCAGTTGTTCGTTGTCAAGATTGCATGACCATTAATCGTGGCTTTAACCTTGCCAAGACTCTGAAAATGGCGTAAGACCCTTGCAGTGCTGAAACTAAGCGTCTGAGACATTTCTCTGACACTTTCACGTGGGTTTTGCTCAACAACTGTTTGCAGTTGTTCGTTGTCAAGATTGCATGACCATTAATCGTGGCTTTAACCTTGCCAAGACTCTGAAAATGGCGTAAGACCCTTGCAGTGTTGAAACTAAGCGTCTGAGACATTTCTCTGACACTTTCACGTGGGTTTTGCTCAACAACTGTTTGCAGTTGTTCGTTGTCAAGATTGCATGACCATCCTTTACCTTTTTTCATTTTCAAGGTTCTCATCACCAGAACGGAATTTCTGGAACCACCTTTGTACTGTCTGATCTCCCATCTCTGCTGATATTCGCGAAAATTTGGGAGGCACTTTGCCCAAGCTTAAAGTCATGCAAGAACAGTAAACAAAGATCGTGTTTTGTCATGTTCATAATTAGAAACTTCTATGCTTCAAGAATATTTCTGTCTGAAAATAAGTTAAAATTATTAAAGAGTACACTAGTAATTATTATGTACATCAAAACTAACCTAGTATATACCGTGAATACTATGTTAAAATGTTTTCTTCAAAATACAACACTTTGAGCAGCCATTATTTTTGTAACAACCTAATCGATTGGAGACTAGGTCCTACCCTTTTACCGTTGAAATAGTTAAATGCAACCTCTTTTTCTACTCCAACAGTTTCTTTTCTTGCACTTTCCGTTTGAGGAACTCACTTCCGTCTACATGCTTCCCTGATAGCTGCAGTCTCCAAAAGTTTATATGGAACGTCAATTGCTATCTTCTTTCTCCTTGATTGTCGTCCATCTTTTATCCTTTCTTCGACATCTCCAGTACCCTGTTTTTTTTCACTTTCACTACTGTGCATTAGTGACGGTCATGTCTTGCTTGGAATAAAATGATTAAAAAAATAATTATGATAAATAATAATTTATATTGATAACGAAAATCCAAATTTAATATTTCAGCGTTTGCTACTTAAAGAAGAATTAAAGAATATTATATTATGAAAAGGAATATATTTTTGTCCTACGGAGTACAAAAGGCTAAGACAGAAGTTAGGCAAAACACAAGTAGGATCTGCTCTAATGATCAATTGTTATCTTGCTCTAATGAGCAGTTGTTACCTTACTATAATGATCAGTTGTTATTTTTCTGTAATGATCAGTTGTTATCTTGCTATAATGATCAGTTGTTATCTTCCTCTAATGATCAGTTGTTATTTTGCTCCAATGATTAGTTATCTTGCTCCAATCATCAGTTGTTATCTTGCTCTAATGATCAGTTGTTATCTTGCTCTAATGATCAGTTGTTATCTTCCTCTAATGATCAGTTGTTATTTTGCTGAAATGATCAGTTGTTATCTTGCTCCAATCATCAGTTGTTATCTTGCTATAATGATCAGTTGTTATCTTGCTCTAATGATCAGTTGTTATTTTGCCTCAATGATCTGTTGTTATTTTGCTGAAATGAGCAGTTGTTATCCATGCAAATACATCTTTTCTAGCCAGTTTTATTTCTTATTTTGTCCTTTACAGCTTTTATATGTTTGTACGCGTCGTTTTTATTTCTCATCTAAAAAATTTATGCCAAATAATAATCATATTATCTTTATAAACATTTGAAGAAATTTCTAGTATTGGTTTGACCTCAATTTTTTATCCATATTCCTAACATCGTTATTTCGTCATGGAAGTATTTTTGGCACATTTCAACTAAATTGTATATGATTCGAATTTATTCTTCGTCGATTGTAAGCTGCGCTGATAATGCCCTCCATTCATCAGAAATGAAAATAGTAATTTAGCGCTCGATGCCAATCATTATTTTGGGTTGTCTCCCTTTCATGGCACCCAAAAGATATGCTCTTAAATACCTAGCACTTTAATGTAGATTTATTACATAATTTTATTGGCCTTGTGTCTCACTAAGTAAAGCTTAGTAAATATAAAAACAATGTGTGTGGGGGGAAGTAAAATAGTTGGTTTGTTTTTCTTACTCAATTGCTTTGCACTCGGAGCTTATAATAGCTACAATGTCACCTTTACTGTCCAGCAAACTCTAATGAAAGTAATCACTTGACAGTGTGTGTGGGGGAGATGAGTTCGTGTATGAGAAAGAGAGAGAGAGAGAGAGAGAGAGAGAGAGAGAGAGTGGAAAAAGTGCAACTGAAAGATCAGAGGAGAGAGAGTGAGTGAGAGAGAGAGAGAGAGTGGAAAAATTGCAACTGAAAGATCAGAGGAGAGAGAGAGAGAGAAAGAGAAAGAGAGAAAGAGAGAAAGAGAATGAACAAGAAATAATAGAAAGGGAAAAAGTCTGATCGCATTCGGTAGAAGGAGAAAGAGATCGCCTCGTGATTCGCCACCGTAATTCCAACGAACGTATACAAATCAGTCTGATGTCATTCGATGTAATTTGTAAGTGGAGTTTATGTAAATATGTACATGTTGCAGTAAAGGGTTCTGGTCGAAGAGTGGGTCGAGAATGTTCGGCGTGAAGTCAGAGGAGACGTATTTTTATAAGTTTATGCTTTTTATTCGCTTATTTTGTTCGACTTAAATGTTTTCAGAATGCAAACTAAGCACTTGTTATTTTGCCTGAAGGCAGTAACAACAAATCTACACCAATTTCGACATAGTCTCTCGCTATCTATCTATCTATCTATCTATCTATCTATCTATCTATCTATCGATCGATCGATCGATCGATCTAAAAATTATTATTATTCGTTTCATTGTTTTATTCTTCTCCATATCTCAAACTCTTTCTTATCTATCTATCTATCTATCTATCTATCTATCTATCTATCTATCTATCTATCTATCTATCTCAAACTCTTTCCTATCTATCTATCTATCTATCTATCTATCTATCTCAAACTCTTTCTTATCTATCTATCTATCTATCTATCTATCTATCTATCTATCTCAAACTCTTTCTTATCTATCTATCTATCTATCTATCTATCTATCTATCTATCTCAAACTCTTTCTTATCTATCTATCTATCTATCTATCTATCTCAAACTCTTTCCTATCTATCTATCTATCTATCTATCTATCTATCTATCTCAAATTTCTATTTCTATCTATCTATCTATCTATCTATCTATCTATCTATCTATCTCAAACTCTTTCTTATCTATCTATCTATCTATCTATCTATCTCAAACTCTTTCCTATCTATCTATCTATCTATCTATCTATCTATCTATCTCAAACTCTTTCTATCTATCTATCTATCTATCTATCTATCTATCTATCTATCTATCTATCTATCTATCTATCTAAATCTCTTTCTATTTCTTATCTATCTATCTATCTATCTATCTATCTATCTATCTATCTATCTATCTATCTATCTATCTCAAATCTTTCCTATCTATCTATCTATCTATCTATCTATCTATCTCAAACTCTTTCTTAAACTCTATTTCTATCTATCTATCTATCTATCTATCTATCTATCTATCTATCTATCTATCTATCTATCTATCTATCTCAAACTCTTTCTTATCTCTATCTATCTATCTATCTATCTATCTATCTATCTATCTATCTATCTATCTATCTATCTATCCTAAGTTTGACAATGAGAGTAATAGCTATTTGCTGCTACTACAATTAAGTGGATGGGCGGTGGTGTAATGGATACCTGCTTGGAATGAGCGACTCAAGTTCAAATTTGAATTCCAGTCGAGTTCTTCGCATTTTCTTACTCGCAAATATTCTTGTGAAAGCTATAAACCCATCACTTTTCTGACCACATTTATGGACTGGCTACTATAGTCTTGATTAGCAACCAAACTATTAAAAAAAAAAATTGAACTCAATGCATCCTGGATTGAGTTAGGCTCCGTAAAAATATGTATAAAGAAAAACTAAAAAATCAGTTATAAAAGCGCAATTTTCAAAATATTGTCAGAATAAAGGTTATAATATCTTTTCAGCAAGTTTTTCCTAAATACTCTCCATAAGGATATTGCTAAGGTCATATTGGCTATCACTCTAAAAAATGACTGATATTTTGCTGTTAACTTTGTCAAAGAACGCCTTGTTAATTTTAAAGCCTCAAAAACAGAAATGGTTTCTCTTAATCGTCTGAAAGAACAGTTTTTTACCTTCCATCAGCATGGCTCATGCGAACCCCAGCAGAGTGACTTATTGCCCCTCTTCGAACTAAAGTTTTCAGCTAACATGAAGTGGAAAGAATATATTGTATCAGTTGTTAAGTCTGCAGCTTAGAAAGTTTATTATATCAAGCTAGATATTTTTATCTTCAGAATCTTACTTAGACGTAGTCTACCATTCGTTCTCGGATAGTAGGTTATGATAGTGAGGTACAGGTCCATACTTGAGGGGTGTAATGGGGTTATAGGCATGAAAACAACCATTGGCAGTTGATCTAAAATGACCTTTAATCCGTTCTGAAATGAACAAGGAGTGGCATGTTATTTTTAAAACCTCAAAACAGAACTCGTCTGTTTTAACCATCTGTGAGAATCTTTTTTAGCTCCCAGAAGTATGACTGATGCTAACCCTCAGGAAAGTGCCCTATTGCGCCTCCTCTGAACTAACGTTTTCAGCATGACATTAAGTGCAAAGAGTTTATGGAACTAATTGCCGTGAATGCTGCTAGAAAACTTGGTTCACTCTGCCATGTTAAATTTTACTCAGAATCTATATTACACTAGCAGTATAGCCCGGCGTTGCTCGGGTTTAATGAAAGCTTTAAAACTAATCCATGATCCTGGAGCTCAGACTCTTTGGACGTTGGCACGAAAGACTAAAAAGCAATAGTTCTTTCCAATTAAAGCGAAACCGTAGACTGAAAGAAAAATGAATGGATGTAAGTCAAATTTTGATTTCCTCGTATCGATATCAAATTTTCTGCACTATTGTAAGAACTGCAACCTTGAAACTTCTGAATATCGTTTCTTATGTCTTTATCTATGAGTGTATCAAATTTAAATTAAAATTGGGCTAATCCTTCTATAACCTGATTTTTTTCGATTATCGATTTTCGATATTTATTGGGGTGCCTCGACACAAAACCTAGCTAAGAACACTCGCAGACGCTTATAGTACAACTGTGTAAATTTTCAAGAAATTCAGCCGTTTCGGATTCTATAGGTGACGGATACACACACACACACAGACACACACACACACACACACACACACACACACACACACACACACACACACACACACAAAGTTTCATTTATAAATAAGTTTAGATAGATATTTATAAGTCTACCATGATGAATTTATACATGATTTGAATTTTGCAGCCAAACTGGTATGTTGATCCTGCTATATAGTTAGGGAATCCAAAGAAGAATCAGCAATGTAATTCATCCTGACATGGACATCGGATTTCGCCATAATGTTGCTTCCCTGCGCCTTTTCTATAACTACCTTCATGGTAATAGTTCTGATGAACATTCCTATTGTACTTCTCGTTTGTAAAAATCTTTTGCAGTTCTTTGGTTTCCAGCCAATTTTGATCTTCAAATATTTAAATGCACTATCAATGATTATTAAATATTAATCTTATTATCTTCTTAATTATTGTTGTTTTCTTGTTCTCTTTCTTTAATACAGTTGTGACGTTCTTTTCTTATCTTAAGTACGAAGAACCCAGTAAAATTTAACAATACTGAGATCTTCGAATTCATGTTATTCCCGACTAAAGCAATGACAACAGTGTGTCCTTTCATCCCCTGCATTCGAGTTCATACTTCTAGGGATGGTTTGAAAAGACAAATCTTTTCGTTAAAGTTGGTTACTTAAGGTTTTCTAAAAATGTGTTCTCAGTCACTTGACACAACTGTCATATCTTCATTCTAAATAATATGGTTTGATTGATTTATATATCTTAACGAAAAAGAGGTTAGTGTCCCAGTAATTGGCAAATAGTGATCCTCCTCGCAAAAAAATCAAAACGTTTTTTAATTAAAAAACATTACCAGCAAAAAATTTTATTAAAAATTACCAATAATACATTTATAGCAAAATGACCAACACTATAATTTATTGTACAATGGTCTGAATAAAATAAACAATACATATTTATAGCAAAATGACAATCAATACAACAAAATATATAAGTATACAAATACATTTTTATAGTAGAAATAACAGTAATACAATTTTTATTAAAAATTTACAAATAATACATTTCTATAGTCAAATTACCAGCAGTACATTTTTATAAAATAAAATTATCAATAATAAGTTTTATAGCAAAATGGCCAACGCCATATTTTATTGTACAATGGTATGGATAAAATCAGCAAAAATACATTTTCAAAATGACAATCAATACAACGCAATGAAATTATAAATATACATTTTTATATAGTAGAGTTACCAGCAATGCATAAGAAATAAGAACAATACATATTATCATCTTCAAACTATAGCTCTAAAATACATACATTTGCCCCGAAAGCATAAAATTATGAAAAAAAAAAAAAAAAAAAAAAAAAAAAAAAAAGTCTGCGGGCGAAATCATAAAATTGCATTAAAATATTCAGATTTTGGTATAAAGTAATCCATAGATATTGATATGCCACTAAACGAAATCGACCAACCTAATGAAAACAAAAAACAACAACAAAGAAAAAAAAAACAAAAAAAAAAACAAAAAAAAATAAAAAACAAAATCACCGAATTATAATCACTGGCTTGTGAAATAATATCCTTTGAAAACATAAGACAAATTAAAAGAATATCATTATTGTATATTTTATGTTGTATTTTATAATAGTTATAATAGTTTTATAATAATTGTGTTTGTAGTTCATTTACTTTTCGGACTTCAGAAGGCACTGTTCGAATTCGAAATCCAAATATTGCCCCTGAAAAACTCCTGAAGTGTGGGATTTTATTCCTAGATATGGTAAAAGCAATAATGCCTACATGGATCGTCTAAATTTGATGTATTCAAAGAAGGCTGAAAAAAGATTTAAAACTACGATATATATA